>JZKD02S1655224.1:2883704-2903699 GCA_000966675.3 Picea glauca
TATATATACATACCCCAAAAAGAGGAAGGGAAAAGTATTTTCTTTATTGGCAGCATAATGAGTCACCCTTGGATAAACCACATTTGTCCATTTGTTCGTCAAACTATGGGATGTAATACGACCTTAGGAAGTTGTTCTCACTACATAGAGTTTTGTCCTCCCCCGTTTGGTTATTCTTCCAAACATATGGAGAGTTTGTGTTGCCTCCTACCTCGTCAACTTATGTTAATTCCATGCTTCCTGAGTCTCATCATTTTTCTTCCTATTTTTCGAGGGAAGTTTGTCACCAAGCCTGAGTTGGCCCCTCTGCAATTTGTCTCTTTCCCTCCTACCCGGCCATCCTGAATGTCCAATCAAGTCCTTGTTCAAAATCAATGAAGCCTTCAGTCTGATCATCAATTCCATGACCGATGAGTCGTCGAAGACCTCTGGGTAGTGCATTCGTACACTCATATTACACTCCTACCCAAGTTTTCAATATTTTGAAGTAGTTTCTCAAGCTCTGAAGACCTCATCTCCAGCCATCGGGCCGTATCAGCTTCAATAAGATGAATACTCTATACGTATATCCTTTTGATTTCAAGATGTAGCTCTGTTGTGTATTGTTCACGGCTACTCTTTATATAGTTATATGACATGGATCTACAATGTATTTGATTGGTAGCCATGATTCTATTTTATCCGGAGCATGGGTATGCCCACCTCGGTGAGACATTTTTTATTTTGCAGACGACGCCTCCCGATTCCTTATCCTTGGGCTCAATCGTTCAACACATCAGTAAAGATTGGTAATGTATTTCAACCATCAGATTTTCTTTTGACCTCACACATTAGGGGGCATATATTATAACCCTAAATTGCACCATACATGCTTACCTGGCATCAGGCCATCTCAGATCCCTTCTTTTCCAAAGCAATGCTAAACAACTCTTTAAAAAACCTCTTCTATAAGGGCTCGTGCACCCTATTCCATTACTACACGTGTGTACATGCTAGCTGACCTAAAAGAACCTGTGTGAACTGACAAAAGCATGAAAAAGGGAAAGTTGTCGATGGAACACATAGCTTTGGGTGAGTTAACTGAAACTCCCGGCCATGCATGGCCGAGGGTTCATCCAAATATCTAGCTCCTTCTAGCCTATATAAGAAGGGGTAGGGGTCCCATTTGGAAGAGGAGAAATAGAGTAAAGAAACTCTTCCCAATTGCATATTCCCATTGTCCCAACCCTTTAGCTTTCCTTGTGAAAGAAGAGATACAAAGCAAAGAAGTTGGAGGACATTTGGAGAGGAGCCCAGGATCAGGATTTGGGGAGTAGTGGCCGGTCTCGACATTTGTAAGTTGATTCATTCAAAGTTAATAATAAAGAAATGCTTTCCCCATCCCACTATATGAGTTCTTCATAGATCAGTAAATATATGTTTGAATCTCTAACCCATTTGTCTGTAGCTAAAATGCATGTGTAGTTTGTCGCTTGTTTTGTACGTGGGTCAAAATCTTGAGAGGATATCTACCAACAAGTGATCAAGTGTGAATAAGGATCAACATCAAACATCCAGAACAAGGTATGTTTGTCTAACCATGTATTTGCTGAAAAGGAATGGGGTTTAAGTGTGGGGACGAAGGTAGAAAGTACATTTATTTCGGTCATATCTGGATGCATAAGATAACCCTATTTTCTAGTCCATAAGGGGATTTCCCTCACAACAGCTGTGCCGGTAATAATGTCGGTCTTGGGGAGCTTTCATTTTGGTATTGTTTCAATTGTTGTGGAATAGGAGGTAAAGGTGGTGGAACAAAACCTGGCAGAAGCTTCGGGATGTTCTATGGAAACTGAGCGTAAGGATGGTTGGGCATAGGGATAGGTGGAGCTTGAGGGTTTCCTTGGTTATTCCCTCTTATCCATCCTTGAAGCCAAGGATGGTGATACTATGTAGACCAGTTTTTCCAACTCAGTGAGTTCCACTGTTGTGGTTTTTGATAATAAGGTGGAACTTGAGGCTATAGATTCAGGTGGAATTGTTGATGACTACTTCACAGAAATCATCCATTACTTGAGCACAGGCACCATGCCACAAGAATATACCACTGCGCAGAAGAATAACATGGTAGTCCGCGCAACTGACTATCAACTGATCATAGGACATCTATACAAGATGGACATAGATATCATCTTACGAAGATACGTACTAGACCACGAACGGCCAAGAATTCTAGCAAAAGCCCACAAGGGAATGGCATGAGGGCATTATGCAGGAAAATCCACCATGCAGAAGGTACTACGTGAAGGATTATGGTGGACAACGATCCATAGAGACTTGAAAGAGTACTTTCAGTGATGTGATGTCTGTCAAAGGGTAGGCAAACCCAACAGAAGGGACGAGATGCCACTACGACCACAAGTAACATTACAGGCATTTGAAAAATGGGCAATAGAATTTGTGGGACCAATTGACCCACCAGCCAAAAGAACAGGGGCAAGATACATTATCACCGCGACAGAATACCTAACAAGATGGGTGGAAGTCGCACCATTAAAATATTGCAGCGCAGAAACAGCTGCACACTTCTTATTTGAACAAGTAATCACTAGGTTTGGGTGCCCAAGAGTTTTGATGAGTGACCAAGGCACGCACTTCATAAAAAGAACCATCCACATGATGCTCAAAGAGTTTGAAGTTCATCACCAGAAAATCACACTGTATCATCCACAGGCAAATGGCACAGTAGAAGACTTCAAAAAAATTCTAGAGAACGCACTGACAAAGATCTGTAACATCAACAGAGATGACTGGGACCTTAAAGTACTAGCATTATTATGGGTGTATCGGACTACATGCAAAAATTTGACAAGGCACACACCATTCAAACTAGTCTATGGACAAGAAGCAGTAGTGTCGTTAGAATTCTTAATACCCAGTTTACGCGTAGCAACTATCACACAAATAAAAGAATGAGGCACAGTACAAGAAATATTGAATCAGTTACTGTCAATGGAGGAAGACTGGATCCTTGTAGGATTCCATCAACAGGTACAAAAAGAAAGAGACAAATCTTGGCATGTTCGACACATCAAGAGGAAAACGTTTAAGGAAGGAGATTTAGTATTTCTCTACGACAGTAAATCAATTTAGCACCCAGGGAAGCTGAGAATGCATTGGCTAGGACCATACGAGGTAAAATCTGTCATGGATGGAGGAGATGTATAGTTAATACATTTAACAGGTGAAGATCTCAGAGAAATGATCAATGGGATCCAGCTAAAGTTGTACAAGGACAGTCGACCACCCACCGCATAGTAAAAAAAAAAAAAACAATACTAAAAAGCGCTCAGCACACCAGAGATAGAAAGGTTGCATACCATTTGAAACACGAAGTCAGCAAGAGAAAGGAAAATGGTCATATCAAAAAGGGAAACAAGCGAGAAAAGGAAAGTCGGTGAAAGCAGGTTGACATGACATCATAAGGCAGAATTAAAGCAAGGCAAGGATCGATGGGACATCACATAAAATGCACCAACTGGAGACAACAAAGAAGGCGTAATGGCAAGTACGAAACCGCCACAGATGCATTGAACCCATAGTTGTGGTGCATTAATCGCATAATGGAGGAAGCGTCCTCGACAAGTTTCATGACAAACCCATACATCACACGAGCACGGAAGCAACTGGCCTATTTATGAAAGAAGAATAGTGAGAGAACAATAGCAGCTAGAACTAACAGAGAGAGACCGCAAAGCTCACCAAAACCATTTGAACTCAGAAAACATTCGATAGTCACCACTATGGCACCACCGAAGCTAGCAGAACCAGGCCAGACAGCTAGATCGACCAGGGTCCAAACTAGGTCATGAGGACCACTAGAAGAAAATGAGCAGCAACAACCGGAGATCATCGATATCAAAGAAATCCCATCCCCAGAGACGTTATCACTGAACCCTACACCGGTACTGGAAGAGATTCAGTAGCCACAAGTAGGGGCCATGGACCAGGATACACCAGCAGCAACGCAGGAGCCTTAGAATGAAGAAGCAGAAACCTAGCAAAAACTACAACCAGAAAGCACTGAAGAAGTAGTGGAAATTAATGGGATGGCATAGAATCTGGGAGCAACAGTGCAACCAAATGAGCCGCAAGCACCGAGCTTAGGTCAACCAGAAGAGGAGACCACTGGAACTACCTAGGCTTGGCCAAAGTGGATGATAGGGGAGCAACTGGGAGTTTCTGGAACTTCGAACCAGCCACCACAACAGGAAGACAGAGTTCATATACCAAGCTCACCTCACAAGAAACCGACAGCAGAAATTGTGCTACCACACATACCGAAGGGACTACATGTAGACTCACAGCTACTGGGTCATGTCGGGAAGCTCAAGTATTCCGACCACGCTGTATCAGACAAAACCAAGTACCCAAAATTTGTGCCACGGGTATTTATGCAGAAAATAGGCGTAAACCAACTTGGAGAAACGATCAGCCAGCCACATCAGTGGGCAGTTGGACTGGACAGAACAAGAATTTTAGGATTTTGAAGCTACCACACTTTGGTAGAGGCCAATATGTGATGACATACATCAAGCAGTTGTTAATAGTCATGCATGGAGGGGATTTATGGCTGGACAAACCCATTCCCATAACTATTGAGCTTATCGCGCAAATAATAGGAATAACCACCCGGGGTATGGATCCCGCGCTAATTATGGATGATAAATCCAAAGAAAAAACATTGGTAGAAGAAATGAAGAATAAATATGGTACCTCCAGGGGAACAAGAGGCATTATAGTCAAACGGATCAACAATGCAGCTACACAATTGGGTGCAAATATCTTAGCCTACAAATTGCTAAGAAAATTCCACAAAGACGAAGTATCGGCAAGAGTCATTGTTGTTGCATCTCAGTGTACAGAAGGCACCTCCATGATCTAGGTGCCATACCTATCCAACTTGTTTCAAGTGGACTGCAAATATGCACAGGATGCAGGTATGGAATTTCATTACTCATTGTTGATCACCCTCATAGCCTTCATGGGATGGCGAGAACCAGAATACATACTCTTTTGTACTAGACCACAACCACCAGGAGCAAGATATCATTTACTACGATCCGGGCCACAAGCCAAGCATAAGAGGGAGAATGGAATCATATTAGAAGCATACCTATGGTACATACAGGAAGCTATTAGCTGAGCATAGAGAATAACACCAGAGGTTGTCGTGGGATATGGGGACATCTCTAATTTTTGGGCTACACGACAAGCCATGTGGATACAACCAAGGCAGGATTTGGATAAACAGTGGCTACGGATGCACTACTGCATCACGAGGGTGATATCGTTATGATCATCAGCGAATGGCCTAATGAATGGAGGATCCCAACCATTCCCCGGGAAGTACCGACACGAACAGTCGAAGGAGAGGCTACGCAGGCAGAAACATAGCCTCCGCAAATCCCAGTACCTAATAAATGAAGAATGGGCCAAATCAGGTCGATTGAGGAAGACGATGGGTCAGAGAAGATAGGGACCCAGAAGGGGAAGAAAGAGACCACATAGCCTACCAATGGACAACAAAAACAAGCTGAGGGAGTGCAGAAGACTTCCCCAAACCCAATCACATAAGAACTAGGGGGAACTAAGAGACCAGTTGTGCAAGCAATAGAAGCGTGCAAGAAATTGAAGGCACAATGAGCATAACCAGACTATATGATCATGGAGGATTATGGAGAGATGATTTCTAGAATGGTCCATGATTGCCTAGTAGAAGATTTCGATCACGCAACACATCACAGGGATAAACTGCCGAAAGAGATGGAAGAAATGGGATAGTTCATCAA
The DNA here is from genome assembly GCA_000966675.3 of Picea glauca. Lineage (NCBI taxonomy): Eukaryota > Viridiplantae > Streptophyta > Pinopsida > Pinales > Pinaceae > Picea > Picea glauca. Next base: position 2,889,536 of record JZKD02S1655224.1, read on the forward strand.
GAAACTCGGGGAATCCCAGAGCACAAGTAGTAGCAGAGGCATAGATCCATCGACAACATAGACCAAAGAAAGAGTGGAGGTATAAGAACGAGACCCAGTCCTTCCAATGCCCCATGCACATGCAATGGTCTACATAAAACCTAGCATGTTGCGGATGGACAAAATCATGGGAAAGACACCACTGAAGGATTTGGACCACAACCAATTGGTCCCAACATGAATTCCATCAAAGGCACTTTACAAATTGAAGGTTAGCATCGACCACAAGATGTAGTCTCGGGCACACAAAAACTTAGTCGAACTACAGCAAGCAACGAAGAAGCAGGAAGCGCTGGAAATAGTTTTTGAGTAGGCCAAATCTGAAACTCAGGAGGATAAAGAATGCAGAAATGAACTGGGACGTAGAGTGGGAGAAATTTTGGGAAACTTCCAAGTGCTACGCAAGGAAATGAACTCCCAGTAGCAGAGAAGATCGACCAGATTACGCAAGAAATTGATCAATATCAGAAGGAGATTGAGAATCTCCGAGAACAGATTAGACCAACAAATCCACCAGAAGTGAAGGAGAAAAGGAATCAAGAAGCAAAAAAGAAACTATAGGAGATACAAAAATAGGTTATCACGGCAACTGACTTGTTCGATAAAGCAGTGCAACTTTGGACAAGACTGGAAGAGGATCCACAGGTCCAATACTGGGACAAGGAAGAGGAAAGGATCAATGAAGTGATCCAAGAAATCATTCAGACATAGAAAACCATACCAATCCTAGAATGAGTCAAAGGAATGCAAGAGATGAATAAGATGTAGGCAGAACTTATCACTATGCAAACACAAAAACATGAGCGTCAGGCTCAAATAGAACTGTTGCAGGAACGGGTAGCAGAAGTACTCGCACAAGGAGAAGGAGCTAGAACACAGATAACACAGACCCAGATAGAATGTGCAGGATTGATGAGCGATGAATTGGGGGTTCAGGTAGTAGACACCATCAAGGAGAAGACCATGCAAGCACTGACAAAAGCATCAGAATTGCAGGAAAAGTTCCAGACAATCACCAAGGAGATCGAGGAAGCACAGAAAGATTATGTGACTCGGGACGAGTCACGTGTCAGTGTTGGGGGCCTGTTGGCACCAGACTAAAGTGGAAAGAAGGATGATCGTGGGAAATAAAGTGTGCAGAAACTGAAGTAACAACCGGAGAAAGAACAACACGCATGCATGCAAGAAAGCATGCACAAGGAAAGCGATAGTTGGAGGAAGAACAACACGCGCATGGGAGGAATACCTAACGTTAGCAGGGTTAGGGTTTTGGTAATACATTGTAAATGGATGAAGAGCCAGATAAATATATAAATATATATATATATATATATATATATATACGCAGGTATCATATAAGTAGTTGTTTTTATTCATTATTAGTCTTGATTATTGTAGCTACGCATGAGCGAATGTGATATGTAATGTTTTTGAATGTGTGAATCAATTTTGTAAGTTGTTGAGAAAAGAAGAGAAGAGGGAAGGTAGATTTGAGGATTGGATCACGGGTTGTAGAGCCTGGTGTGATCTAGTTCACCTCATATAGATCTTGCCCATAAGAGGGAAATTGTAAGCGCACAGCGCTGAAAATGAAGAACTACCATAATAAAAGAGCCAAGAGCCAAATATTTGTGGACGTAGCCCAGGAGGGGGTGAACCACAGTAATATCTGTGTATTGTGATGAACGCATGCATATCTTTACTTTCTTTCAACAATTAATGGTTAGGCTTGATGAATGAGTTAATAAATTGTTATGAAATATGTTTGTGTTGTTTGGGAAATAACCTGTGAAACATACGTATGCAACTGTGAGGAATAAGTAGATTACACCCACAATGTGCAGTACATGGCTTTGATTCATAAACCTCTATATCACACTCAATCCTAGGCTGTAAAGACCTAAGTCTTATAGCCACCCATTTAAAGCTATCTCAGGTGAGACTGCATAGTGCACCTTGTGTACTGTGCTTCCTTCTGGTTTACCAAAGAGGCCGATAGTTTTAGAGGCTTTGTTGGAAACCCAAATGACATGAACCCTGGGTCAATAACTCAGATAGACTGGTAGAGAAGACCAACCAGAGAAGAGGAAAACCAACAGTTGACTTTCTGGGAACCCTTGGCCTTTTTGTATTATCCATATTTTCAAACCTCACACTACATTGTTTTCTTGGGGAGGGTTCCTTCTTCGCTCTGGAATCAGAATTCTCAGATTTTCCACATAATTATCTCCCCTCCTTAGTCTAGTTATCTCATTCTGCATTTGCTTGATAGTTATATTCATTTGTGCAATTTCAATTCTTTCCTTAATTTATTGTTCCGCCACAAGGTCTACCTTCACATCTGGTATGGTTCCCTTGAAAAATCCTCCTCCAATTGTTTGGTTCTGAGCCGGTCATGGCTTGAATTCTTTGTTCTTTCTTGAACTAGAGGCTCCCTGATTATCAATACTTAATCCTCCCAGCTGCCTTTGTAACTTTCCTAGTATAATGTTGGGGTCGACACCCATTTTAGTCGTAATTTATTCCATATCAGTGGCCTTAGTCATTGCCTCCTCCAAGGTATCCATTTGGGAAGTTCTGATAGCATATTTCACATTCAGAGGCATTTCATTTTTATAAAAACCGAGTACGACTGGGCCATTTGGTATTTTATCTTATGGAATCTTGCTCAAAGTTTTATTGAACTTGAGATTGAAATCTCGTATTATTTCATTCTTCCTCAAACCAATCTAGGTGAGAAGGGTATGATAAGCAATTGGAGGGGCAAACATAGTCAGGAACATAGCTTCAAGGTCATTAAATGAGTGGATTGATCTACTAGGTAATGTCGTATACCATTCATATGCTCTTCATGATAAGGTTTGAAGAAATACCTTACCATGACATCATCATACTCAACATGATGAAAATAAAAAACATAAAGGAACAAATGGAGATGCCTCTTTGCATCAATTGCTCAGTCTCTAGAAAATTCCTTTAAGGTACCCTTAAAGAGAACAGGGAGATCATGTTGCTCACCTAGAATATTTAGGGGGGAATCTCTTACCCTCCTTCGATTTTCAAATCATGGGTTTCCTTGATTTCTTGCGGCATCTTTTCCACCTTCATGTCTCTCCTCATGATGCTCATATCGCAGTTGTTCATTTCTTTCCGCAATAACCGCAGATGTTACAGGAGTGTGATTTTCACTTCTTAGAATACAAAGTTGCTTGATTTTACTTCTGGTAATAGGTCCCTTGTAATCGTCCATCTTCAATCTCGAATGTGTCCTTGTGCTTCTCTAGCTAGCCTTTGATTTCTTCGGTCTTGTTTCTCTTCTCTCCTCTGTCTTCAGAGGATTTCTATTTCTTCTTCTTGGACCAAGGTTTTCCAAGACCTTTCTAAATATTCACGGGTCTCATTTGTTGATATTACCAAGTTGTATAATTTATTTAGGATACTTCGTTGGTTATTCAATCCAATTTCTAGGTGGGGCTAGTCGGCTTGGGGAAAATTAAAATATTTTTTCTATAATGCTAGACCAGATTTCATATTTCAGTTCATTTCCCAGTATGGTCGCCAAAAATTTTGACGCTTGAATCCATCACGACCGAAACGACAACCTCACGAGGATGTAAATCCTCCTACGTTTTTATAGAGTTGGTACTCCTCTTTAACTTAAGATTTTATTAGGATTCTAAATATTCAGAATATGGGACTTTGCATAAGTCCATCGTAGTCATCAAAAAAATAAAATATTGCAAGAAAGATAAAGGGAAAATATTTTCTTTTATTTTTAAATAATGTTCCTGAGAAGGGACCAGGAATCACACAATTCACACACTTAAAACAAATAAGAAAAATTTCCTCACATCCATCATAGTTTAAAATAAAAATTTATGATCACATAAAAATAAAAGAAGATGATATTTATGCATAAGAGAACTTTAACAGAGTGGACACATGGGAAGCTCAAATAAATGTAATGATAGATGAACCTCAAATAATTTATATTCTTAAATCAAGGTTACAAAGTACAATCGATATTGTTCCCAAAGTGGCTCTCTTGAAATTTCTAAAAAATATATAGTTTGTTACATATTCGTTTGATGTTGATTTCATGTTGGATTTTGATGTTGAACAACTCTCCCTCCAAGTCCCTTAGATCAATGGAAATGCCATGTAATGCTTCTTCAATGTCCTGATTTTTTACTGAGTAGTCCACTAGCCAATTGTCTATGCCGTCCTCATCATATTCAAGAATACCATAGAACTTTTCAACTGACAACCTTTTAAAATTTCAACTTGTTCGTCAAAATGTTGTTTTGTCAAGAACAATGCATTGAGGATTAATTTTGGGTCTTGGACTTCGTCAGTACTTCTATCTAAGTCTGACAGTCATAATGTAGATCACGGATCTTTCGATGCAAAATGGATATCATGGAACTTGGAATGTGATAGCTTGAACCCACGAACCCGTAACTGTGAAAACAGTTAAGTATAGGATAATACGGTGGTCGATCAGACTCATGATATGGGAGTATGGATGGAGATGAGGATCCACGACTCTACAAACCTGCTAACTCGTTTTTTTTTGAAAAACAACTAAGTATAATAACTAGAATGGGAAAAAATAAGGGAGAAAAGAAAAGGGGAATTCAGGTAAGTATAGAAGAGGGAAAATAAATGGACACAAGAAATTGGGAAAATAGAAAAGGGGAGGTAAATTTTGGAAGTAGGAATTGATCTCAACGTGTCTATATTGTCTTAGTGGGCCTTTTTCCCTATCATGAGAGCCCTAATTTGAACTTAATGAAATAAACTTGTAACTGGTTTTCCCTCTAGGGTTTTCCAGGGATTTATACTCGAAAATATTAGCGACTTGTATGTGAGATTTTGGTTTCCTATTTTATGCTTCCACGATATGTTTAGTTGATTACTCATTTGTACTTTTAGTAGATAAAGTGATTTTAGTTTGAACTAAGTGTTGAGTGTTGAGTTGAATAGGTAAAATATCAACATGGTATCAGAGCCAATACTCTAAAGGGAGGAAACCAAGAGCACGGATCTCAACAGCTGCAAGAATATCTATTAGATCTACAAGAAGATCTAGTCAAATCTATAACTAGGAGGAAAAAAACAAAGGAAAAAATTCAGGAAAACAAAATTACTGAGGTAGAACATGGTTTTTTGCAATTGGACAGAGGTGTACACAAGTCGCAGTAGTGGAAATTGCATACATACATGGGTTATAGTGGTGATAGTCGCATACATACATAGGTTGCAATGGAGATAGTCATGTACAAGTCTGTACATGACAATACAAGGGTAGTTCATAGAGGGTTATCAGATCAGATCTTGGAGATGACAATTGGATTGTGATATGAGGATAGGTTGGATGGGGTTTCCAACTACAGTCTTTGGAAGGAGTGAATCATGTTGGCGATGATGGAGAATGTGATCTTGGAATTTTCTAATATTAAGATAACTCCACCATCAGATGCAGCATATATGATCATGCATAATCAGAGGGATGTGTAAGCCATGTGCACAATTCTAGATGGAGTGAAGGATATTGATCCCTCATTTATCATGAAAGAAAATAGTCTGGGACATGTGAAGAATTTATTTTAGAGAAAGAATGGGAATCACATAATGGTGTTGAGAGAGAATCTCAGGGACATGAAGATGATGTGATTAGATATCGTCAAAAGTTATCTCACTCTCAATTTGACAAGAAGGCCATGAGAAAAGTCAAGTTCTTTTCATGTCACAATTTTGGACATTATTCAGGTCAATTTCCACATAGGAAGAAGGGTGGGAAGGAAATGCAACCACATGTAGCTGCATCGACAAAGACTCAAGTGGATAAGTTTTGCAATAATTTTGAACGGACTGAATTCTTACCTGTTTCCCATACTTCCTTGAGCACCATACCAACTAGTTCATGGTTGATAGATAGTGGAGAAACATGTCATATGAAAGGAGCACGAGAGGTGTTCGAGAGGTTCACAGAGTTTGACTCAAATATGCTTGTGGAACCTGGTATGGGGACCAAGTATGCAGTGAAGGGGTTTGGAATAGTTCTAGTCTTGATGCAGTCAGAAGGCACATTGAGAGTGTCAAATGTGCTATGGGTGTTATAACTTAAGAGGGGTGTGGTCTCAATCTCAGTGATTGAGAAGAAGGGATATGAGTTCTTCTTCTGAGATGGACAGGAATTTATCATGCCCATAGGATCTAGCTCAGACAAATTGGTTGTCTTTGAAGTTAGAAAGAGAAACTTATATAGGATAAAGGGATATCCTATGCAAGAAGTTGCAAGCAATAGAGTGACAGAGAACAAGGATCATGTAGCTATGAAGGTTGAATAACTCATAGGGATTCAACCTTCAGGTTCATGTGGGAAGGAGCAACCTTCAAAGTCTCTCAAGAATCATTCTTGGTATGAGATGTCCATTTAGGATTCTCAAGATAAAGAGGATTCTAGGAGCATGATCAGAGGGAAGTCTTCAAAGATAGGTATAAGTGATATGGCAGGGATAACTTATGTGTCAGAGGGAGAATCTGATCAGGTGGATTGGAGAGCATGCATGGTAGCAGATCCGGTAGGGAAGACAGAGACAACTCCAGGTGGGAGAGGTACCTTCCTTGCTAATAGGGATTGTTGATGTTAGTGGTAGCATCAGACAGGTTCTTCCACATTGACATGTTTCTAGCATGTGGAAGTCGTCGAAATCCTTCTATCCTTAAGTTTACTTTAGTTAAAGGAATAATTAAAGTAAGTGTTTTTATTAGTGAATTGAGTTATTAAAGGAAAGTGATAAGAGTAATTATCATGTGATCTAAGCATGTAAATTTTAAGTGGGTGTGAGAAGTAATCTCAACCTTCAATCACTTTGGATATTGAATTTAGATTATAACTCATGATTATAAAAGAAACGATAGGGTGAAGGAGGAAGACACTTGTGTGAGATACACTTGTGAGAGACTTTGGTGAGAGATCAATGTCGATACTTTCGGTGAGATGCCAAGGTCAAGGATAGAAAAGAAGAACCTTTTTCTAGTGTGAGGAGTTTAGAAGAAAAGAATGACTTTTTCTTACACAAGAGTAAGGAGATATCACTAGTTGGGTGAAGATATTTCGTACAAGTGTTGATGCAAAGAGGGTTGGATCACAAAGGACCATGATTCAAGAACTTGGATAGGTGGATAAGGACTTTCATCTAGAGGTCATATAGGTCAAGGAGAAGAGAGACCAAAGGTAGCCACATGTGGGTTTCATCTGATAGAAGCCAGAGGAAAGTGTAGTGTCGTATGAAAGTTGTTGTGCATAGTTTACGTACATGTACATCAATTTTAGTGGAGACAGTCATGTATGTATGCGGGTTTGTTGAAGGAATGGTGCATGCACCTTGAAAATCATGTCGGTAGAGGGTCGTACAACAACATAGGCATTGATAGGTTTGTTTGTAGTGTATATTCTCTTAGTTGGTGATTTTCCCTATTACAGGATCCCTGACTTCACCTTCATAAAACCATCTTGGAACTGGTTTTCCCTCCAATGTTTTTCCAAGGGTTTATACTTGAAAATATTATTGTCTTGTGTGTGAGATTTTGGTTTCCTAGTTTATTCTTTCATTTCATGTTTAGTTGATTTCTCAATTGTTCTTTTAGTAGATAAAGTGATTTTATTTTAGATAATTTTCGGGTGTTGGGTTGAAGTGGTAAAATATCAACATGGTATTAGAGCAGATGCTTTGAAGGGAGGAAGATAAGAGCACAAATATCAACAGTTGCAAGAAGATCTATTAGATTTGCAAGAAAATCTAGTCATATATATAACCAGGAGGTGTAAATTGAAGGATATATTTAAGGAAAACAACAATATTGAGGCTGATGAGGGATTTTTGCAAGTGGATGAAGATGTATGGGGGTTGCAGCGGTGACATTCACATACATACGCGGGTCACAATGGTGACAATTGTTTACATACACGGGTTGTAGTGGAGATAGTCGCGTATAGGGTCATACATGACAGTATAGGAGAAATTTCAAAGACGGTTATCAGATCATATCCTCGATATGGCAAATGGATTGCGATTCTAGGATAGGTTCGATGGGGTTTCCAACTACAGTCGTTGGAAAGATAGAATCAAGTTGGTGCTGATGGAGAATGGGATCTAGGAATTTGATAATACTCAGATAATGCCACCAACAGATGCAACATATTTGATCATCCATAATTAGAGGGATGTGAAATCCATGCGCATCATTTGAGATGGAGTGAAGGATCACTTGATCCCTCTTTTATGAGGGAAGAAAACTACCTAGGACATGTGGGAGTCTTTGAAGAGTTTATTTCAGAGAAATAATGAGAATCACATAATGATGCTGAGAGAGAAGCTCAATGACACAACCATAACAGGATTAGATACTGTGATGAGTTATTTCACTTGGATATGACAGGTTCAAGATGAATTGGCTATAATTAGGGAAATAGTGGATGATTCAGTTGGTGAGGATGTCACTCAAGGGATTTAGGAAGGAGTGGACATCGTTCATCAAAGGAATCATGGCACGAGAGAAGCTTCTGGATTGGTCAAGTTTATGTGATGACTTCGTTCAAAAGGAACTTCAAGATGAATATATGAATGGAAGTGGATACAAGAATGATTATGAAAACCTTGCTCTTTCTAATCAGGCAAGGAAGGGCAAGTTCAAGAAGATTTCCAATGGAGAGTCTAGCTACCAAGTCAACACAAAGGACATGAGAAAATTCAAGTGATTTTCATGTCACGAGTTTGGACATTATGCGGGTCAATGTTCACATAGGAAGAAGGGTGGGAATGAAATACAACCATAGGTAGCTACATCGAGAAAGACCCAAGTGGATGAGTTTTGCAAGAAGCTTGAAAAGATAAAATTCTTACGCGTTTCCCATACTTCCTTGAGCACCATATAATTTGGTGCATGATTGATAGATAGTGGAGTCACATGTCATATGACAAGAACATGAAAGGTGTTCGAAATCTTCATAGATTCCGTGTAACACACCTATTTCCCCCATCTTGTAATTAATCATAAAATAGGATTACCATGCTAAGGCATGCGGAAAATGTAAATGTATTATTGTTAAATTGCCCATAACTGACTCTTAGGGGGGTGAAGCCTTGAAGTACAATCCATGATATCTCTAGAGGAAAGAAATCAGTTAATAAAGAAAGGACTAGTGGTTGAATGATCAAGCACCCCCATGAATAGAAGCATGGTCTAGATGTAGGATGTCAGCTCGAAGTACCACAGAGACCTACAGACCCAAACTTCCTTCTGAAAGAAGGAACAGGATAGGTCGGAAAACTTCCAGAGGAGGGAAGGTAAGATACATACAAAGACAGAAAGAGAGGAGACACGGGGGGGGACGAGAGCACAAGATCATAAGGGAGATGTGAGAACCCAAAGGAAGAGACGTGAACACATCTTGAAGGACCCGAACGCGAGATTGATGTTGAGGAAGCATCCGATAAACCTCATAGGGTCACTGTGACAGAGAGAGTTTCTCTGAAAGATGGCGTAAATTACCTAGTGATATCACGGCTTGGCATAGGGGTGGCCAGAGAGCTAAGAATGAATGCCTCTGAGCCTATGGTTGGGTGGAAAGGTGCACACCCACAGTCAGTTGGTTAGATGCAACTTGTAATAGATAAGTATTCTCATACCCTGTGAAATTAAGCTGTAATTATGTAATGAAATGGGATATACTGTGAATGACCCAGGGATGTGTATGTTTGCTTAATGATTATACTATATCTCTTTATTCTTGTTTAATGTGTGTATTTAAGAAATTATGGATTGGACATGTTTTGTATCCGTAAATGCTTGCGCCCTATGGTGGCTTAAGCTAGATCCACGAACGGTGAGTTCGTCGACCTTGGGCACAGTTTCATGTACGCATGTCGACACTCCTAGTCATTCTGAGTCCCTTGGAGGAGGGAGTCTGTTAAATCTTAGGAGAGATAGTGCACGTATGCACAGGATCTCTTCGAGGCAGGCAGAGATCGAGAACCACTTAAGTTCTAGAGTTGAGGAATGAGCATAAGGGGTGCGCGGAAGGATTCTTCCAAGCGTTAAGTTCAAGAGAAAGAGGGAAAAGCTCTTAAGCCTTTCAGAGCTAACAAAGCTCAAGAAGAGTAGTGAGGTGGAAGTATCGAAAGGGAAGGTTCCCTTGTTTGGAAGATGAATGAACTAAATCTGTTTGGAAGAAGCCATAGTCTGTTATGACCATTGGATATGGGAAAGAGCGTGGGAGTTAACCCTTGGAGTCATCCAGACTTTGCAAGTTCGGATAACTGAGCAAGTTCATCGTAAGGGAGGTAAAATCCCCAAAGTCTCAAATTTAACTATGAGCCTTGGATCTGAGGCTACCTGAGAACTGTCCCGACCATCAGATCTAGGAGGTAGAAAATAGTCAAGTCACCAGAAATACCCATGACTTAAGAATCTAACAATGGAGATGGATGTGAGTCGTTTAACGGGAGGATAGGTCATCTCGGTCGTCATATCGACTCAAATATTCACTGGAGTTACTGAATCAAAAACCAGTCGGTTGATTTAATCAACGGTGGGGAATCATTGCAGAGTGCGAAGGTGAAAGTAGCGGGCATGCTAGTTCGCGGCCCGCAATTCACCAACGCCGTTGATCTCGTCGGGCTGAAATATCAACAAGTCCGGTTAAACCAAGTTGGGCGAGCACTTTCCATATTGTGGAGGTCGAACTCTCTGATAAAGAGTATGCATATTGGGGCCTGCAATTATTGTGAACCATCGATCGTCATTGACATTCGATCTGAGTTTGACCATATCACTGAAATGCAAGGGGTGTGTGGGAAATCGAGATCTTCAAGAATATCAAGCTCAGAAGAGATAAGCACTTTTCAGAAGTGCAGATGAGGTCCAAGAGATAGAATCATAGGAGGAACAAAGGTCGAGGCCTTTGAATACTTAGAAAATCCTCTAAGCTAAAGGAAGTCAAAATCACAAGAGGAGGAGCGACAACAGTCATCATATCAGTTGCGGGGAGAAGCCCAGACCGTTAGATCAGCATCCAGGGAAGCAGAGGAGAAGCACTGGGAAGGAACAGATCCTAACCATCGGATCTGAGTGCAAAGGGACGTTAGTCGTCTGAGTTTTAATGTTTGTGTGCATAGGAGGGTTAACTGGCCAAGGTCTCAAAGTCCTGAAGTAAATTGGGACCATTCATCGCCAAGAGGGAAAAGTGGTGCAAGATCTACAACTCCTGAGCGAGAGCTTGTGGTCAAGGAGAGAGTCGAATCACTGAAGACCCGAAGTAGATCCTGACCATTGATCGCCAGGAGACACATGTTAGCAAATAAGTAACTTCGAAGAAATAACTTCGAGAGAGTTTCAGTTGAGATTTGAAACTCCCGAAGCCCGGAGAGCCAAAGAGATGAAGTGAATGTCAATCGTCATATCGAAAGGGACATGCGGTAGAGATCCATTTTCCTCGGGTGAAAGAAACCCAAAGACCCGAAGAGAATCTGGACCGCCAAATCTAGAGGGACGTGTGGCGACAGATCATGGACTCTGGAGAATTTTATTCTAGAGTTTTCAGTTGATATTTGAGAATCCCAAAGTTCGGAGAGCCGAAGTAAATCTCAACCCTCTGATCATCCGAAGTAGATCTCAGTCATCAGATCGTTCGAAGTAAATCTCAAGCGTCGAATCGTTCGAGGTGAATATGGACCGTTTGATACAGAAGAAACATGGCATAGATTGATGGATTCTGGGTAAAGTCCTAAAGGAATTCATAGCCATTAGATCAATAGGACAGGTGGCATAAATCTGTATATTTTGGGTAAAGACTCGAAGAAAGCCTCAACCATCTGATTCAAATGGACACATGAAAAGAATTCACTTACTTCGAGGGGAACTGAAGTTTGAGATTTGAGATCTCAGAGGTTCGAAGACTCGGAAAAGATCATGATCGTTGATTGGGGAGGGAGATGAAGGATGTTTGATCTGGTTGAGGAGGCCAAAGTCCTGAAGTGGGAGCAGAACCATCGATTGAGGAGGACGCGAGGCAGATGATCTGTCATTTCGAAGAAATCTCTCCGGAAGAAATGAGAGCTTGAGAACTAAAACTCCTGAAGGTTGGACTCGCGAAGGAAATCATAGTTGCACATCTTTAGTGATAGGTGTCAGTAAATCTTCCACTCCGGAAGATAACTACTAAGGAGGAAGCAAGGGTTGAGAGTTGAAATTCCCAAAAGCCGAATGACAAAATAAATCACAACTGTTGTTTTAGAAAGGTTAGATATTATCCGTAGATTCAGAAAGGATGGATCTGAGTCATCAGTTCAGAAGCACCATCAAGGTTGATGACATCAATGGTCCCATCGCATTGTGGGGACCGAAGGTGTGCGGACTTTAAAAAGTTGAGGGTGGGCTACAATCTAGACCATGGTTTTGGAGAAAGGACACGTGGAGGCTCAAGGTGGATTGCAGGGAGAAAAGTAGTTTGGTTTCAAACCACCCTTGGTCGTGCCCGCAATCGCGTGGTTATGTAAGGCCATCACCTGAGGTCATATCAAGGAAGGGGCTTATTAGAAAAGGAGCTAGCGCCCAGACTCTAAGATTTTGTAGGCGCGAAGGGGAAGGTCGCGGGTACGATTAGACCTGCACCTGGAAGTTGAAAGGGTCTGTGTTTAATTACAGAGAGAGACCATCAGGGTATCAGAGAGTCGTTTGGCTGCAGAATCGGAGATCCTTGACTAGGAGGTTGGACTGGTTCCCCGACTTTCCAAATTAGAAGCCATGAATGGAGAATCTGTCCTTTAATAAAAGAAAAAAAATTATGCCTCGTCGTGGGTGTGTTACAAATTAGTATCAGAGCATGGTTGCAACACTTGGCCAGATTGGCCTCATGTATGAGTCACGTAAGGGGGTATTTTTATCTTCATTTACTCCTTGAGGAGAAGGATTGCAGATTGAACCTGTGATTTTGGGAATTATTGTTGAATTTCAGCAGAAGAATTTCTTTAGCCCTTTTTCAAAGTGATAACTACTCTTACAGGATTAGGGATATGCTAATTAACATTTATAATAAGACTTGAGTGTCGATAGCTGAAGGTGGCAGGGTTCTGTCAAGAGCAGTTGAAGCTCGAAGGACGAATGACCTGGTGTTCGTAACACTGCTTTAAGCATGGGCAGTTGGAACTTCAGGCATTGATGATGGTGGATTATATAATGGTTAATACCTTTGTGGGATTAAAGGAATCTGATAGGATCATATAGGATCCATGGAAGTTATAGTTACTAATTTATATGAAATCGGAGTATATAACTCCTTAGGACCATAGAAAAGTGAGATGGGTAAAACCCTATGGACGCTGAGGCAAGAAGGTTTTCTTGCCAGACATTGTTGCATAAAGAGGAAAGTGACCTTGGTTTGTTATTTCCTTGAGAGAAGGAAACATCAATACGAGATATGACTTTGAGATTAGTCCTGTAAGTGACTGAAATATCAAACTAAAGGTCACTAATGATGAAATTAAACCATCAAGTGAATGCATGAGGTAAAAAGGTGCAAGAGATGCACCTACTTATACACAAATGTGTATACATGATCATAAGGATGATTGGAAGATCCTTGGAAAAAGGATATAGAAGCCGGATATGCCCATGTGTGTGAATGACATGGAAAAAGTGCAAGCAATAAGCTAGCATGATGAATATTACTTATATGTGTTTAATTATGCTTGAGTACATGGGTTTAATGCATTATGGAGCTTCCTAATATGAAGCCTGATAGTAATACGAGTTAGGTATGAATGATATTAAACGTGCAAGTGATGCACATGTATGATGTAAGTTAACACAACCAGAATATGTATGGATACATAATTTGGGTACATGACAAAGATGCATGTTTATATTCCTTATGGGATATTTGGTAAACTGCGGAAGCTAACTCAAGGTTGAGGCCATCACAAATAATGATGGATATGCAATAAGGAAGTTGCATGTTGAAGGAGTTCCCTGTGGTGGAACTGTGTGAAGACTCTGTCAGGAAAACAAAGTCACAACCTTAATGACTGTTGAGAATTAAGCAGTGAGCCACAAGCTT
>JZKD02S1655224.1:2907733-2917744 GCA_000966675.3 Picea glauca
ATCATAAGGGAGATCTGCGAACCTAAAGGAAGAGCCGAGAACATGGCCTGAAGGACCCAAACACGAGCTTGATGTTGAGGAAGCATCTGATAAACCTCACAGGGTCGCTGTGACAGAGAGAGTTTCTCTGAGAGATGGTGTAAATTTCCTAGTGATATCATGGCTTGGCATGGAGGTGGCCAGAGTGCTAAGAATGAATGCCTCTGAGCCTATGGTTGGGTGGAAAGGCGTACACCCATAGTCAGTTGGTTGGATGCAACTTGTAATAGATAAGTATTCTCATACCGTGTGAAATTAAGCTGTAATTATGTAATGAAATGGGATATACTGTGAATGACCTAGGGATGTGTATGTTTTCTTAATGATTATATTGTATCTCTTTATTCTTGTTTAAATTGTGTGTTTAAGCAAGTATGGATTGGACATGTTTTGTATCCGTAAATGCTTGCACCCTATGGTGGCTTAAGCTAGATCCACTAACTATGAGTTCGTTGACCTTGGGCACAGTTTCATGTACGCATGTCGACACTCCTAGTCGTTCTGAGTCCCTTGGAGGAGGGAGTCTGTTAAATATCAAGAGAGATAGTGCACGTATGCACAGGCTCTCCACGAGGCAAGCAGAGACTGAGAACCACTTAAGTTCTAGAGTTGAGGAATGAATGTAAGGGGTGTGCGGAAGGATTCTTCCAAGAACTAAGTTCAATAGAAAGAGCACAAAGCTCTTAATCCTTTCATAGCTAACAAAGCTAAAGAAGAGTAGTGAGGTAGAAGTATCGAAAGGGAAGGTTCCCTTGTTTGGAAGACGAAGGGACAAAATTTGTTCGGAAGAAGCCACAGTCTGTTGTGACCGTTGGATATGGGAAAGAGCATGGGAGTTAAGCCTTGGAGTCATTTGGACTTTGCGATTTCGACGAACTGAGGAAGTTCATCGTAAGGGAGGTAAAATCCCCGAAGTCTCGAAGTTAACTGTGAGCCTTAGATCTGAGGATGCCCAGGAACCATCCCGACCGTCAGATCTAGGAGGTAGACAATAGTCAAGTCACTAGAACTACCCATGACTTAAGAATCTAACATTGGAGATGGATGCGAGCCGTTTAACGGGAGGAGAGGCCATCCTGGTCATCAGATCGACTCAAATACTAACTAGATTTACCGAATCAAACACTAGTGGTTCGATTTAATCGACAGTGGGGAATCATTGTGTAGCGAGAAGGTGAAAGTAGTGGATGTGCTATTTCGTGGCCCATAATTCACCAATGTCATTGATCTCGTCGGGCTGGAAGATCAACGATTTTGGTTAAACCAAGTTGGGCGAGCAATTTCCAGATTGCGGAGGTCGAACTCTCTGATAAAGAGTATGCATGTTGGGGCCTCACAATTACTGTGAACCATCGATCGTCATTGACATTCAATCCGAGTTTGACGAGATCCCTGAAACACAAGGGGTGTGTGGGAAATCGAGATCTTCAAGAAGGTCAATCTTAGAAGAGATAAGCGCTTTTCAGAAGTGCAGACGAGGTCCAAGAGACAAACTTGTAGGAGGAACAAAGGTCGAGGCCTTTGAATACTTAGAAAATCCTCTAAGCTAAAGGAAGTCAAAAGAACGGGAGGAGGAGAAACAACAGTTGTCAGATCAGTTGTGGGGAGAAGCCTGGACCATTAGATCAACGTCCAAGGAAGCAAAGGAGAAGAGCTGGGAAGGAACAGATCCTAACTGTCGGATCTGAGCACAAAGGGATTTTAGTCATCCGATCTAAGGTAAAGTGCATGAGTTTTAATGTTTGTGTGCATGGAAGGGTTGAATGGCCAAGGTCCCGAAGTCCCAAAGTGAATTGGGACCATTCATCACCAAGAGGGACAAGTGGCGCAAGATCTACAACTCCTGAATGAGATCTCGTGGTCAAGGAGAGAACAGAATTATTGAAGACCTGAACTAGATCTTGACCATTGATCGCCACGAGACATGTGTCAGCAGATCAGTAACTCCAGAGAAATCACTTCGAGAGAGTTTTAGTTGAGATTTGAAACTCCCGAAGCCCGGAGAGCCGGAGAGCCGAAGTGAATCTCAACCGTCAGATCGAAAGGGAAACATTATAGAGATCTTTTGTCCTCGGGTGAAAGAAACCTGAAGACCCAAAGAAAATCTGGATCGCCAGACCTAGAGGGACGTGTGTCGATGGATTGTGGACTCCAGAGAAATCTATTCGAGAGTTTTCAGTTGAGATTTGAGACTCTCGAAGTTCGGACAACCGAAGTAAATCTCAACTGTCTGATCATCTGAAGTAGATCTCAGTCGTCAAATCGTCCAAAGTAAATCTCAAGCGTCGGATCGTCCGAGGTGAATCTGGATCATCTGATCCAGAATTAGCATGGTGTAGATCAATGGATTATGGGTAAAGTCCTGAAGGAATTCATAGCCATCATATCAAGAGGACACATGGCATAAATCTGTAGATTTCAAGTAAAGACCCGAAGCAAGCCTCAACCGTCCGATTCAAGTAGACACGCGACATAAATTCACTTACTTCGAGGGGAAGTGAAGTTTGAGATTTGAGATCTCAAAGGTCTGAAGACCCGGAGAAGCTCTCGATCGTTGATCGAGGAGGGAGTTGAAGGATCATTGATCTGGTTGAGGAGGCCAAAGTCCCGAAGTAGGAGAAGAACCGTCGATTGAGGAGGACGCGAGGCAGACGATCTGTCGTTTCGGAGAAATATCTCTGGAAGAAACGAGAGTTTTAGAACTGAAACTCTCGAAGGCTAGACTCGCGGAAGAAATTGTAGCCACACATCTGTAGTGACAGGTGTCAACAGATATTCCACTCCAGAAGATAGCTACTAAGGAGGAAGCGAGGGTTGAGAGTTGAAACTCCTGAAACCTGAATCACGAAATAAATCATAGTCGTTGATTTAGAAAGGTTAGATCTGATCCATAGATTTAGAAAGGATGGATCTGAGTCGTCAGTTCAGAAGCACCGTCAAGGTCGATGAGATCGACAATCCCGTCGCATTGCGGGGACCGAAGGTGCGCGAACTTTAAAAAGTTGAGGGAAAGTCGCAATCCAGACCATGGTTTTGGAGAAAGGACACGTGGAGGCTCAAGGTGGACTGCGGGGCGAAAAGTAGGTTGGTTTCAAACCACCCTTGGATGCGCCCGCAATCGTGTGGTTACGTAAGGCCATCGCCCAAGGTCATATCAAGGAAGGGGCTTATCAGAAAAGGAGCTAGTGCCCAGACTCTAAGATTTCGTAGGAGCGAAGGGGAAGGTCGCGGATACCATTAGACATGCACCCAAAATTTGAAAGGGTCCGTGTTTAATTACAGAGTGAGACCATCAGGGTCTCAGAGAGTCATTTGGCTGCAGAATCGGAGATCCTTGACCAGGAGGTCGGACTGGTTCCCCGGCTTTCCAAATTAGAAGCCATGAATGGAGAATCTATCCTTTAAGAAAAGAAAAACTTTTTATGCCCCATTGTGGGTGTGTTACAATCTGACTCAAACATACATGTAGAAATTGGTATGGGGAGAAAACATGCGGTGAAGGGGTTTGGAATAGTGATATTCTGGATGGATTTAGGAGGAACATTAAGAGTGAGGAATGTAGATTTATATTAGTAAAATGTTTAATTAAATTTTATAATAAAATTGATTATAGAATTTAGAGTTTATTTAGATGAGATCTAGATGTAGACAAACAGTTTGAAAGTAGATCTATAGATATTTCAATAGATTTGATTGGTATTTGATAGAAAAACTTAAAATAATGACCTTTTAAATCAATATTTCATAATTGAACATACAAAATGAAATGCCTCATTGAACACTTTCTTTTGTCAATAAAAAGGATCTAAGCTTGAGCTTTGGAGTCTTTTCTTTTTCCATAGTTCATTACCATGGATTTTGCATCACCATAGCTCTAATACCATGTTAATATTCACAAGTATTCTCAAGCACACAATATATTAATCAGGAAAATAAAATTACATAATCGGGGTTTATATAACCTCTATAGCCTATCTATTGTTTATTACAAAAACATGTGTCATAGCCTATCGATTGTTTAATACAAAAACATGTGTCATTGACCAATAATGCAAGAATAAACATAAACTTATTTTTCTAAAAATATAACTAGGATAATCTAGCTTCTACAAGTACTTTAAGAATTACTATCCTAGGAAAATACCTAACTAATATACTTCAGGATTATGAGTCTAACAATAGGAATGTTGCAAACAAGGAAATTAGTTTTTCTTTGACTTTTCACTGATAATGTATTTCTTAACAATAATATATAATAGGTTTCAAACATTCAATCTCTCATATGTTGAATATTGGGTAGAGAACAATAGTGAGGGAATAAAAGGCCCTAAATTATGAAGGATGTAAACAATGATGAATTGAAAGGTATAAACAACGATGAATTGTTCTTTAGTTTATTTATAGTGGTGCTAAAAGTCAATGACAAGAGATTTTTTTTAATAAAATTATGAAGGATATATTGAGAAGAACATATAAATGTTTGTTTCACTTATAGTACAAAAATCAATTTAATAAATCTAAGAATCATTTTTTTTTTTATTATAAAACTATCACATATATAATGGAAATGACATATAAATATTGTTTTTACTTATAGTACAAAAATCAATTTAATCAATTCAAGAATCAAGTTATTTTTTTAATAAAATTATGAGGGATATAGTGGAAAGAACATATAAATGTTCTTTTCACTTATAGTACAAAAATCAATTTAATGAATCCAAGAATCAAGTTATTTTTTAACAAGTGTCATTAGAGTGGTGATGTCCCTGTTGAAATTTTTTGGCTTATAGATTTGAATTCCCTCATAAATTTGAATTACAACATTTAGGTAGCCTATTTACTTTCCTATGTTCTTTATCTTGCATCTCTTTCATGTCAATATCAATATATACCACTAATAGACAATTCAAATTCCAATTCATTTTTATTCAATCTAAATAATAATATACAACTTTCAACATGAGTAAATCAAGATAATGAGATACAGTTAATACATCAAATATTTATAATATTTTTTTATCATAAGAAACAATACACTTGAAATAGTTGTATATGTTGAAATTCTCTTACATAAATAAGAAAAAATAAAAATTTACATCTTAATAAAAAAAATTAAGCTTTTAATATAACAAAATGACTAAATATATATTTATTTTAATAAATTAAGTAATTTTTAATTCAAACTCACTTTCAATAAAGATCTAAATATAAATAATACTCTATCTAGATCTAATAAATTACAATATAGATCTAAATATAAATAATACTCTATCAAGATCTAATAAATTAAAAAATGTAGAAAAATATTGTGTTTAAATAGTTAATACTATATCAAGATCTAGTAAATTACAAAATATAGAAAAATATTGTGTTTAAATAGTTCCAAAAATGTCCCATAAGTAAAGTGCAATATATCATAATATTGTACACGAAGCCTTTTGTCTATGATTTTTGTTATTTTGTTTCGAGTTTTTTCATTCTCCTTATACGGTCTCACCTATATATAAAGATGTTAATAATGATGATAGTTACTGTTTATGTTGGATTTATGTATTTTGTAGTTTCTTTCTATGTATTTGAACATGTGACCTTCAAGAAGGAAACACATATTCCTAACTATTAGGTCCACTCAAATTGTAGTCAAAGACAAACTAATTGATGGACATAATGAATTGAATGCTATAGTCTTGGCCTTCAACAAGCACTAATAAAACTATGAAGGATATAGTGGAAAGAACATATAAATGTTATTTTCAATTATAGTACAAAAATCAATTTAATGAATACAAGAGTCAAGTTATATTTAGACTAGCACAACCGCAAAGTGGTTGATGAAACTCATGGACAACTGAAACACATGGACAGCTGAAACGCACATAGAGTTGAGGAAATCCAAAAGTTAATTTTAAATGTGGTAATTTCAAAGGTTAATTAGTTAAACGTGGCAATCATATGGTGGTACAGTGATTTCTTAATATGATTAGATAAATGTTAAAAAGTAAACACGTTAACTCATGCATTCAAAAATACAAGGAAGTTATGAAGAGTAAATCACATTCATTCATTTGGGAAGACAACTAAGAATATGCCAGCATCTTCAATTGTTAGCCATTAGATTATAATTTTAGATTAAAAGGTGATTAATTGTGCCCATCTCCAATAGGTATAAGCCTTTAGGCGTAATTAAGACAACTTTCTTAATTTGAACCAATAACCTTTTAAAAAGAAAAGAAAAGATGTTGTCTAAATGTTTGTCTTAATTTGAACCAATAACCTTTTAAAAAGAAAAGAAAAGATGTTGTCTAAATGTTTGTCTTAATTTGAACCAATAACCTTTAAAAAAAAAAAAAAAAGATGTTGTCTAAATGTTTGGTTTTTTCTGGGGAATTAGACGACATAAATCTGGACGAAATTACAATTTTCCATTGTTTAAATTGTATTTTTGAATGCATAAATGGATTCTACACTGAAATTATACTGATTTAACAACTCAAATATATTGATCCAACAATTTCTCACCAAATTTAAGACAAAATATCCCCATAAAACACTAAAACATAAAACTACATTAAAAAAAAAATACAACATGTTTTTAATTATTACTATAAAATTTATCTACATAATTTATTTTAAAAATATAAACTGTTATAAAAATAAATAAAAAATACATTTCATTAACTTTCATAATAACCTCACCAATCACAACTTCCATACTAGAGTGACAAAATGCAAAACCGATGAAAGAAGATTTTGCATGCAGGAAGATCCACTCTGTGACTTCAACTCCTTGCTGTGACTTCACCAAGACATTAACACAACACTATCCTTCGTCTAGATGATCCAACGATTCTGGTACTATCTGCGCACCATAATGAGCTTTCCTTACTCGTTTTACACACACATGGGCTTTTATTACATAAAAGCCCTTCCTCGAACCCCCTAAATGGATTCAATTTCCATCTCTCTACAACAGAGATTCCTTTCCTGTCTATTTCATACTCAGACCTATGATAGCAATAATGTGTTAATAGGCTGTTAACTTCCAGCATTTAATTACTATCCAAATTACTTAGCTTTTAACCAGGTCCACATCTGGTTATTCAATCAAATCTATGATTGGATTTGTTATCTGGTCGTTCCATAATCCCCAGCGTTGTACAAGACTGGGCACACACATTCCTTACAATTCATACTTGAATTATTCATTAGCTTCATAAGTAAAAACATCACCCTGGAAGGCATCTTTCAGCACATTCAAACATGTTCTTAAAAACTCAACCAATATATATAAATATAATAAAACTTCTGAGCACTTATTCTCTTTCCAAGCACTCAATATCTCTCCTGCTCTCTTATGTTTCTCCTCGTACGTTTTATGGTAAGATGCACACCTTATGGCATATAAGATCTCATGAATTTAATTCTTAAGCATGGATGAATGGTCGTCTATTAATCCAAAATTGATTCCTTGGTTGTGAACACGTTTTCAATTCTAGAACTCACATACGCCAAAACAGTTCCAGAAGGGTGATTTCGGTAGGGATTGATTATTTCTTACATTTTTGAAAACAATTTCTTCCAATCTTTTTCGCAGCAGACTCTCCAGTCAAGATACACACAGTTATTGCATGCACAGAACCCATTAACGCTCTAATCTATCCTCCATTCCACATACACAGAACTGGAGTTCATCTAATTTTACCATATCCAGAGAATAAAATTCGTCATTTTACTATATGTACAAAGACAAAAGAAACATAAGAATGCTTTCATTAACTTTCAATCAAACAATATTGTCCATACAATCTATACACAGAATCTATGTTGCCTGATTTCACATTGAATTTTGGCCTCCCCTGAACCCGTAGGTTTACATTGTATTTATACATTAAGTCAATTAACTGAATTTGTTTTCAGATCCTAATCTGACTGCTAAAGATTCTCAGATCCTATAATAACTCAATAAACCCTATTCGAATTCTTCCTTAATTTGCAGATTCAATTACATCCAAAAATCTTCTAAATAAATCAACTCAAATCTCTTGAAATCAAATGACTCATCTATTCTAGAAGACCACCTACTAACTTAGGAAAATTCATAATTTACGATAAGGAATTTGTATCCCTTATGAAAGGGCGAGATCCCTCGTTGGGCAGATTTAACAAAGTTAAATAAGTGATTATGCTCCTGCATGGATTTCCCATGGAGGAATTTTGATATGGCTACAACAAGTCAGATCCGAAGTCCAGAGCAAAAATACATTTAATCTCATACTTCTCCTTAAGTTTACTTCTAATGTCGACAGAATATCTCTTAGAATACTTCGGTGATGGGAGTTGGAGGCTAGAATGAATAGACTACTCAGGTAATGGGAGTTAGGGGAGGTTTCAACGATGTGAATAGCAATGTTGATCAATGAAGAATTGAAATGGACTTGAGTGGGTGTGGTCAATTATGTGTTATGAAAGTAAAAGAATTTTCTACTCAACCGAAAACCGAAGTGGAGACCACCGGCCTCTCTGTCGATCAGTGAACTCTGGAAATACTGATAATACATAGCAATGGCAGTTAATTATAAACGAGACAGTTTTTCATGGATAAGAATTTCCGGGAAAATTAGAGAAGCCACAGAGGTTGGGTTCTGCAAAAGCGAACCCATCCCTATCATGACCATGATGGTCCTGAGAGTATCCCATGATTAACATATCTTAACTCATATATAGGACCTCGTACCATGCCAGAAAAGCATGGATGTCCTAACCAGACATTAAGTCTATTAAACTTAATTACATCCGTTCACAAAAAGCCGAGACTTCTCACAACGAGCGAGTCTTTCAGCTGAGTAGGTACACCTGCACAGAAGCGACTAGGCAATGGTTTTCTCTATGCAATGACATGTGTGTTCGTTTTACCACCAAATTATACGCCACAACCAAAAAGACATGGCGTATTCTTCAGGACTGAAGATAAACGATTGGTATATATATAAATGCCTGAGCTTCTCAGCTGATCACAGCACAATATCAGCTATATTCATGCTAAGATTTCATAGTTTATAAGTTCAGTAGAAGGACGAAAATGTTGCAATCGAAGACGTTTCTCTGCCCTTGCCCTTCCCGGCCAGCTGTGAAGTACTTGTTAATCGTCATCCATTCAGTACTTGTTAATCGTCATCATTCAGTACCTCGATATAGCAGCAGGAAAGCATTGGCAGACAACCGGGCATTACAAGTTCAACGTAACTATATTTACTGCAAATTATAAAAGCATTGCGTTGCAGGTGAGGCTATTTGATGATATTAACCTAGTTATAAATGCATTGCGTTGCAGGTGAGGCTAAAGAACGTGACACGTCTTTGCCACACAAAACCTTTGATTACAGTGAATAGAAAGTATCCAGGACCTACAATTGTTGCTCGCGAGGGAGATTGGGTAATTATAAAACGGCGTAGGCTAAAGGCCAAACGAAACCGACCTTTTCCGGCAGCCCTTTTCCGTGTCCGGACTCCCGTCCCCTATCACGTCAGAGCTCCGGCCGGTAACCTCGCCATCTTAATGTATCATCAGCCATGTATCATCCGCGGCCAGCATGCACCATCGGACATCTTGAATTTTGAATTTATTAAAGGCGCGCTCAGATTTGAATTTGAATTTTCCGCCCAAAATGTATTTTGAATTTTGAATTTGAATCTTCCGCCCATCGGAGATGTACTACCTTCTTTTTACTGGCTTTCATCCTCTTCTTCATCGCCGGAGTTCAATCTCAGGAAGTTGGTAATACATCTAGTATCTTTTAAATATTTTTTTTTTCTTTCCGAAATCTTCAGAGAGAAATTTGCAGAAATTGATCTGAAACTCCATTTTGTTGGTGTGAAACGACAGAGGACGAGAGCGAGTTCCAGTACAAAGAGGGACCGAAGGGACCTGAACACTGGGGAGAGCTCAAGGAGGAATGGAAGGCCTGCGGG
>JZKD02S1655225.1:74733-117988 GCA_000966675.3 Picea glauca
TGCATTGATAAACTAGATAATGGTTATGTAGCATTGATGTCCTTTGATAATGAATTAATATGACCTATCCATGCACATGCTGGAAATCTTGTTATAATAGGTTGGATGCCTTGTTATGATGTGTCTTATAAGGAATACATAGGTTGGATGCCTTGTTACTATGTGATCTATGTGTTCACCTTATTAATAAGATATTTCATGTAATGATGTGATTTATGATTTATGATTTATAATTTATGTGTAGATGTCTTGTTATTGATATAATTCATGTGACTAATTATGATGATGTTGCATATACATTGGTATTTAAGATGAATTAACCTATTACAAGTTGGGATCTTGTCTCAATGAGGATTACTATCATATCATAATGTATAGAAAGCCTAAAAAATGGGAAAATACTTTTGAAAATGACCTCCAAAGTTAACTTGAGAAAAAAGGCAAAAGGAAAAGAGTTGTAACTTAAAAAATTTCGTTCCTGACACTTGTAAATTCACTATCAAGAACATATTCACCCATTGCATGAGAAGGGGGAAGGCCAAGAGACAAATCTTGGAAAGATGCTACATTGAGATGGATTATACAAAAAGCTACCAAACCATTATTGAGGTCACTCACTCATGATGAAATGTTTTATGATTTTATAATTATAATGATAACGCTTATAATTTTTTATTATATACTTGATTGAGTAGAATTGTTATTTACTCTAACGTAATGTATATGAGTTAAAGGAGTAAGAGTGTACCTACAACATTATAGAATACTACCCTAAAAATAATCAAAGAAAATTTAAATATACAAATATATATTACTATAAAATTTATTTCTAAAAACCTAACCCAAATCAAACCTACTAATTACCTATTTCCATGGTTAAAAAAAATTATTTCTAACACTTTCCATAAAATACTACAAAATTGATGTCTAAAACTATCTTGTACAAAACCAAATGGCATTCAACCATTCACTCTACATTTTTGGGAGAACTTTGAGTATTCACTCTCAACTCTATAATTAATGAACATTTATTTACCACCCAAAGATCTCGGAAAACCCACAATTAATGAACATTTACTTAGCAGCCGAAGATCTTGGAAGATATGAAATTGGTTGATTGTGATATCATCAACTATTTAAATGATTATTTATTCATCATCATTTAAAATAACCTAGAGTTTAAATTTAATTTTTCACAACTATGTAATTCACATTTAAACATGAAACAAAATATTCATATTTTATAATTAATTATTCATTATTTGATTAAGTTATAAATATAAATAAAATCTTGAAATTTTATTTGTAATTATTTATAAACTATCTATAAAGGTATATCATAACAATTTAAATTTCACATTAAATTTCACATTTATTAGTATGTGTCCAAGTAGGTACTATAGCAATCAGGACGATGTTAAACTTACATGACTTATCAAATATATCTTAATCTTTTCTAAAAACATATATTATTTAGATTTATTTTAAAATTATAATTTTTTTTTTTTTTTTTTTTGTAATTTCATATTTTACATGTGTACCTGCCCAACAGGTACTATAGTAATCGAGATGATGTTGACAAATTTTGATGGGACATAAAAACTCCTAGCTTATGTGAATTTGTTTTTTGATAGTAAGACTTTTTCATCCACGAAGTGGGGAAATATCAGATAAGTTTCCTACAGGGAATTTTCCCATGAAAAAAAAAATATACATAAAGTTGAAAATATTTTTCTTAAATACAATCCTCTGTCAATACTATAAAGAGAATTTTATGTTCCACCTTTGTCAATACTATAAAAAGGTGCAAAACTAAGTTTTATGTCTGTGTCTATGCTTTCATCCCACTTGAAATCTAGTACCCTTATAGTTTAAACATATGAAAATAAAAGACATTTCTGACTTTAATGGATTTCAGTTATGAAACATTGGAACTTAAAATTAAAACAAAAACCACTATGTATGAGATACACTGATATCATTGACAAACAAAATACATGACAAGTGGTTCTCAACATGTCTTGTGTAGGCAAATATAGTCATTGAAATATATACTTTATTATTATTTTGTTTATGCGTAATTGTTTTCTGGGCATTCTGGGTCAGCGTGTACTTCTACTTCCAATTGATCCATGAAAAATATATGGTCCTTAAACTATATATCTAAATATATTTTGTTATGCTTAATTCTCAGCAAATCATCAACTACCCCTTGTCAATATGCGACAAGATTGCTTGCCCTGGGATCGTGGTAAACTTGCTTCGATGTTCGAGTTAAATTTTTAGAACATAAATTTCATTTGGTTTATTTTTAAATATAATTTAATATATTTATGACACCCTTTTAATATAAAAATGAAATTTGTTTATTTTTGAAGAATAAAATTTATTTTGCACGAGTTTTTTAAACGTTGGGAACTTGATAGGAGTGGAGTAGAAGTTTCTTCTCTCAAATTTACATTAAAAGTAAAGTTGGGAGTCATAATAATATATATTAAAAAAATATAAAGAATATTTTAGATTACAATGATACTTTAGGTTATAATGTATAGAGATATTGATACATTTTAAATCGTATTTTAATAAAATTGAAGGTCAATCGAGGACAATGTTTCTCATATTGCAACAATTACAATATTGAAATTACTACTTTAATTTGTGYTAATAATTATATGAATATATTTAACACAACACAWAAACTTTAATATCCATAAATATTCCATTAGAAAATGAGAAACAAAATTGAAAATACATATATACAATTTTAACATCTTTTTAAAATTAAACTTTACATATATAAACTTCAAACATCTTTGTAAATTTGAAGCATTATTCTTTTTTTTATTGGAAGAAGAAAAATAGTACTACTCTTCTAATATGAAAATACAATAAAAGTTGATCACATGGTTGGTTGATATCAACTACATAGTGGAGAAAATGCTTCACATGGATAGGGTATTGATTTATTAGACTTTCATGTTTAGTTTGGGCTTGAAGGAAAACATGCATGCATTAAAAAAATTTCATATCCACAACTATAAAGTGAGTATTATTAAGTTTTTTTACTTAACTAATTTTTGAAATAATATTTACGTGTAGTTTAGTCTTAGTTTTATAGTGATATTTTGAATAAATATAATGAAAATATTTGTAATAAATTATGTATTTGTAATAATGGAATAAAAATATTTACATTTTAATTTAATACAATTCTAATTTAAAGCTCCCAGTTTGGTTCCCAAGATCCCATTTCCTTGATGTTGAAGCTCCCAAAAAGCTCTCAAATTCCCAAAAGAGTTCACAACCAATTGAGAATGTTTGTTGTTCTGCAGTGGAAGTAAATACAAAGAAAGATACAAGCAAATAAGAAAACACAGATCTGACACAATTTTTACGTGGTAAAACCCTATACAGGAAAACATCCACAAGACAATGGTATTCGGTTAATGTTAGGGAGATAATACATCAGCCAAACCACTCACGCTCATGCCTCTCAAACACTCTCACATCTCACATTCTGCCTTAATAGGCTTACATAGATATATAGAACTCTTCACTCAGTTACAAGAAATTGATTACATTTAATGTGCCTCTATCCCTATTCTAAATCTGGTTGATTTGATCCAACTAATTACAGAATAATAGGGGCCAGAAAATCTGCCCAATATCTAAAAATGAGTGTAAATTGGTTGGCATTATCCAACAATCTCCACCTTGACAACAATTTACCTAAATATCATTGTCCAATTTATTCATCACCTATGTTGCAAGCCAAGAGAAGTCAAGCACCACTGTAGCTTCTCTAATAAAACTGGTTTCATGATCTCGCATGTGTGACTTGCACGAGTTTAGATATCCTGAGGGGTCACTCCACCTCCAACATGTCTTCCACAACTGTGTTTTGAGACATATGTAGTGATAGATCTCCTTCTATCTAAGACAACTGTAAAATATACATTACAATTATCATAGACCATCTCAGTGTAACCATCATAGGTGACATTTGTGCTTCTCAAACGCTGAAGCACCCATTTCACTGCAGCACCTGAATTTGTCACGTATATGAAAACATCATTAGCATGTGAAACATATGGTCTTAACCATTTCATCACATACAACAGACCTCCTATTGAACTTATGCGAGACATAACCTTTTCTTCTTTATAGACAAGACCTATGCTTGAAGAAAACTTAAAATGGAAAGCAACATGGATAAAAATTGGTTTTACAATGTTCATACTGAACTCCAGCCACAACTTACCATTACCATCTTTGTGTGCTTCTATGCCCATAATTTGTTTTTTTGCTCCTTGATCCCTCATTTGAATTGTCTTGTCCACCTGAGTCATTTTCTTATTGATTTTATCCATGCTTCGGCTTGCATCGAGCATATCATCAACAAATAACATCAAGATTGTGAATGTTCTATAAAATGTATAGTCATTCCTACCCTTTGAAAATTTTTGACTCACTATGAAGGATTCAAACCTCTTGTATATTTTCCTGGGTAACAATAGGCCATACAATGAATTATCTAGCATGCAAAAAGTTTTATCGTTGCGATATTGAATCAACTCTTTTGGTTGTTCCATACATACTATATTTATGTCAATGATGACCATGTGAGAAGTAGGATCCCACACACAACATCCCTTTATACCACCATCATAACTTGCAGAGATATAAAACAAGCAGGGATTCAGAAACAAAGATTTTAAGTCTAGAAATGATTTACCGCTTACCAGTACCTGTAGTTCTTTCTTGCTCTTATGATCTTGATGCTTCTACCATAAACAAGAAGATACATCTGTCACTTCAGATGCCACTTCAGTACTCCCTTCCAGATTATAAAGGTTATCAACCTTTGTTGCCTTCATCACTACTAAATTACCTTTCGACTATGTGAGTGCTCCACCTTGACCTGTATACTTATATCCACAAGAATCCAACACTCCTAATAAAATCAAATTTGATTTAAGCTCAGGTACATATATAACATTCGTTAATTCCCTAACATTACCATCGAACATCTTGATTCTAATATTGCCAACTCCGACAGTTTTACAAGGAATACCATTTCCCATAAACACTACACCCTCATCAACAGATTGGTAAGTAATGAACCAATTTCTATGTGAGCACATGTGGTGGGAGGCACCTGAATCTAACTACCATTCTTCTTGATATTATAAATTACTAGAAATGGATAAAACTTGATCAGTCATACCTGAATTTGTTATAACCAAATTTGCTTCCTTTGTAGAGTTTTCCTTGGATTCCTTTCTTTTCCAACAGTCTTTCTTGAGATGTCATGTTTTTCCATAGTACCATCACTTTGCTTTACCTTTTCTGCGTCTTGACTTAGATCGAGAAGAAATTCTCTGATTCTTCTCTTTAGTTCCACCTCTAACCAGCATTGCCTCTAAAGTTGAGGTTTCTTGACTAGATTTTCTCCTCATCTCCTCAGCCAACAAAGCTTCCACAATAGAGTCATAATCTAAAACATCTGTTGAGCTAAAGCTAATAGAGGTGACTAGATTATCCCAAGACTCGGGCAATGAACAAAATAGTGTAATAGCCTTATCTTCATCTTCAAATTTAACTTCCATACTAGTCAATTTAACTATAAGGGTATTAAAGGTATTTAAATGGTCAACAATTGTTGTACCTTATTTCATCCGCAAACTATACAACTATCTCTTCAAGTAGATCCTGCTCGTTAAGGACTTCGTCATATATAGTCTTTCCATCTTGCTCCATAAGCCTGATGTTGTATCCTTTCCTACGATATTAAACAAAACATCATCCACCAGACATAAACGAATGGTACTAAGAGCTTTTGAATCCAGATCTTCCCGTTCCTCATTTGTCATGGTTGTTGGTTTCTTTGACTTTCCTGCCAGTGCTTTTTGCAACCCTTGTTGCACTAGCAAATCTCGCATCTTGAGATTCCAGAGCTCAAAGTTGCTTTTACCGCTGAACTTTTCAACTTCAAACTTCGAACTCTGCATCTTAGCCATTAGCAAAAAAATCGCATAATACCCAAATCACAACTTATAATACTTGGATCTTTAACCAATGGATGAAAAATGTAGATCCTTAATAAATAAGGTTAAATGATAACCACAAAAAAGTTTAAAACGATAAAAATTTATATATACCATAAAACCTTTTATATCCACATCAACATAACATCCATGTGAGATCCACCTCACATAAAAGGTACTCCTTTTAAATAATATATGTTATCCTCCCATTAATTTGCCAAGGCATTTATTTATGTGAAATAAATAATTGAAACAAAACAACGTTTAAAAAGCTTTTACCATGGGTTATTGATATACGCTCTCTCGAAATGATGGCCTACGCGTCATGGATGCCCTCACCCCATGCACACGGGTTGTGTCTATCCAGATGCTCCTTTCTCCATGTACATGGTGCGTCCGTCCTTGGACACTTATCAGACCTAAATATCTGGCGCGTATGCAGAGTTAAACTCTTGCATAAACGTTCTTGAACTCACACGGATTTGCTCGGCTTGCTTGGCTCACTTGTTGCAATTGCTCCACCACCTCTGATACTAGTTGTTGTTCTGCAGCTGAAGAAAATATAGAAAAATATACAAGCAAATAAGCAAACACAGATCTGACACAAAAATTTTATGTGGTAAAATCCTATACATGGAAACATCCACGGGACAATGATATTCAGTTAATATTATGCAAGGGAGATAATACATCAGCTAGACCACTCACGCTCATGCCTCTCAAACACTCTCACATCTCACACTCTGCCTTAACATGCTTACATAGATATATAGCACTCTTCACTCAATTACAAGAAACTGATTACATTTAATGTGCCTCTATCCCTATTCTAAATCTGGTTGATTTGATCCAACTAATTACAGAATAATAGGGGCCAGAAAATCTGCCCAATATCTAAAAATGAATGTAAATTGGTTGGCATTATCCAACAATGTTCCCTATCAATTCCCAAGAGATTCCAAGAAAAATGAATTGTCCATAAAAAAAAAATAACAACCATTTCTTTGATGAAATGTCATGGAAGAACAGTGAAATCAACATTTTTGAAGGAGGGTTTTTATTTTTATTTTTATTATCAACCATTATACCAAAAGGAATTCTATTTCTTCCAGTGAAGTATGTATTTTGTAATAAGCAACTTGTAAGGACACTTCCATTATCTCGTTATGGGTAGAGACACTTCCTTTTAAGTGGATCATCGTGGTGCATCAGAATGACCACCTTGTGTTTGTATGCAAAGAACTGAACCTCCATCTCACACTTAGAAACAATGCATTTTTAATGATGGGAAACCTCACTGTCAATAAATTTAAAAACTAAAAAAGAAGAAAAAAAACTAGAATGGTGCCATTTTATATTGAAAAATAATACATATTTGAAAATAACACCATCCCTTGTACATTGGTGGCCTTGCAAAAATAAAGACAATAAGCAACAATTCAATTCAATCTTGACTATAAGATACATTTCATTATGATAAGAATTGATCTCGAGGCTTTGATTTAGCAAAATTATAGTTTGGATCTGCATACAAATTCATCAACAAACCATAATTATAAAAAGTCAAAATCAATATCGTTCATCCAACTCTTGTTGCTTTAAAAATGGAGCACTTTTCACTTCCATGAAAGTTGCACATTCGTCTATGGATACCAAAAAATTGATACCTTTCATAGTTGTTTGACTTGGTGAATATCATTGTTTCATAGGGGGGAGAAACAACATTAGCAATTAATAATACACACAACATTGCAAGTGTATAAGTTGTGTTACAGTTTCTTGTGACATGGGTCAACATGTGTTGCAATAGTTGAACACTTATTGCAACAAGTGATAGACAAAGGGATTAAGACAACAAGTTGAAATCAATGATGGAGATGGGTTACATCATTGTTTACTAGAACTTCTCTATAAAAAACATGCCTACGACGTAACAAGTTTTGGACTACAAATCAAATTGGTTGATTTTGATATAATCAACCATTTAAAGGATTATTTATTGATCACCATTTTTAATTTATTTTATAATATTACACCTTAAAGAATTTATATCGTGAACAAACAAACATTGAGATTTATCTACCCAGCCTATGGAAATATGTCATATTTCCTCCATTTGTTCCATTGTTTTCCATTTCTCCTTTATTTAAGGTTTCCCTCCACATCAATGTTGTCTATGTACATGTATATGCAATAACAGAGATGCTTGGTGTCGCAAGTGGAGGGAATCGGGAATTCCATATCTTTTTTATTGCAGACATGAAGTTCCAGGGTACTATGTTGTAAGAAGGTGAAAAAATGGGATGGAATGGAGGTGGAGTGAATTATCATGAATTTGAGTAATACATCATTCAAGGAAAGGAAGAGCAAAGATTGCACCCAAGAATAAGAGATTAAGAAAACTTGCACGAAAAAAGAAATGCAAGCCATATACATGAAGGGTGAAATTGGGACACCCTTTTCTGTTTTGTCTCTACGAATTTTAGTACATGCTTCAATTGTCATATAGTTACCACTACCATCCTAAGCCACAATCACAACATTGTCCATGAAAGCATAATCATCTTCATAGGATTGAATAAACCTTCTTCAGTCCACAAAACACAACCATGAAGGGAACCTATCCTCCACAAACCCATAACGTGAAAGAAATTAATCATCAACTTCATTATGAGGCTCATTTTTCGTCAGATTAGATGAAATACAATGGTTTTGCACTGGAGGCTTCTTGGAATCTTTGTGAAGAACATAAATATGCCTGAAAAGAGTGAAATAATTACTCACAACTCATGATATATTATGTATGCCCAGAGTTAATAAATTTTGCATGGTTTTTCTAACCTCCTGGAGAAATTAGAGGTAGGTAGCCTAATTAGTAAGAGTTGACTAAATGTCTAAATGTCAACTTCCTACCTCCATTTCAAAGAACTAGTAAAAACCTTTGACAAAGAATTGTTCAGGTTGTCCAATGTTGGATTAAACAACTACATGCAATCTTCAAGGGAATCAAGTTGTCTTTTGTTGAATAACCACCACATGATACCAAAAATTATTTGAAATCGTCAGTCTTATTTGAAATTATTTGTGCTTCTATAATTCTCAGTATGAGAGCTATCTTGCTAAGACCTATCGAGTCTAGTTGTAATGATATAGCTACAAATAGGTTGGACATCATTGAAACATATAATTTCATCTCCAATGTCACATTACAAGCAGATTTGAGAGAACCAAGAGACAATTTATTACCCTCAACTTGGGTGAACATGAGACATGTGATCAAAAAAACCAAAGGCATAGACCTAAATCTAAAGGAAATTGTAGAATTCAATCCTCTTTTTTTAACTGTGTTCGATCAATTGACGTCTTTTCCTAACTCTAGAGCATGAATGGATTCCTAATACACATTATCTCCTCCCATCTTTCATATGAACATTCCTACTTTCAGTGACATGGCGTTGTTTTTTCCATGCAACCTTCCCTACCTTTTAGCAGACAAATGAATTGATCTTTTCTATATGAGTTGCATCAACCTCAACTTTTTTATCATGACCACTTGCTCTCTATTCCACATGATAAATATATATTTTCACTTAAATTGCACACTGTAAGATAGTGTTGATAGTGAAAATTTCAATTCCCACTTATTCAATGATTAATGGATTCAATGGATGTAATTGTAAATATTACCCACATTTTATATTTATCGTTCAATTTCAATAAACACATACAATCGAAAATTATCGGATTAACCCACACATTTTATATTTATCGTTCAATTTCAATAAACACGTACAATCGAAACTTATCGGATTAAGCCATAGAGTGATGAATATACATCTTTTATATATATTGGCCAGGGAACTTTTCAATTTGAGACACAATACAATTATAAATAATCTATAGAGTGATGAATATACATCTTTTATATATATTGGCTTGGTAACTTTTCAATTCAAGACACAATACAATGATAAAGAATCTCTAATCTTTCAATAGAAACTTATGACAAATAGTTGGATCTAGTTGACCAAAGGACACACAAAAAGATTCCTTTTTGTTATATGTCAGATTATACTTTAAACTTTATGATAAAGGCCATATACTTTGTGATAAAGGTATGGAGATTGAAGAAAATTAAACTTATGACAAATAGTTGGATCTAGTTGACCAAAGGACACACAAAAAGATTCCTTTTTTGTTATATGTCAGATTATGCTTTAAACTTTATGATAAAGGCCATATACTTTGTGATAAAGGTATGGAGATTGAAGAAAATTATTTGAGTTTGAAGGCATTTGTCCTTCGAAGAAACATAACTTTCACTAGAAAATTCTATTAGATTTTTACTTTGGTACAATATAATCCATATACCAATCCTAATAGTTGATTTTGTAATATTTATTTTCCTTTATGGTTTTTTACCCTAAAGATATGTATGCTAGAGGTGTAGGGTTATATTTCAATGAACCATGCTCATCGGATGAGCATTGTACAGGTGGAAGACAACTTAAAGATATGTATGCTAGAGGTGTAGGGTTATATTTCAATGAACCATGCTCATCGGATGAGCATTGTAAAGGTGGAAGACAACTTAAGCAACATACTTTTTATTCATCGACATTAGTGAAAATATTGACTATTCTTGGAGGAACATACTTAACTAGTATGCCTTAACCAATTATTTATTTATATGTATTACAATCAAGAACAAGATATAATTTGACAAAGCATTTTTTGCATTGGAAAGAAAAGTTATCATAGTAATATGACTTTAGAACTCATGCATTGTTTCGGTTTCTAAGTTGTGTGGCATGAAATCAAAGTCAATTTCCTTGAAGAAAGTAGCTTGGATTTTAGTGTTTGCTGTTGAATATGTAAAAGCCTTCATTGTAGTTTATCTTTTTTGATAAATAAGTATATTTATTTGAGTACTGAAGTAATTTTTTATGGTTGATGCAGATTCTATGTATATATGATATCCATAGTCATTGTGTTGAAGTTAATTGTAAAGAGTGTGTTGAGTGTTCGTGCACTTGATACCCCACGAAGATGAGTTATTAAGCCTTAGTAATTAACATAATACTAGGAACCAACTATTTATTTTCATTTTGAATATGCTTCATAATTTGGAGAGTTGCATACACCGATTTTGTGAGCATCAATAAAAGGTCAAAGCTTATAGGTTTTAACAAAAATATATTGTTATGCATTTGTTGCAAGAGAAAAAGGCTTTCCATATAGTGAATGCATTATGAAGAACGTATCACTCAGAGAACAAATGGTGTTGATGTGATTTGGTGTTATATATCCATGCCGAAAAGTTGGAATGTTCTCCCTTTGTAAATAGGCACAACCTTGTGTACACTAGAAATAAGAGATATTTCTTATTAGCATAGGATTGTGGTAGGTGTTTGTCCAAATGAGATAATGCAGCCTATGATCAGCTCTTTTCTTATTCTATGTATCCACACTTGCAAAACATAATTTGATTCTTTATAATGTTTAAAGAAGACATGGATTGTAAAAATATAATAGTCTAGTATGGATGATATGTGTAACATCCGTGATTATAAATCAAAAAACAAAATCTATAATAAAAACAAAAAATGTAAGAAAAAATACCAAGCATTAATTATTTTATAAATAGATACACACATACCAATGTACATCCATATCAACTCCATATAATTAAAGTACGAAGATATTCACATCTCAATTTTTTTTTAATACCTCTTCATAGTTAATAGATTTAAATAGATACACAGAGACCAATGTACATCAATATTAACTCCATATATTTTAAGTACGAAGATATTCACATCTCAATTTTTTTTTAATACCTCTTCATAGTTAATATATTTGGACTTAAAATGAATCTGTGTTGGTATATAAGGAACATAATATTTCCCCATACTTAAAAAATGAGTTCCTTTGAAATTATGAGTAGCTTTGATCAATTTAATATCCAAGTTGCATCCCTTTATCTATAACAATATTAAGTCTCATCCCTTTATCTTTAATAATATTATTAAATTCCAAAAAGCCCCTTAACATTGAATTCTTTTCTAGAGTCTCCACGTAAGAAAATGAATAGAATTGACATTAGATATTGTTACAAACTCCCAGAGCCATGTCAGATTGGTGGATGAAAATTAGGATGAAAATGTTGTTGGTTGAGAAGGAACTATGTAGATTGGTATATGGGAAAGATGACATATTAATGCAGGGTGCAAATGAACTTAGGGAGTGGGAGATCAAGGATACAAAGTCTCAATCCTATATTTACGTCTACCATTTGTCCAACAACATTTCTCCCATTGTCATAAAGGTAGATAAAATGGGAATTGCATGGGATTCATTGACTAAAGTGTCTAAGATAAAGGGCATGAGCACGAGACTTCATTTGAGGAAGAAATCCTCGAGTTGAAGATGCAAGAATTAGAAATATTGGGAGATTACATGATCATATTTAGCTACTTCATGAATGATTTATCCACATGTGGTGCATCAATGTCGGATGAGAATGCCATGATTACCATTGTTTTCTATGTATGAGGGATTATGATAGTTTTAGGGTCTAGGGATAAATTGACCTATGTGGAAGCATATTCTCCACTTATTAAGGACGAATCAAGGAAGAAGGATATTGGATTGATTGTAGATGCCCATTCTTCTTTGACACTATTCTCAATGAATAAAGGAAGGAAGAATGGAAAAGGAAAAAAAATAAAATCGATTGATTGAATTAAGAATTCCAAAGGAAAGAAGAAGGTAAAACAATTCACTATCATGAATAAGGACACATTAAAAGAAATATTCTAAATTTATTATACATACGAAGGAAAATAGTGACTTGGATTATATCTCTTCTGATAAACTATTTTTGGCAATGCCAATGGAAATGGAAATAAGAGTTTCTTCTAGGTGTTGGTATTCAGAATCAAATGCTACTCAACATATGAATTTCAATTGGACTTGTTTTGTGAAAATGAGTTGGAGGGGTGACAGGCACGAGGGGATCCTTATTAATTCTGGAGGAAAATTTGAACTATCCTATACATGGGGACTCATAATTTCCTCTAATAACTAGATTAAAGCATACACATTACTACAAGGATTGAGAGTTGCATTGGATTGTCATATTCATTCTCCCATAGTGGTTGGAGATTCAAACATCATCATCCAGTTGATGAATAAAAAATCCCTTCCAGTTGATTACAAGTTTGTGTCAATATTGGCTCGGGATTCTCAAGAGGCCATTAGATTTAAAAAAATATCCTTTTTCAAGCTCCTAAGGTAGTACAATAGTGTCACTGGCTCTCTTTGTATTGATGTTACTAGATTGAAAATGGGGGTTTTAAGGGATAATTTTTCATTAGCTTATCAAACTATACCCTAAGTGTTTCCCTTGCACTTAATGGAAAGTACCTCAAATTTAATAAACCACATATAAATAATGTGGCAACCCCACTACCAAAGCATTGCAATAAATGCAATGAGACCCAAGACCCCCTCACACATTCTCAACCTAGTGAAGCACTGGAAATTTGAATGTGTGTTGGTCTTATACCCTAGTTGAGGTGGTATTATGGAAATCTACTGTGAGGAGAGGTGGAAGTCTTGTGGGGCACCTCTCCTATCCCTTATTTGTCTCTAGGATTATGCAAAAGAGCTCTCTAGTCCAACCTTTTATATTGGGTCGTGAATTTGAAGTTTGTTCTCCTTCTATTTTGTCTATTTGCAGTCTTTGGTTTTGGGACTTTGTAGACCCAATGTGCTTGGTGTTTGATTTCTTTGGTTGGGTACTCATCTAAAGGAATGTATTATGGTTTTGTTAAGAATACCTCTTTTGGAATTCTATCACTCAGTATGAAAATTTCATAATTGGTTCTTAGAATTTAGAACTACATACCCAATGTGCTTGTTGTTTTGTTTTCTTTTGTTGGGTCACTCTGTGGAAGGCACTCTAGCTTTGGTGGACTCTCTTTTTTGGAATGTTTCTTTATATGGAAATCACACATTTGTATCTTTGAATTTAGAACATTGGGATATGAATCATGGTCTTTGGATTAGTATCCCTATGGTATGCATTGGT
The DNA here is from genome assembly GCA_000966675.3 of Picea glauca. Lineage (NCBI taxonomy): Eukaryota > Viridiplantae > Streptophyta > Pinopsida > Pinales > Pinaceae > Picea > Picea glauca. The sequence continues at coordinate 88,876 of JZKD02S1655225.1, forward strand.
TTGTCGAGGATATATTGGGTTTGGCATAGCATTTCTGTTGTTTTCATGGTCTTCAATATTTCATTTTAAAGAGGATCCCTATGTTTGTAATTGCACATATGTATTACATATATTTACAAGAGATCATGGGAGTTTTAAGAACACATGAAGAATTGATACAAGGTAACAATAATTCCATATATAATGTTACAACCAAGGTGCAGGACAATGAACAACATATAATTTCCCAAATTGCTTCTATCATGGATTCTCCAGTTCAATTAAAGAAAAAAATTGCTATACTTGAGGCCGAATGTAGCATGATAAGGAACCTGGTTGTCAACTTGCATAAATATTCTTATTTTGGGGTGTCTAATAAAAGGATGTTTGTTAATTTAGGTCACGGAGAACCAAAAGAGGAGGATATGATGCACCAACTCTTTGAGATATGGAGATAGGGGAATAGGAGTTTGTGCCAACCAATATGGGCCTATAGGAGGCCACAAACCACCATATCTTCTGATAAGACTGTGTTTTTTAAAGTTATTATCATATTAGTTACTTTTTATAGAATCTACAGTAGCAATGAATAATGGGAATTTTTTTTCTAGTAAACGTATGTAAATTTTATATTTTGATCTAGAACAATCTATCTTGTTTGAAATTTGAAGACACACAATATGATTTAATAGTATTGTTTAGCTCCACTGCAACTTTTTATTAATAAAATTTTCCCAGTTTCAGTTTTTAAAAAGAAAGAAATATGAGTTGGTTCCTACAAGAAGAATGATCATGTTTTTTGGAGGTGGAGAATAGCATGTTGTTGTTGAAAAGGGAACTATCTTGATAATAATGTCATATGGTTCTTTCAAAGAGATTCATAATGTACTGAAAGTTCCTATAGCAATTAAGTTATAGATGCCATTTTGTCTATGAAATTTTTGGAGTTGGTTGTAAGATTGCATATTGTGACATAATAAGAGTGGTAAGGGAAGGTGATGTGTATAAGTTATGTGCAAGTGTGCAAGAAGTGGTCTAGTTAGAGGCTATTGGAAAATTTGGTTATGTAATGTTTTGGCATCATCGAATTGGGCATGCTAGTGCATATAAATTAGAGATGTTGATGAAGGGGATGTTTGTTGAAGACTTGGAAATACAAGTGTCTCTAACATTTGTCATTTCAATAGGATGAACTTTTGGAAAATATCATCGATTCCCTTTCACATCAAGGTGTCTAGAGAGTCCAATAATAATTGGAGCTTGTCCACTTTAATCTCTTTGGACTATTGTAAACTTAATCACATAATGGAACTAAGTACTTTCTAACTTTTATCGAAAATGTTCCAGAAAGTGTTTTATTTATGTATTGAAATAAAAATGCTAAGTAATAGAGGTTTTGAAGTTATTCTAAACCTTTTTTTGAAAAATCTACATGTAATCCATTGGACAGGTTGAGGTGTGAAAATGGTGGTGAATATGCCTCTAAATCAATTAAGGCATCTATGGAAAAATTGCATGGATAATGAATATACCATGCTCTATTCACTGTGACAAAATGGTGTTGTTGAGAGGAAGAATACACCACTCATGGAGAGTTATCAATGAATGTTGAAGATTATTGGTTTGCCAAATACATTTTGGACCAAGGTAGTTGCAACAATATAATATGTTCAAGAGAGGTTTACCACTACACTATTATAGTCAATTACTCCCTATGAGGCATGGAATTAGAGGTAATTAATCATTTTTGAATTGAAGGCGTTTACATTCCTTGGTTATGTTCGCATGCTAGATCAGAAGGGAAAGAAGATGGATGACAAAAGTGTAAAGTGCATCATGTTCAAATATCATGATTGTGACTTAGGTTTATATAGAATCTGTGATCTAGTTAAAAAGAAGTTTGTGAAGAGTAATGTTGTTATATTTGATGAAAATGCGTTGATGGTGAAGGAGTGGGAAATGTGTTGTTGAGAAGCTTGTTTCAAGATTTAGATTTCAAGTTGATTGTGTTGGTGTTGGTTCTTTTAGGAGCATCAAAATTGACATGAGAATTCACCCCCATATGATACATAGGTAGAAGAACTTGTTGACTAGGATTACATTAAGGTTGTATAAGGGTTACATTTTGAACATGTTGAACTCAAGGATGTGGAGAATGTAATCCCTAGCCACCAATATCCATGAAATCAACTAATTTCAAAGACCATCACAATAGTTAATCTATGATTTTCTATGATGTTGGGTAATTTTTTTGGATCATGTTATTGTCCAAGGAGCACTTGAGAGTGCTAGTGTAAGGCAATGGATAAATACCATGGATGAAGAACTTGAATCAATGTTAAAAAGTAAAACTCTGTGACTCATAAATAATCTCCCTAAAGGAAAGTAATTGGTTGAAAATGTGTTTTCAAGATGAAGTATAAGTAAAATGGTTTAATTGATTGGTAAGAAGCATGCTTGGTGGGTATACTCATGGTGCAAGAGTTGACTATCAATAAAATGTTCCACTGATGGTACATATGTCATCACACATCATTTTATTTGCACTTACTCTTGTGCAAGATATACATGTGCATCAACTTGATGTAAATGAAACTTTCCTCAATGAAGAATTTGAGGTGAAAACATACATGTAACATATAGAAGCATATTTGAAACTAGGCAATGATTGGTTTGTAGGTTGCAGGAGTCTTTGAATGGATTGAAGAAATCCTATGGACTTGGTACCATAGGCTTGATGAGTACTTGCAAATAAAAGGTTTGCAAAAATCACCTAAAAATTCAAGTGTTTACATCAAGTTTTTGGGTGAGATTCTATTGATATTAGCATTTCATGTAGATGATGCCATTATTTTTTACAAGCATATGTAGGCATTCAATGAATTTAAAATACTCATGGAAGTGAACTTTCATATGACTGAATGTGGTGAAGTTCGATATTATCTTGGTATTCAAGAGTAAAGATATAGAGGTAATTAACATATTTGTAGAAAAATGTCTAAGTATGACTGGAGTAATTGATCATGCCTCTCCCATGGAGGTGATTCGATGCCACTGAGTAGTGGGATCAATATTTAAATATTTTTATGAAAGTTTTTTAAGGGTGTGAAAACGAAACCTCTATCTTTGTCCCAATCAATTAAGTCACCCACTAAGCCTTGGAAATGTTTTAAGAATATTGTGGAACCAACAATTTCTAGTGAATCCTCTTACTCGATGTCCAATGGTTGTTTATTATAGAGAAAGTGACACAAATCCTTGTAATTTCCCTTGATCAAGAGGTTACTAAGCAAACAAAATTCCACTTTCATGGTTTGATATGTAGGTTCAATGGACTCTAGCCTCGCTTCTCAAACCTACAACAATGGATGTCTCAAAGCTAGAATTCTCTACTAAAATAATAGACCTATATCCATCTTTATAGGTCCCATGGTTATTTCATGGAATTTGATATGATTATACAGAGGATACAAAACACATAATTTACACCAACCCTTAGTTATTTTGAAAAATGTTTTATACATTATTTTTTGGTTCCCTCTTTTGATCCTTCCATAGATTCACTTTCTTAACTCCATTATGGTTTAGGCTTTCCAATTTGTACCTACAGTTTAGGGCATTGATTCCCTAGATGTCATTGTAAATGCTATGGGAAAGTTTTACTTTTGTTCTTCAAAAACTAGTAGAATACATATAATAACCTATACAAGTTTGTGAATTGAAATAAACTTCAATCAAGGTCTTCTTGAGGTAGCCTGGTTGAAGGTGGTTGATACTACATGGAAGAAAAAAGTAGAGTATGAACAAGTAGCTTTTTATGCGTAGGTCATGGTTTGCCGATGGGAACTTGAAAATATGTTGTTTGAATCATAATGGTTATACAACTATAGAGTCTCATAAATATCCTGTGGGGAAGACATAATACCCCATATTTCTACCATTGAGTTATATTTCTACCATCGAGTTGTAGATAATGATATGTAACAATTTGTATAGGTGGATAATTTTAGACTATTTATTAAAAGATGACATAATGTAACTTGGAACTTATGATGTAATGTATAGACCAATGCCCCATTAATGAATGTTTAGATACTTGGACTTTATTAAGTTTTCTTATGTAATTGCTATTAATGACATTAATTTCATCTAACTATATGAAAAAAAAAAATCATAGTTCGTAGGGCATAATTGTCTACTATTAGGGCATATAATCATTCTATTATTAAAATTGTTGTTTGTATCAAGTCTTGATCGCTTCTATGGCTTGATTTAATGCTTGAAGCTTCACTTGTGTAATCTTCTAATGTAATCATGACTATAACTATTGTTAGCTTAGATCACGGGACATAATTTTGAGGTCGTTTTTGAAAGAGAGTTTCGTTAGGAAAGCCTTTACTTTTCAACATAACAAAATCCATCTTGAAGGCAATGTCCATGATGGATTCCTATAAATGGGGGATAATAAATTCTACATAAACAATTTTAATGAGCACATTTTCACATAAATAAGTATTCTATTTTCTTGTATAATTATATTAATTACTATTTTACTTTTGGTCATATGATATCTATTTATATCATATGTAGATTTTTTTAATAATAATTATATTGATTTTTATACCCATTTTTTTGTTATTTTTTTTAGTCATTTCATATGTAGGTCTATATTATTTCGATCTCGATTACATATATATTTAACTTCATTATATATATATTTAATTTCATATATATTTTCATAGGTCATAAGTATATAGTTTTTTTCTTTCTAAAAGTTGTTTTCAAAACTTTGCAGTTAAGGGTTTTGAATGTGTTGAAACCAAGTAATATGATTTCCTTATATTCCTGCTTTCTTGTTGCTATTGATGATAATCCATTTATCCAAATTCAATTATTGTCGGTCTTAATCTTTGATAGCTTGTTGTTGCATAGTTGTCTTTCCTTTGATTCAACACATTGCTATTGCAATTTCTCCAATTTGCTGTAGTTGTTGATCTTTGATAATATCTTGTCGAATAATGGTTCCTTAATCCCACGTTCCATGAATATTGTTAATTCTTCCATCTTGTTTCTTGGTAATGAGGATGTTGGTATGTACCTTATATTTCAAGTTTGGTTTCTTAGTAATGGAGATATTGGTAACATTCCACTTTGAAGGCTTGCCTTCATCTTCCACCCATTTATCATCAATCTTTTTTCTGGTATAATGAGAAAGAGGTAATGGAGATGAGTTATACAATAACTCCTTATACATTAAGAAAACCTCTTTCGAATAACCCAACTACATCCATATATCCAAATCATATGCCCATCTCCCTTCTAATGAGTAAATTGACCTCTATATATAGATATTCTCACTCGTTGCACATATAAGATCCTTATCACATCAACCCCTATTACATATACATTCAATCCCATATATACCTTTAGAGAGTCATAACATATCATCCTATTTTGTAAAATAATCACTTCATTTAATAATGGAATCACTCTAATGATAGAAAAATAATCTAAATATAAGTTTTTTCTAAACAAGGGAGTCAATATGTCTTAAGAGAATTTATTTTATTGACAAAAGAATCATGTATTGAGAAAAATTAGCCTAAGTATGACTTCATTTTGTAAACATGATCACTATGCTTGTAGTAATGGGAATCACTCTATTGTATGCGAGTTTGTATAAGTGTCATCATATTTCTAAAGGGAATTACTTCGTTTTTAGGAAATGACTAAGTACGACTTTGTTCACAATGTAGGAATAGTAAATGAAACTAGGTAACAATGTAGGAATAGTAAATGGAACTAGGTAACAATGTAGGAATAGTAAATAGAACGAGGTAGAAAGAATGCTAGAATTTGTGTTAATGAACAATTTATTCACAAGAAGTGCTTATAGAAAATGGAATTGTTTTGTTGGAAAATAAGATTAGCATAATTCCATTTACATCTAGTAGAAAATGAATTCTCTAACAAAAGGGTTAAAAACAAAGTGAACTACTTGTGAGAAAGTAGAAGGAAGAGAAAAACAAAAGATGAATACAAAAGAAAACTTATTTCTTGCATACCATCTTTGAATTATTTGAAATGTGGGAACCTAGTAATCAAGTATGGAACAATATGATATTTAAAAATATTTAAAAAAATTCCTAAGTAAATTATAAAAAATGGTACATGAATATAAGTTATTATTCTCTTAGGTAGATTATAACTCCAATCAAAACTATTTTAATTCCAATGTAGTTGACATAAATATGTTATTGGGGAATTGAGAAAGAGATCACTTTGCAAAATATCTATATTATTAAAAATATTATTACATTTATAAATTTAAGGAGAAATTGTGGTGCAATAAAGAATTAAAGAATGTCATAAAATTTAAATACTATAAAGATGTTATTAATCATAATTTAGAAGATCAAAAATATTTCTTTGTTTTGACTAACTTAAAAAAAGAAATTTAACATTGCTAAAATAAGAATGAACTCTTAACTACATAGTGAAAAACTACGTAGAACAATTCCTAAAATGCCTTGGGTTGAAAAAATTAATTGTCTTTGTGACAGAAAGAATTGAAAATAAAAAACATTTTTTAAAAAATGTCTTACTTACATCCACATTAAATCTCAATTTCAAACATTTGATACATTACCAAATTTCCTAATCTTTTAACTCATCAAAACTATAATGTTTTAATAATACTTTTATTAAAATAATTTCAATACAAAATAAAATTTTAAAACAAACTAAATCTATAATCCATAACTTATACTTATAAAGTTGGATGCTTTTCATTTATTAATTTTACAATTATCTCACAAAAGACATTAATCTTACGGATTCTTTTAAACTAAGGAAACTATTACAATTGGTACTCACAAGGGTTGGAATTTCAAAATTGAAAAGTCTGTCACGTTTTAAAGACTGTAATACCCGTTTTATCTATTTTAACAAAAAAGTTTGACAATTATGTGAATTTTTGAACAGTATTTAATGAACAAATTGGCTCATGACAAAAAAATTTACCCCTCGAATTCCATCCCTGAGACCCACTAACTAATTTCTTAAATTTTTTTAAGTGGCATAAATATTGGTAACTTCAAAAAGTAATAAAGAATAAAATTGCTTGGCACCAACTGATTTATTATTTTATTTAAAACTATAAATGACTTGTGAGTATGCACGTTTGTGTGTTCTTTATGGCGTAATTGACACGTGTGAAAGGACCCCAATTGACAAGTGAGGATATCAATTGTGATGAGTAGATGTTTGCATCACGGATAATATAAATTTCTAAACAAATCTAATAATGATTCCTTCGTTTCAGTCTTAATTATTATAAATATAGCTAACGACATTACAAACAAAATTCACTTAAATAATAAAAAAAAATAACCACATTTTTAAATGGTAAATAATGATGAAGCCGTCTTTTGAGAGTAATAATTTGACTGTACAAATAAAATGAATCGAATTAAATGATTTTTAAAAAGTCATTTTTATCAATTTTTTTATAGTTTTTGTTAAGAGAAAGATTAGAAAAGTAATTAAATTATGAAATTGAGTAAAGTTATGTTTTATATTATTAAAGGTTGCACATATAAAAAAGGAAATATTGTCCATTCTCAACTTTTTTTACAACAATTTTTATAATTTATTTATCTCAAGGTGTTTTCAAGTTAGTTCAATGATCATTTTCACATCTTGATCATGAATGTTGGTCCTAATTTTAACAAATATCGTTTTTGTTTTTAAAGTCCACAATGTCAAAAATTATTTTTTGATCAACCAAACTAGGATCAATAAAATCTTAGTATTTCAACTTCCTTTTATTAATGATTTAATGTTATGACATTATTAATTTGTTTTTTAAACTTCTTTTATGTTCTATTAGTTAACCCAAGCCTTACAATATGTAGCCCAACCTCTTTTGAGCCTATCATGGCTACTACTCATACTAGAAGCAATGACAAAGAAATCTATCCTTGCTCAACTTAAGGGTGAATTTATGAAGGCATGTCACACTTTTTAGCAAGAGAGGAGGGTGAAATACATGTGAGTAAACTCTCAATCAAGGTATTTTTCTAGCCCTTAATCAAAGTCTTTAGAGCTAAGCATAAGCCCTTGATCAAGGGATTGTAGTAGATCAACAGACCCTCGATCGAGGGTTTATCAAGGATTATGTTAACCCTAGATCAAGGGTTAGCAAATGATACATTGATTGAGGGTTTGAAATTTTATTAAACTTGAACAAGTTGTCACCAACCTCATTTCTTCTTTGAAATGGTTGGGGTTCTTAATCCAAGTAAACCCTCGATCCAAAAATTCTCAATATGACCCTTATAGACACGTGGAACAACCATCACTTGCCAAACTGTCACTGAGTAGCCACATCATCATTACCATGTTTATGGAAGTAGGCAGGTTCTTTGCATTTTTTTAAATAATTTGTAAAATGTTATTTCATTTCATTTTTTAATGTTTTAATTCTGAGGTAATGTGCACATTCCTATTAAATTATACACTCATGCAACACTGTAATTCATTGGTTGAGTCTTTGATGGAAAGTAATGGTTGTTGATTGGTGAGCTTGGTTGAAAGTACATCACCCTCTTGCAGTTGTAAGGTAGTTGGTGCATTTCCTCACTAGTTAGAGCACCAAGAACTATAAACCTGAAGCACAATTTCTTAATGCTTGGAGTTGTAACTATGTCTCTACTTGTTGGGTCATACACATAGTTCCATTTTCCCTTTATCCCTTGAGTGGATTGTGGGGATTAGAATCGTAAGACCAATGTTTGAGGTCACCATTTGACAATGTTTTCAACATTTGACTTCTTGAAGTTCTTGGCATGACAACACCAGTTGTAAATTTGATCCAGACGAAAATTGGTGGCCACCCACCTATTCCATTGGCTCAAAACAAGGGGTTTCCACCTTAACATTTTTTCTATGGTTTTTCGAGTCCTAAACTTCCGGGTCCTTTTTGAGAACCTAAGGGGGGGAGAATGCTCCAGATGGAAAGAGTGATGTTTCCCCACTAGAAGTTTGTGATGTTCTGTTAGGCTAGCCATATATGTGGAAGCGTCATGCTATTTATGAGTCTTGACCCTGTATCATCATTGTTACTTTGGGGGGGTCAGCTCTATAGGATACTAGATGTAGTCCCAACTATTGTCCCGACAAAATAGTGCCGCAAAGTAATCTCTCATACCACAAAGTTTATCCTCTTCACAATCTGGGAAGAAGGTGAATAAAAGGACACTGCAACCACTACAGCCTTGGCCTAAGACCTTTCTATCAAGCAGAATCAAATTGTAGAAGAGCAAAAAAATGTTGTTGTGTCACCTACGGGGATGCATCCACACTTCCTAATCCAACAAAGTTACAACATAGCCCTTCATACTCGTCATACCACATCTTCACCGACATATTCCTCCCACATTCGGGTAGATCATGCAGCTAGATCAATTCAACGGATCCAACCCCTCCAACAACAGGTTCATAACAACCTTCAACAAGCTAAGCAGGACAACTTCTTCAATAAGGCAAGCAGTTCACCAAGGTTTAAATTTAGCAAAAGCTTCCCCATCTTCCACAACAAATTGACGCAATGGGGACCATTGATTTATAAGGGGGGGAGAATGATCCAGGTGAAAATTGGTGGCCACCCACCTATTCCACTAGCTCAAAACAAGGGTTTCCACCTTGGTAGTTTTTCTACAGTTTTTCAGGTCCTGAACTTCCAGGGTCGTTTTGATACCCTAAATGACGTCTTTTGGGCTCGAAAACATCTAGCATGTTTCTAGAGGAAGATTATACGCTAGAAAAAGTATGTACTCCTTGGCTAGACCTTTCTGACGAGGTATATAAATCCCCAAAAGGAGATCGTATGCAAAAGTTACACCCTCGGGAAGTAGACGTATCAATTACCCCCATCTGGGCCCACAAACCTTTTGTATTTTCATTCCCGGGTTAGGGTTTTGGATTTTCTTTATGTTAAAAAGACCTTTGTAGCCTCATTGTAAACATCATATTCTTGTGAATGAGCGTAGCCATCACATCTCTTCTTAGAGATAATATGCCACCACTCGAGCAAGTTTGTTTCAGTCTCAATTTTTACAGTTTTAGCATATTCTCTTTATTAATAGAAGCCAATTTTTAGTGTATCTATGTGTATTTATTTATTATACATCTGTATTCCATTTTGTTCCATTTATAAATCCGGATTAGTGGTATTAGAGAAGGATACTCCTTGTCGTTTATTAGTGCATGTCCCCGACAAGGTCAAGGTATAGAGAGTTGGGTCTCGAGCTAGTTTCTCTTGAGTACAACTTCTCTCGCTAGCCCAAGCAGCCTCCCATGGCTGAAGAAAATAGAGACAAGGGAGCAAAAAATCCCATCAAACTATTGCTCACAAAATCCCTCACGTAACAGTGGAACAAGTTGTTGGATATTTTTTCCCAATTCCTTCAACAATTGCCGACAATAACAAACACAACTTCGACAAGCAATCTCTTTGGAGACACTTCCCCATTCAAGGTACAAGTTAATTTCGATATTCCCATATTTGAAGATTAGATTGATGTGGATGCTTTGGAAAAGTGATTAAATCTACTAGAAGGTTATTTCTCCATGCACAATTTTTCCGACATAGAAAATATCAACTTTGCACTCCTTAAGGCTCTCCCTCATGTCAAACATTAGTGGGAAACTTACTGGGAGAAAAATTCCACAAAAGAGTCTGGAATATTTGGGGTCGAGCCCACTTGGTATTTTTTTATGGATGTGGTCAAGGAAAAATATTACCATGTGGGAAACTTTGATGACCAATACATGAGATGGACCACATTGCATCAAGAGAGGGGACAAACAATGTCAGAGTTCACAAATACCTTCCATACCTTGCACACCAATTTGGGTATCAAAGACTCCAAGTGAAATTTTCTTCTAAAATACTGCGAGGATATACACAGGTACATACAAACTGAAATGGAATTTCTAGACATATGATCACTGGGAGACGCTTATCGATATGTTGTCAAAATCGAGCATAAATTTAAGCAGCAGAACAAGTGGAAATTTGGGTCTGCAAATCCGCAACAAGCAAAGTATGGTAAAGGCATCCCTAATTCACATAATAGCCAACCTCAAGACAACTAGTTCAAGCTGCAAAGAAGAAGAGCAACGAGAAGACTAAGAAGGACACTAGGAAGTGGTGTGACTTCCACAAAATCCCTGGGCACAACACCGATGAATGTCACTCGAAACAGTCATTAGTAGTTGAGCTCAAAGAAAAAGAGTCGAGCTCGAATCGGACTCTGATTCAGACAATAATAAAAGGAGAGAGATAATTGATGCATAACCCACTGTTATTGTCACGAACAAAACAATCCAACCAAAGGAACCAGAGGATCTCGAGGAGGGGGAGTTCCTCTTCCATTCACAGATGTGGGTGAAGGGGACCTTGTTGCATTTTATTGTTGATAGGAGAAGCCATAAGAAGATAATCTTAGAAGAGGTCGTTAATAAGTTGGATTTTCCGACAAAAACACACCCAAAACCATACAACATTGAGTTTCTTCGCCGGGGTCGATATCTTCGTGTTAGCCAATAGTGTCGCATGTCCTATGACATCAAGCCCTTCAAGGATGAGGTATTGAGTGATGTTGCCCCACTGGAAGTATGTGATGTTTTGTTAGGCCATCCATATATGTGGAAGCGTAATTTTGTTTATGAGTCTCGACCCCGTAGTGTTATTTTTACTTTGGGGGTCAGCTCTACAAGATACCAGAGGTATTCCCAACTACTATTCGAACAAAACAATGCCGCAAAGTATTCTCTCATACCGCAAAGTTTATCCTCTTCAAAATCTGGGTAGAAGGTGAACAAAAGGACACTGCAACCACTGTATCCTTTGGCCAAGACCTTTCTATCTAGCATAAGAAAATTGTAGAAGAGCACAAAAATATTTTTGTGTCACCTACGGGGGTGCCTCCACACTACCCAATCCAACAAAGTTACAAAAAAACCCTTCATACTCCTCATATCACATCTTCACTGACATACTCCTCCCACATTTGGGTAGATCATGCAGCTAGATCAGTGGAATGGATCCAACCCCTCCAACAACAGGTTCATAACAACCTTCAACAAGCTAAGCAGGACAACTTCTTCAGTAAGACAAGCAGTTCACCAAGGTTCAAATTCAGCAAAGCTTCCCCATATTCCATGGGAATTTGACGCAATGGGGATCATTTCTTCCTAAGGGGGGAGAATCATCCAAGCGAAAATCGGTGGCCACCCACCTATTCCACTTGATCAAAACAAAGGTTTCCACCTTCGTAGTTTTTCTACGGTTTTTTGGGTCATGAACTTCCTAGGTCATTTTGAGGCCCTAAACGATGTTATTTTGGCTCTACAATGCCTAGATACTAGAGGTAGATTCTAAGAAAAATTAAATATGTACTCCTTGTCTAGACCTTTCCGACGAGGTATAGAACGCCCCAAAAAAATATTGTATGCAAAATTTACGCCCTCGGGAAGTTGATGTATCAACTACCCCCATCAGGGCCCACAAACCTTTTGGCATTTCATCTTCCGGGGTTAGGGTTTTGTATTTTCTTTATTTAAAAAATGCTTTTGGAGCCTCATTGTAAACATATTCTTCTTGCGAATGATCTTAGTCGTCACATCTCTTCTCAGAGATAAGATGCCACCATTCGAGCAAGTTTGTTTCAGTCTTCATTTTTACAGTTTCAACATATTCTCTTTATTAATAGAAGTCAAGTTTTACTGCATCTCTGTGTATTTCTTTGTTATACATTTGTATTCCATTTCGTTCCATTTATAAATCCGGATGAGAGGGAGTCTTAGTGTTCTTCGAAATTTTTCTTTAGCAATGAAAATAGTTGGGAAAAGGTATCAAGGTGCTTCTCCATCTCTTCCATCCTCTTGTTGATCATATACATCTGCTCCTTCAAGTGCTCATTCTCTTTTCAAAGTTGAGCATTTTTTTCTCTTAGGTATTCTAACTTTTCTTACTTTCTTACCCATACTGAGGCATGCAACGTTCTCTTCAATTTTTTGGTAACTATGTCATGGTCAAGGATGCAACTTTTATGATACCATATGATCTATAAACATGGGACTTATAGTCCACTCACTTCACCAACTCATATCCTGTGCAAAATAAACTTTTTATCTCTATCTCAGTATTGTATAGAATGTTATTCCTTCAGTAAGGATATTAGGCCTCTTTCCTCTACCTCGTACAAGGATCTCTTTTCTTCTCTTTTCTTTTGATTGCTTCAAGGTCATTTTTCTCAATGCAACCTCTGCTTCAGATGATCGACTGGCTCCTTCTCTATGTAGCCTACATGGAAGCTCCGAGAAGACAAAGAAATGTAAATTCTTTGTTCATTTTTCCTACATAAGGATCTCTCTTCTCTCCCTGGTTGGAAAACCTTCTCCTAGTTGTAACCTACACACAATGAACAATTGACAACACAACAACAATTCGGTCAATAACAAACAATTCTTTGCAAACATTCTAAAGCTAGTGGCCAAATAATGATGCTATGTGAGTTCTTTATTCTTAATGTAGCCTCTGCTCTTGTAATGTTTGCAAGTCCTTCTCTTGAGTGAAACTTTTATGCAACAACCAAATGTAAACCCCTCTGTGCTATTTCCCTCATCAGGCACATGATGATAGAATGTTTGTTGGATTCAAAGCTTGTTTTTTTAATGCCAAGAAAATTACTAAGTTGCTCGCTCTCTCTCGCTCTCTCTCTCTCTCTCTCTCTGTTTAAATGACTACATACAACCTTTGATTGAATGCCACCATTTTCCAATCACAACACCTTCCAACTCTCTATATAGCATGTTCTCTATGTGTGTAAAACTCAACACAATGGATAAGCAATTTTTAGGTGTATGCTCCAGTGACTAATGGAATGACTAGTTTACTATATGTAGTGGTCTTCAATGGACTCTCGACTCATCCAAAAGGCACTAGGAATATAAAATACGTGCTTATAGCCAACTCTAATTTAAATTGAAACACAAATAATGAAATCATATGTGAGGTGACTTTATAATAGCATGGGGAATGAGACAATTCCAAATATGCCACAAGTATTGAACCATGAGCAACCCAACGAATTCAACCACAAGTTTCCAAAGCTACGGGGATGAGGAACAATGATATATTTCATGGTTTCCATATGTTATAATTTACACTTAACTCATAGCCCAATGGATCCAAGGAATCACTTAGCAACCAAGCAATTCGTTTAGTGAAGAAGTCGACCCAGGCATGTAATGGATATACCTAATGATTTTATTATTAAGCAATTTGACTTGCCAAACATAAGCTGACCCAAGGACGTAAAAAATCAACCAATTTGAAGATTTGAGGTGCCTAATAGAATTGCGTATGACCTATGGGAAAACAATAGTTTCCCAACAAATAAAAATTTGACCATACTATGGTAAAGATTCGACCAAAAAATTGGTAAATCGGCCCACAAGTAATTTATACTCCCAGGAAATTAATTGATAGTCTAGGGAGAAAGGGGTGGATCATACACAACGTGTATGGTATGTGTGTGACCCATATATCCTCACCTCTGTAAACAATTATCCATACAGTCTGTGTAACACAACTAGCGGTCTATGGGAGGAAGGAAAATTCCCAAGTAGATCCCAATGGCCTAAACACACAGACACACACACACACAGAGATTCCAATTTTTTAATACAAGAGATGAAATTAGCAAGTAAGGAGCAACAACTCTATTTCCTATGTCATTGATCACTTAGAAAACATAGATGGATGACTTGCATTTCCTAGCTCTTGGGTTTAACCAAACTACCCATCAAGCTAGGAATTGCAAGATTGACCTTAGATTATGGTTAAATGACTAGCCAACGATGCACTCAACCAACTCCACTGCTCAAACATACTTTAAACCAGAACTAAACAAGACTTACACAACTATTAATTGACCACATGGAATTTACTCTGATATATGCATTCATACAAATAAATTTCACAATAACAAACATAAGAATCAATGAAAATGAACACACATTTTACATTAGAAATCCAAATGGAAAACCAACTTCGAATGGGACTTAGTATCTTCATTTTGACAATCTAGGGTACAATGCTTTCATGGATTTCTATCCGCTTCCTCTCTTGGTAAAAAAACTCATTGAGAGTGAAATTCATGAGAAAAATAAAAAGAGATGGGGGTAATGGATAGGCGAACAACCATAACCCTTCATTTCCCATTCCTCAACCTACTTTCCTATTCATTTTTCTTATTTAATCTAATTTTCTATCCCCCTCTCTTTCACTCATTTATATTTACATTGTCTTTTACATGGTGAAACTAACCTTCATAATTGTTGAATTGTTTCTTATAGGTTGAATCTCAATTTCCTTTTGGGTTTTAAACATAGACATTGTAACCTTTTTATCATATTAATATACAATATCTTAGCTTTAAGAAAAAAACATTCATGAATGAATGACTTGTAGATTATATTAAAAATTTAAGAAAAAAACATTCATGAATGAATGACTTGTAGATTATATTATAAATAAATAAATAAAACAAATTAACATTCATGAATGACTTGTAGCCTATATTTTTTTTTTCTAGTAGGAATTTTTTATTAATTTGGAAATGAAGTTGGGAATGTATAAATACAATATTAAAATATTAAAATGTTCAAAAGAAATAAGTATCGATAAATCTTTTGTATTTGAATATTTTTTAATTAGTTTTTCGGGGATGAAATTGAGAGTTTTCCCAAAGTGAACCCATAAACAACAAGTGCAGCAGGCTACGATATACTGCCTCCGAAGATAATAAAATAAATTTTACTCAAATCTATGTAAACTTATCGAGTTTTTTTTGCCTTTGAGGTTTCACATTCCTCTCAGAGGATGTGTGGGTGCTTTAGCTCGTTCCTATAATTAAAATATGTCATTTCAAAAAAACTTATATTTATTTTGCAGCCCAATGTTTCTATCATATGTCTCCATAAGCAGTTGTTTTTTTGAATAACAGTTTTTAGTATATAGTGGAGGTTTTGCGTTCGTAGAGATTATCCTAACAAGTTTAACCGTATGCCAAATCACATCTGCGAAAAAAATGAATGGGAGTCCGCCCCACCAATGCCAGTACCCGAACAAGTCTGCCACCGGATCCATTGGGTTTCTAACCCCGTAGCTATCAATTAACTTACTAAAAGAATTAAAAATGGTTTCATAACTACACATTTGGAAAAATAAGAAAAGAAAATTAAAAAAAGAGTCTTATTTCATAAGTCAATGGTAACTTACCAAAATAATTAAAAATGGTTTCATAACTACATATTTGGAAAAATAAGAAAAGAAAATAATAAAAATAGTCTTATTTCATAGGTCAATGGATTCATTTCATGTGACTTGGTTTATATAGAATTGATGGGTAAAGTGTCTCCATTCAATGTGTTTTGGGAATTGTGAAAGGGAGATAATTCAATATGAACATATGTATGGTTTTTATTTTATATTTGTTATAAAAATATTTTATCAATAGAGTTGTACCCTATAAGAAAGGGACACTTATATATAGTCATGTCAAAATTAATTTCAAACCTCGAATGAAGTGAAGGTTGCAATAACACTATCAATTTATTGACCAAGGCCATAAAAATACAAATTTTGTTATATTGAAAAATAATTTTTTTTATTTGTTATGTTCAACATTAAAATTTATACACATTTTTCAAGTCAACATAAAACTAGTATGAAAGTCAATGCTAACTCATTGCTATATACTACCTCCGTGCCTCCAACAATATAATGATATGATTTTGACTTTGTAAGTTGCTATGATAAAGGTGTTGTGAAAATGATTAAAAAATTCGTATAACTCCGTTTAGTTGTGAAGGCACCATTCTTTTTGCAATGAAATGCTGGTTAGAGAGTGATTAATTTATTTGGGTACGTGTGAGTTTACACATCTTGGACTAAGACGTCTACATTTCATTGTGTAAGTATTTAAGTCATGGAAATTTTTGTCATGTGAGAAATTGTTTCCATGTGTCAATTAAACAATTGGATAGGGATGCCACCTCTTAATGCGCCCTCTTTGGGTTACATTGTAGCGTATTGTCATTGTAAGTCAGTTACTTGTTGTAGGAGAGAATCGTTGGGAGCCTTCCAACATAAAGTCCATTGATAGTTGAACCAAAAGGTCATTGGGAGCTTTCCAACATAACATTGTTTTACTTTTTAATTATATAGAAAGTAAATTAAATAAAAATTTATAATAATAATAATAATAATAATAATAATAATAATAATAATAATAATAATCTAATTTTAAGGTTATGGTTATGGGGAGTTTTTTAATCCAAGGTTGTTTCATTTATTTTTTTTAAATTATATAAAAAGTCAATTAAATAAAATTGTATATAAATATAATAATAATAANTAAGGTTATGGTTATGGGGAGTTTTTTAATCCAAGGTTGTTTCATTTATTTTTTTTAAATTATATAAAAAGTCAATTAAATATAATTGTATATAAATATAATAATAATAATTTAATTTTAAGATTATGGTTAGGTCAAACATCAAATCAGTGTATGAGACCTTCTTGTTTATGTGACAAGGGAATTCCTTCATACAATGATTTCACTATGATTATATTGTCATGACTATTTGCAAGAAGGAAATCGGGTCATCAAAAATCTTGATGGGGAACATCAACAATCTTTATTGAAAACTCATTATAAATTCACACCTTCGCTTTGTCGAAAATTCTTCATCGATGTGAATGGAATCCTCACATTCTTATTCTCCATCAATATCATTCAATTAAGGCCTCAAAAGATTTTTCTCAAACTCCCCTTCTTCTAAAAGCTTTGTCCCCGAGGCCTTGATGATGGGATAAGCATTGTGCAGGACATACAAATTGCCATCATGTTCACTCATTGCTAGAAAACAATAGTTGTATGGATGCGCCTTTTGAGAGGTCAAAAGGATGGATATAGGCAAGAAACTTGGTTATATGGATAAGGAAGATTGATAAAGGAAAGCCTTCAGTCCCAATATTTATCAATTAGCTAAACTAGATACGCCTTCATGCCCTGTAGAAGTAATCTATTTTTAAAGTCAAGAAAGTGGTAAAACGCTCAAACAAATTGGTAGGAAGAAAATGATACTAGAATGAGGAATGAAAGTTTAGGTTCTCTTATCTAACCTTTATGTGATTGTAAGAGAATGAAAAGAACCCAAATCTCTTATTTTCTATCACAACATAGTTACCAACTTGACGAAAATGCTCCAAAGTTCTTGTGTTTTTAGACGTCACATTTAGTGTCTATTTTTTATCTCCATTTCAAAAAATGGTGCTACTGGTAGAACCCTTTTCTTTTTAAAGTTATGATTACAAAATTTTGCCACCATCATTTGTAAAGTTGCAAACAAAAACCTTAAAATCAATACCTGAAAACAAAAAGTAGTGCTCCCGGCATCACCTCTTTTTCCGGGGTTAAAATTACATCTTGGTTGAAATCGTGGTCTCAACAACTAGTGCCATTCCAAACAAAAACCTTAAAATCAACCCCGAAACAAAAAATGGTGCTAGCAGTAGCACCTCCTTTTCTTTGGAGTTAACATTACAACTTGTTTGAGACCATAGTCTTGACAACTTGTATGTTGCAAATTGAAACCACAAAATGAATCTTTAAATCAAAATGTGGTGCTATAAGTAGCACATTTGTTTTTTGTTTTGGGGCTTAAAATTACAATGTTTTTGAAACCATGTCTTAAAAACCGACATTGTTAACCATGTCTTAAAAACCAACATTGTTGTAAACAAAATCATAAAAAAAGAATAAAAACTAATAATAATAATAAAGAAAAAAATAAATTTAGAGAAAAAAACATGTTTTCTTTTAAAATAGAAACAGACATTTTAAATAAAAAAAACATATGAACATTTTATATAAAAAACATAGTAATATTATTTAAAAATGAAAAAATCTCAAATTAAAAAAGATGAAAAAAAATTAAAACTATATATTGATGATATCGAGGTAGCAATATATCCCTCTCCTCTCATTTTCTATAACAAATTTCCAATGTGATCAGAAAACTTATTAGTCCCTGCCCCAGGCAAGGAGGGACTCTTGCATTCGATATGGCATTGACCATTGATTAATTTAGGTTTGACTTAAAATATTTTTTGACTGTCCAAACTTGTACATAGGAACATAAAAATGTAATATTTTTATAATATGTAAATTGAGTTTTTCAAACATCCTATTAGATAGACAAATTGATATCTTATTGCCAAGTTATTTTATATAACTTTAGTTTTCATCTATTTAAATCGAAATCTTATGCCGAGACATCTTAAGTTTATCTCATACGATGCGTTATGTGCATTATGTGCAATGTTTGATACTACCATAACTTTGTTTAAAGCTTATGAGGATGACAACTACTTTATTGAAGACTTGATCTGTATCTGTCAAAGCTCTATCAAAGGTCAGTAAATAAATATTCAAAGATATTTTATTATATTTTGTTTGCAATGTAGGTTAATAAATAAATATTCCAAGTCAGTGAATAAATATTTCAAAGATATTTTATTATATTTTGTTTGCAATGTTTATTGCATAGAGATTGAAACATCTATCTATTCACCACCCCACCCTGTATGTCTAATCATTGCCATCCATATCAATTCAGACCCCATTTGTTACACTATCTAGAGCTATACAACCGCCTTGCAGGCATAGAGACAAGGTTTGCTAGCTAACAGTTTCACCAATTTCATTGGTGTTCTAGGAAATGGATTATTCTAAGAAATGGGAAGTGGGAAGTGAATGTAAGTAGGAATACCCAATATTTTTGTAGCAAGGAAGTCTTTCAATGGGGACTCAACCAAATAAGCATGCATTTAAACCACCAACAACAATGATGAAATCAGAGAATAATAGGTTGATTGCAAATAAGTAATACAACCAAAATCGCCCAGTACAGAATTAGCTAAGAAGTACAAGCATCCCTACCTTCATGCTTCTACCTTTTGATTTAATTTGGCGTCCCTACTTCACTGGGTGTACGCACGGGGTGTACAACTGATGGGACCTGGTCAAGGCATTGGAAGAATGAGGCAATATCTTTCATGGTACAAGATGTAGGCTTCTATGTAGAATTATCCATATTTCTATTGATCATCAAATATATTAGATTTCTTTATGTTGTGTTTCTATGCTTGCTTTGCAGGAAGAATATTCAAGTTGGGAAATCTCCAGAGCATATCCTTCCCTCTCTCTATCAATGTTGCTTCTATCGAGAAACATTGCTTATAGTTGATGCAGGGGTGCTTACCTTTTCCTCTTCTTGCTATTGCTTTGAAACTTTATTGAACTGCATACAACATACAAGGTAATGGGAAACAAAACAATATACATTTCTCGGTTGATTGTTGTAAATGATATTTTATTTTCTAACGCAGGAGAAAATAAAATAAAATTATGAAATGAATTTATCTTGATGTAGGTAAATGAATCTCAAGAGTACGAACTGTACAGGTAGCAAAATAACCAGTGCCTTGAACAAGATTTTAAGCAATTTCTCGTTTTATGTCTTAGATCTTAAAAATTCTTCAATGTTTTCTTTTAAGTTGTTCAAAAACTCAAGCCACGCAGTAATGGTGGTGCCTCAATGGGCGTTGATCCAATTGTGTGGGTGCGAGTTCAAAGGAATGTTTGGATAGTTCTCGAATAATTATGGAGAATCACCTTATCTTTAATTAGAGTAGTCAAGTAGGCTCGAGCTGGTTGGAGGGCTGATAAGTTGTACCTCAACCAGAGTCACCGACATACGAGCAAGCAAGAGCAGCAAAGAAAGCATATTGAGACAGAGACCCAATTTGAAGCCAAGGAAGGTAGCAAGAGAAAATACGCAATAGATCGAATCGTATTACAGTCGGTTAGCAGGACCTCCTTTGACTAAGAAGACGGTATCCCATTCATGAGGTTTTCCCGACTGGAAATATTCAAGTATTTTTCGTCGGTCAATATCAATATCTGTAATCAAATAATTGTAAGCATGTGTTGTTTGATACTCAGTGGTAAAGGAAGAAGTCATACCAGACAAGTTCAATTAGTAATGGTTGTGAGGCACCGAGTCTGAATCAGCCTGAAAGAAATTACCAATGCCTTCCTTCCGACAGCCTGAGTGAAATCTTATTGTTTAATCAGTGAGTGGGAAGCCTGAGTGAAATGCCACCTTATTCGAGTTATGATCTATCCTTGCCACATATAAACTCTAAGTTGCCTACGGTAAGACGAGCTTAGTATAAGTAAGTATCATCTTCTTTATACAGATATATCCACCCGCTAACTCAAACGGAAAAGAAAGCTACCCACAAGCAATAAAGAATTGGGTGGGACAGTCTACTGAGACTTAGACTAGAAAGAGCTCATACTAGCTCATCAGATAAGAGAATAAGTAACCCCTACTAGTGACTATTCGTGTGATCAGGCCCGATGTGATTGAAACACCTACTCGCTTGATAATAGAATAGAATATGCTCTGGGAGAGATCGACCTTTCAATGTGTTAGTCGAAAACTCTCATCTCAAGCATGGGCCGTTACCCCTGCCGGAAGATGAGGCCTATGAGGAGTTGGCATTCCAGTGACCCTGATCAACTGATAGTGAGGTAATGTTAGTAGCCGAGTATCGTTATTAGCTGGGTTTATAATGCTTTTTTCTTGTGCTTGGCCTATCCTTGGTGAGAAAACATATTTGATTTCCCAGATCCTTGGATTGGGTTTAGTCGAATAATATCAATCTCATTCATAGTCTCCTCCTTTCTCACTTTTGTTATTTAGGAAGGGCTTCTATTTAATTGATCTCTAGCAAGAAAAGAAGAAAATAATTATGTGGGAGCTTGGGTGGTGGGATCAATCGACGGTTTGAGCATCATAGAAGCTATAACTATGGAATGAGATATTATGTTGTCGCCCTTGCGACATATCTATTGATGGTTCTAAAATTGGCTATGGTAAGGGGGAGAGAGCACTCGACAGGAGATATGACCTCTTTCATGTTGATCTGGGTTCAAATAAAAAAGTAATAGGGGCTTATCCAAATATGGGTGTGCATCCCTCTTAGAAATCCTCCCTCATTTTGACCTCTCTTTGGGATCTTTGGACCTACTGGAAAGCAATGTGTTTGTGTTGTTTTTATAAGTATAGGGAATGTTAGGACTCGAACTTGGGTTTGCCATTGTTTAGGGCTTTCTACAAGAGGTGAGATTATTGTAATAGTAGCTGCAGCAACAAGAAAAAATGGCAGAGACTGGAAAGAAATGTGGTGAGATATTTAAGGTATAGTATGCTTACACTATGCTTAGACTATCAGGTTCGTTTCATCTAGTGGTGAGATATTTAAGGTATAGTACGGGTGCCTTCCCTTATTTTCTAAATCAAAGCTTACTATTGTGTAACCGAAAATACGAAAGGCAATCATCAAGATGTCCAGGATTGTATTAAACAATGTAAAAAAAAAACAAATAAATATTATTACAATACATCCATACTATTCAAATTATTTTTAGCAGACTCCATACCACTGAAGTTCGATCCGTTGAAGTTTGATCCGTCTGAGGGATCTATGCCAGTTTACAGTAGAGATCTTGAACCTCCAAGAGTTAGTTTTTTTTTCAGGCTTTTACCTCTTAACATAAGTGAACCTTCTCGAAAGACTTTACTTTAAGGTGATAATGAAATATCCGAGCATGCGACTTTCTATTCTAAGTGCCATGTGAGTTGTTAGAAAAAAAAAGAGTTGGTGGTACAGTTCTAGTAGGATTCACTTTGATAAGCCAAATGAAAGAAACTCGAAACTGTTGGTAAGGGAATGACCCATCTGGTTCATCTATTCCCTTTGCCACTGGTATGGCTAATGTTGGGGCTTCCAGTCGTAACCATATTGGAGAGGCAAGCTCTCCCTAACCATCGCTTTTTTTCCTACATTTCCTATTAGTAAAAATAACCAACTCCCAAACTTCCCAAGGTGGGTTCACAATGTCTGACCCTTCCTTATTTGTTGGCTGGAAGAACTGTCACCTACTTTTCCTGTCTTTATTAGTCAAAATTGGCCAAGCTACAGAAAAAGAAAGATTGAATCTGACTAAGGGATCCCACCCAGAGTAAAACCAACAACCTAGATCAACCAACTACTCAGAAAACACCCACCCAACTAGCAAGCTTAGCAAAGTCCTTCCACATGCTATGCATGCAATGAGACATATGAAAAATGTATTTGTGTGAAAACTTAAAAAATGTTAACATAATTATATATACTGTGTGGACCTGTTCAACTCTCCCAGCTGGTGGCTCATGGGATTGGAGGGAGGTAATAATAGACGAGTTCATTGGCATGCAATTATTACATTTAAGTTTTAAGTTGATAGTATATGTGAAGCAATCTTGACTGTCTGAAACAATCGTTATATAGTGCGAGCGAAGAGATGTTGCGTGTCAAACTATTACATAGTTTGTAGCATGTTTAGCTTTCATTATTATGTAAAATACTGATAATTTTTTGAGACATGTTTATTCTCAAGAAAATACCGATAATTTTTGGAGACATGTTTATTCTCAAGAATTTGTTGAAGCCTAATTGCATATGAGTGCATTGGAGTCTGCGGAAGTTCTTCTAGACCATCATCGTAGTCTTGCTTACGTGTTGATTAGATATAATATTATTATTCAACAAGCAATATTTAATAGTTGTTTGGAAGGATTTGTTAGAAAAAACCCAATTTTTTATTTTAGATGGATTTTGACCATGCTTAGAAATTGACAATGTTATTAAACAACATTGGATCCAAATCCCACTAGTTTACCTATAGTTGAACCACAACCCCAATTTGTTATTAAAGGTTTAAGTAATCGTTTACCTAAAGGACATAGCTACTCCACATTTGGTATAGATACATGTTCTTCAACTCTAACTATTTAATATCAAATGTTAACCATTGTGACCAACAGGGACATAGCTAGTCCAGTAGCACTTGTTTACATGTTGCACATATTATTCCAACCGATGCATGTTGAAGCTGTGAGATTTATTGTGACTAGGTGGAAAAAATATAAGTGTTTATGTTTGAGCCACCGCCAACTTCAATATATTTGTCTTTAGGAAATTCCTAATATACAAGTGAAGACATAAAGTGGCATCAATCTAAATATCTACCAAACCCATCATAAATGTGGTTGCAACTTCCACCAAGAATATAAGGTCTTGAATTACTAGAAAAGTTTGGTTAAAGAAAATTTGGAGGATGATGGTTGCAACTTCCACCAAGAATATAAACTCTTGAATTACTAGAAAAGTTTGGTTAAAGGAAATTTGGAGGACGATGGTGAGCTAAAATGCATGGAGATACATTGGAACTCCCAGTCTACAAACATAGTGAGTTTATAGTCAAATTTTTGTCGACTTGAACTAAGAAAATTAACCATGTCTTCATATTGAAAGATACGTTTTCCATAATTTGTTGTTGTTGTTGTTAAATTATGATAGCATTGTTAACAATATCAATATTCTAGAATTTAGTGAATTTAGTGGTTTGAAGTCATGGCTTGTTCTTATAGTTTGTAACTATATGATTATTTTTTAACCCTTCGAAATAGCTATTAATCAAAGGGTGGAAGTTCTATCTCTATTTTTGTTTTTGTTTTTCTAATATTTTCAAGTATGATAATATTTATTAAAACATTGATGGGAACCCTAGCGAAGGCATGGTGGCTCCTTATCTTGCTATATAGCTATGATCATGTGGTGAGATAGGTCTATATGTGGATATCATTTAGGTTTTGTATTTCCAAGTGGATGGAATGAGGTGGGAATTAAAGACATGGATAATTATTTTTCTCTCGTTGATTACTTGGAGGACACATTGTCTCAAGAGTTAATTTTCATTATCCCCACAATCAACTTGCACGAGGCTTCATACGTAGGCATTGAAGCTTCTTCTATCCCAACTAGGGAGGAAGGTGTAGGGATCACTGAGATCCACAAATCGTTGCATGGACTGAGACAAGTGGATGAGGGTTTGCAAATCTAGGGGTATGAACCTCAATAGTACACTAACACTACTTGAGGGCCATCGATAGATATTTCTTTCTGCACGACTACAATCCATGGTAATTCGACTTGTGATATTCCCATAATTTCCACCACTAGACAAGTTGTTTCTCTCTATGAGAGGAATTTGGATGGAAAGGATTATGGTAGCAGTTTTATCAATGATAAGATTGGTTTTACAGAACTCTAAGGTGGTGATCCTCCAGCCTTGTGTGTGGCTCTTGCTCATAAAAATGTAAGGTGGTGAAAAGTAGAGGAGGAGGGGTGGCTTTAGTGGTTGGAGATGATCTCAAGATAAGTCAGATTGGTGACCTGGAAGGCCATGTGATCATTGGAAAGTTTGGAGGGAGACACATGGTGGTCCACACTATGGAATCATGGATTGAGAAGAATTGGTCTCCACATTGGGCTTATACTTTGATTTTTCATATGGTATCTCAGGGTTGGATTGGGATCATTTTGAATTCTAAAGATGTTGTTAAGATACGCTTGTCAAGTAGATGGTATTGGAATCACTAGATTTTCTGTGCCAAACCATGGCATTCATTGTTCGATCCACGTGAAGAATCTTTGACAAGCTTTCCCACCTAGACAAAATTGTCGAACCTTCCCTTGGAGTATTAGATTGAATCAGGTTTAAAGGAAATTGGTGACACTCTAGGAGGTTTTATAGCTTCATATGACAACTATAAGCATAGCAAATCAAGAATTTTCGCTCACATCTTAGTAGATTTGGACCCTTGGTAAGAGTTATTTGAATCTTTGGATTTGGTGGTAGGAGACAGGAGGTAAACTCAACTTCTAGACTATCTCAATATTCCATTTCAATGTTCCCAATGTCATAAGGTTGGTCATATACTTTCAAACCGTGATAATTTTTTTTATCAAAATCTATCATGGGAAAAATTTCTTAGACCCAGGAGAAATGCCAGAGCTTGCCACGAATATTGAGGAGCATAAGCATCCCCCTCAGTCATCACTCAGTGAAAACCAGGAAGGGTTCAATTGTGAAGTAGTGGATGGTGAAAATATCATTTTGGGAAATCAATAGAATCTTATGATCGGTGAGATAGCATGTCAATTGCAAGATGTAAGTACAATTTCTACATTAGATCGGGATCCTTGGGAGGATTTAGAGTAGATTTGGAACTCTTGACCTCTCAATGGAGTAAACTCAAAGTGGCCTGGTCCAAAAGTGCAAGCACACTTCCAGAACTGGGTAAGATAACTGAAAACACATCCCCTCATCCTGCATTTGTTATGAACAAGAAAGAAGTAATTTCGTTTAGGGTTGGGGACGGGTTGGTATATTGTACCATTATAGGGAAATATTTGACTCCCGGCTCCTTTGAGCATTGTGAATCTACTCATTTCCACATTGAGTTGGCATCTAACCAGCCCCTCTTATCCTCTCAGGATGAGGAGATACTTGGACTCTCCTTGACGGGGTCACACTCATCCTCTTTGGGTCGGGAACCCTATCTTCTTCGATCTAGGGTTACAAATCATGAATTGTCCTTCACAGGATGCCTGGGATGTGATGATTCATTGGTATCGGATCGCTCAAAGGAGCGCTGAAAGTCATCCCTCAAGCGTGCATAGGAGAGGGAAAGTCGTGAAGTTTCACAGAGGCGACAATGTCTTATTTATGGGGTCCTTAGAGTGGGACAAGCCCCGAAAAAGGTTTCCCCATGAAACGTTGTCGATCAACATCAAGGGCCTAGTGGGGAGAGCTAAGAAGATCTCCCTAAAGAGGATCATTACGATTGAAAGGTTAAATGTTGTATTTATACAAGAGAATATGGGTGTGTGTGAGGATATTGTTTCACCGATTGTTCATTGATGATATATTAATCTTTTGTCTGTGTGAAGCCTTGAAAGGGCGTAAGTTGAAGGAAATTCTAGATTGGTTCTATGATGTGACGAAAATGCTAATAAATGATGAAAATCCTTCCATCTTCTTTCTAAATTTTGTAGACGAGGAACGTGTTCATATTCAACCTATTTTTTAGTTCTTTGCTCATGATATTGGGGAGGGTGTCAAAAGGCTTGGGATTTTTCCTAAAACCCAATAATTATGGAAAGGCATATTGGAGGTGGTTGTTAGCATGTATTAAGAATATGATCAGTTGTTGGTTCAATAGATGGATATCACATGGCGGTAGAATCACCCTGGTTAAATTGGTGTTGGAAGATATACCTGTTTACTGACATCTTCTAGCATATATTCCAAATGGGGTCCTCACTAGTATAAAAAATATATGTTTTAATTACCCGTGGAAGGATAGTGCATAATTCCTTGGATCACATTTGGTTGCATAGAAGAAACTATCTAAGCCAAAATCTCTGGGAGGGTGGGGTTTAAAGGATCTTTACTCTTTTGGCAAGGATCTTGTGGCAAAGTCTCTATAGGTTTTCATTACTCGGGACAACCTGTGGAGGCATATACTTATAGATAAATATTTGTACCCGGATTCAATCATTGATTGACTTTGTCGTAGACAAAAGCCTATGCAAAATGTCTCCAACCAGTGGCGATCATTAACATTGGCCACTATGATGTGTGATGAGGCTTAGGAGCTGAAGTGGTGGTTTTCAAAGCTATGGAAAACAAAAGGCCGGCCAAAGAGTATATTATTTTTCTAGCTCATCCTTCAAGGAAAGGTCCTCACTTGGGACCGTTTACAAATAAGAGGGAAGTAGGGACTCAGGATTTGCTACTTGTGCAAAAAATCAAACAAAAGAAACACTCATTTGTTCTTACGATGCCCCTTCATGATCCAATTTTGGCAGGGAATTGGGTAGTGTTTGGGTATGTTTCTTCTATGGTGGAAAGAATCTCTCTCTGATTGTGTTCACGATTTTTCCCTGAATCTTTCTATGAAACTTTGTGCCCATTGCCTATTTTGGTAGCTTGGGGTATACGGCTAGCATGAAATTCAGGGATTTTCAAAGGTAAGGCACATCCCTCTTTCAAAATATCACAACGAGGGTTGTCTATCCTATCAAAATTCAATTCTATGCTGAAAGGATTAAAAAATAAAGCAGTAAAAGATGTGATAATTGACAAATCCATGGCATGAGGTTTCTATGGCATGATAGTTTTTTTCTATTTTAAACTAAAATATAAAAGTCACCGTCCACACGGGTGGTGGTGATCATTTATGAGAGAGAGCACGTGATAATGACATCGTGAGTGGAGCCCGGAGGAAAAAAAATGTGGTGACCTCGTACTAATTTTAAATTAAAAATAGTTAAGTGACTATTTTAATGTGATGCGCGTGAATCATGAAGGAAGAGGGCCATTCCAGGTTGGCAAGTTGCGAGGCATAGCAATCATTATCCAACTCACCTCAACAACATAAATGTGAAGGTGGGAGTGAAAGTCCTTTTGGCTTCATTTGCGCCACCCA
This sequence comes from Picea glauca, assembly GCA_000966675.3. Classification (NCBI taxonomy): domain Eukaryota; kingdom Viridiplantae; phylum Streptophyta; class Pinopsida; order Pinales; family Pinaceae; genus Picea; species Picea glauca. The sequence goes on from JZKD02S1655225.1 coordinate 117,445, forward strand.
TTTTATCCACATCCACTCACAGCCCCCCCATGTGGGTTAGGGTGCCCACCACGTTTGTCATGAGTATTTTTATTGGATTGTTTTTGGGTCCATATAACTTTTTCCTTGTATTGGAGGAGGAGGTTGTTGCCTACCTAGCCTCCAATAGTGGATAAGGCTGCTTATTGTTCTATGTGTGGGATCCATGTTCATTGGACTCTAAACTTCAATTGTTAGGGTGGCAATCCTATGTTTAAAAACACCTCAATAGTGATTTTTTATATAAAGTGCTCTTTATTCTAAATTGGATTATTTCCTTCATTATTCATATTTGTACTCTCTTAATTATGTGCATTCTCTTCTAATTGTGTTTATATGTGAATGTAGTCTAAAAATAATGTGGAAAAAAAATAATACAAATTTCAAAGTCTATTATTATTAATCATAATTTTCAAATTCTATCATTATAAATCATAATTTAATTTTATTATGGTGGATAAACGAATCAAATGTTATTTGGGTTTTATATTAGAGTATTCCATATGCAAAAGGATTTTGGAGTAAA
>JZKD02S1655225.1:117998-141389 GCA_000966675.3 Picea glauca
TAAGGTTATGGTTATGGGGAGTTTTTTAATCCAAGGTTGTTTCATTTATTTTTTTTAAATTATATAAAAAGTCAATTAAATATAATTGTATATAAATATAATAATAATAATTTAATTTTAAGATTATGGTTAGGTCAAACATCAAATCAGTGTATGAGACCTTCTTGTTTATGTGACAAGGGAATTCCTTCATACAATGATTTCACTATGATTATATTGTCATGACTATTTGCAAGAAGGAAATCGGGTCATCAAAAATCTTGATGGGGAACATCAACAATCTTTATTGAAAACTCATTATAAATTCACACCTTCGCTTTGTCGAAAATTCTTCATCGATGTGAATGGAATCCTCACATTCTTATTCTCCATCAATATCATTCAATTAAGGCCTCAAAAGATTTTTCTCAAACTCCCCTTCTTCTAAAAGCTTTGTCCCCGAGGCCTTGATGATGGGATAAGCATTGTGCAGGACATACAAATTGCCATCATGTTCACTCATTGCTAGAAAACAATAGTTGTATGGATGCGCCTTTTGAGAGGTCAAAAGGATGGATATAGGCAAGAAACTTGGTTATATGGATAAGGAAGATTGATAAAGGAAAGCCTTCAGTCCCAATATTTATCAATTAGCTAAACTAGATACGCCTTCATGCCCTGTAGAAGTAATCTATTTTTAAAGTCAAGAAAGTGGTAAAACGCTCAAACAAATTGGTAGGAAGAAAATGATACTAGAATGAGGAATGAAAGTTTAGGTTCTCTTATCTAACCTTTATGTGATTGTAAGAGAATGAAAAGAACCCAAATCTCTTATTTTCTATCACAACATAGTTACCAACTTGACGAAAATGCTCCAAAGTTCTTGTGTTTTTAGACGTCACATTTAGTGTCTATTTTTTATCTCCATTTCAAAAAATGGTGCTACTGGTAGAACCCTTTTCTTTTTAAAGTTATGATTACAAAATTTTGCCACCATCATTTGTAAAGTTGCAAACAAAAACCTTAAAATCAATACCTGAAAACAAAAAGTAGTGCTCCCGGCATCACCTCTTTTTCCGGGGTTAAAATTACATCTTGGTTGAAATCGTGGTCTCAACAACTAGTGCCATTCCAAACAAAAACCTTAAAATCAACCCCGAAACAAAAAATGGTGCTAGCAGTAGCACCTCCTTTTCTTTGGAGTTAACATTACAACTTGTTTGAGACCATAGTCTTGACAACTTGTATGTTGCAAATTGAAACCACAAAATGAATCTTTAAATCAAAATGTGGTGCTATAAGTAGCACATTTGTTTTTTGTTTTGGGGCTTAAAATTACAATGTTTTTGAAACCATGTCTTAAAAACCGACATTGTTAACCATGTCTTAAAAACCAACATTGTTGTAAACAAAATCATAAAAAAAGAATAAAAACTAATAATAATAATAAAGAAAAAAATAAATTTAGAGAAAAAAACATGTTTTCTTTTAAAATAGAAACAGACATTTTAAATAAAAAAAACATATGAACATTTTATATAAAAAACATAGTAATATTATTTAAAAATGAAAAAATCTCAAATTAAAAAAGATGAAAAAAAATTAAAACTATATATTGATGATATCGAGGTAGCAATATATCCCTCTCCTCTCATTTTCTATAACAAATTTCCAATGTGATCAGAAAACTTATTAGTCCCTGCCCCAGGCAAGGAGGGACTCTTGCATTCGATATGGCATTGACCATTGATTAATTTAGGTTTGACTTAAAATATTTTTTGACTGTCCAAACTTGTACATAGGAACATAAAAATGTAATATTTTTATAATATGTAAATTGAGTTTTTCAAACATCCTATTAGATAGACAAATTGATATCTTATTGCCAAGTTATTTTATATAACTTTAGTTTTCATCTATTTAAATCGAAATCTTATGCCGAGACATCTTAAGTTTATCTCATACGATGCGTTATGTGCATTATGTGCAATGTTTGATACTACCATAACTTTGTTTAAAGCTTATGAGGATGACAACTACTTTATTGAAGACTTGATCTGTATCTGTCAAAGCTCTATCAAAGGTCAGTAAATAAATATTCAAAGATATTTTATTATATTTTGTTTGCAATGTAGGTTAATAAATAAATATTCCAAGTCAGTGAATAAATATTTCAAAGATATTTTATTATATTTTGTTTGCAATGTTTATTGCATAGAGATTGAAACATCTATCTATTCACCACCCCACCCTGTATGTCTAATCATTGCCATCCATATCAATTCAGACCCCATTTGTTACACTATCTAGAGCTATACAACCGCCTTGCAGGCATAGAGACAAGGTTTGCTAGCTAACAGTTTCACCAATTTCATTGGTGTTCTAGGAAATGGATTATTCTAAGAAATGGGAAGTGGGAAGTGAATGTAAGTAGGAATACCCAATATTTTTGTAGCAAGGAAGTCTTTCAATGGGGACTCAACCAAATAAGCATGCATTTAAACCACCAACAACAATGATGAAATCAGAGAATAATAGGTTGATTGCAAATAAGTAATACAACCAAAATCGCCCAGTACAGAATTAGCTAAGAAGTACAAGCATCCCTACCTTCATGCTTCTACCTTTTGATTTAATTTGGCGTCCCTACTTCACTGGGTGTACGCACGGGGTGTACAACTGATGGGACCTGGTCAAGGCATTGGAAGAATGAGGCAATATCTTTCATGGTACAAGATGTAGGCTTCTATGTAGAATTATCCATATTTCTATTGATCATCAAATATATTAGATTTCTTTATGTTGTGTTTCTATGCTTGCTTTGCAGGAAGAATATTCAAGTTGGGAAATCTCCAGAGCATATCCTTCCCTCTCTCTATCAATGTTGCTTCTATCGAGAAACATTGCTTATAGTTGATGCAGGGGTGCTTACCTTTTCCTCTTCTTGCTATTGCTTTGAAACTTTATTGAACTGCATACAACATACAAGGTAATGGGAAACAAAACAATATACATTTCTCGGTTGATTGTTGTAAATGATATTTTATTTTCTAACGCAGGAGAAAATAAAATAAAATTATGAAATGAATTTATCTTGATGTAGGTAAATGAATCTCAAGAGTACGAACTGTACAGGTAGCAAAATAACCAGTGCCTTGAACAAGATTTTAAGCAATTTCTCGTTTTATGTCTTAGATCTTAAAAATTCTTCAATGTTTTCTTTTAAGTTGTTCAAAAACTCAAGCCACGCAGTAATGGTGGTGCCTCAATGGGCGTTGATCCAATTGTGTGGGTGCGAGTTCAAAGGAATGTTTGGATAGTTCTCGAATAATTATGGAGAATCACCTTATCTTTAATTAGAGTAGTCAAGTAGGCTCGAGCTGGTTGGAGGGCTGATAAGTTGTACCTCAACCAGAGTCACCGACATACGAGCAAGCAAGAGCAGCAAAGAAAGCATATTGAGACAGAGACCCAATTTGAAGCCAAGGAAGGTAGCAAGAGAAAATACGCAATAGATCGAATCGTATTACAGTCGGTTAGCAGGACCTCCTTTGACTAAGAAGACGGTATCCCATTCATGAGGTTTTCCCGACTGGAAATATTCAAGTATTTTTCGTCGGTCAATATCAATATCTGTAATCAAATAATTGTAAGCATGTGTTGTTTGATACTCAGTGGTAAAGGAAGAAGTCATACCAGACAAGTTCAATTAGTAATGGTTGTGAGGCACCGAGTCTGAATCAGCCTGAAAGAAATTACCAATGCCTTCCTTCCGACAGCCTGAGTGAAATCTTATTGTTTAATCAGTGAGTGGGAAGCCTGAGTGAAATGCCACCTTATTCGAGTTATGATCTATCCTTGCCACATATAAACTCTAAGTTGCCTACGGTAAGACGAGCTTAGTATAAGTAAGTATCATCTTCTTTATACAGATATATCCACCCGCTAACTCAAACGGAAAAGAAAGCTACCCACAAGCAATAAAGAATTGGGTGGGACAGTCTACTGAGACTTAGACTAGAAAGAGCTCATACTAGCTCATCAGATAAGAGAATAAGTAACCCCTACTAGTGACTATTCGTGTGATCAGGCCCGATGTGATTGAAACACCTACTCGCTTGATAATAGAATAGAATATGCTCTGGGAGAGATCGACCTTTCAATGTGTTAGTCGAAAACTCTCATCTCAAGCATGGGCCGTTACCCCTGCCGGAAGATGAGGCCTATGAGGAGTTGGCATTCCAGTGACCCTGATCAACTGATAGTGAGGTAATGTTAGTAGCCGAGTATCGTTATTAGCTGGGTTTATAATGCTTTTTTCTTGTGCTTGGCCTATCCTTGGTGAGAAAACATATTTGATTTCCCAGATCCTTGGATTGGGTTTAGTCGAATAATATCAATCTCATTCATAGTCTCCTCCTTTCTCACTTTTGTTATTTAGGAAGGGCTTCTATTTAATTGATCTCTAGCAAGAAAAGAAGAAAATAATTATGTGGGAGCTTGGGTGGTGGGATCAATCGACGGTTTGAGCATCATAGAAGCTATAACTATGGAATGAGATATTATGTTGTCGCCCTTGCGACATATCTATTGATGGTTCTAAAATTGGCTATGGTAAGGGGGAGAGAGCACTCGACAGGAGATATGACCTCTTTCATGTTGATCTGGGTTCAAATAAAAAAGTAATAGGGGCTTATCCAAATATGGGTGTGCATCCCTCTTAGAAATCCTCCCTCATTTTGACCTCTCTTTGGGATCTTTGGACCTACTGGAAAGCAATGTGTTTGTGTTGTTTTTATAAGTATAGGGAATGTTAGGACTCGAACTTGGGTTTGCCATTGTTTAGGGCTTTCTACAAGAGGTGAGATTATTGTAATAGTAGCTGCAGCAACAAGAAAAAATGGCAGAGACTGGAAAGAAATGTGGTGAGATATTTAAGGTATAGTATGCTTACACTATGCTTAGACTATCAGGTTCGTTTCATCTAGTGGTGAGATATTTAAGGTATAGTACGGGTGCCTTCCCTTATTTTCTAAATCAAAGCTTACTATTGTGTAACCGAAAATACGAAAGGCAATCATCAAGATGTCCAGGATTGTATTAAACAATGTAAAAAAAAAACAAATAAATATTATTACAATACATCCATACTATTCAAATTATTTTTAGCAGACTCCATACCACTGAAGTTCGATCCGTTGAAGTTTGATCCGTCTGAGGGATCTATGCCAGTTTACAGTAGAGATCTTGAACCTCCAAGAGTTAGTTTTTTTTTCAGGCTTTTACCTCTTAACATAAGTGAACCTTCTCGAAAGACTTTACTTTAAGGTGATAATGAAATATCCGAGCATGCGACTTTCTATTCTAAGTGCCATGTGAGTTGTTAGAAAAAAAAAGAGTTGGTGGTACAGTTCTAGTAGGATTCACTTTGATAAGCCAAATGAAAGAAACTCGAAACTGTTGGTAAGGGAATGACCCATCTGGTTCATCTATTCCCTTTGCCACTGGTATGGCTAATGTTGGGGCTTCCAGTCGTAACCATATTGGAGAGGCAAGCTCTCCCTAACCATCGCTTTTTTTCCTACATTTCCTATTAGTAAAAATAACCAACTCCCAAACTTCCCAAGGTGGGTTCACAATGTCTGACCCTTCCTTATTTGTTGGCTGGAAGAACTGTCACCTACTTTTCCTGTCTTTATTAGTCAAAATTGGCCAAGCTACAGAAAAAGAAAGATTGAATCTGACTAAGGGATCCCACCCAGAGTAAAACCAACAACCTAGATCAACCAACTACTCAGAAAACACCCACCCAACTAGCAAGCTTAGCAAAGTCCTTCCACATGCTATGCATGCAATGAGACATATGAAAAATGTATTTGTGTGAAAACTTAAAAAATGTTAACATAATTATATATACTGTGTGGACCTGTTCAACTCTCCCAGCTGGTGGCTCATGGGATTGGAGGGAGGTAATAATAGACGAGTTCATTGGCATGCAATTATTACATTTAAGTTTTAAGTTGATAGTATATGTGAAGCAATCTTGACTGTCTGAAACAATCGTTATATAGTGCGAGCGAAGAGATGTTGCGTGTCAAACTATTACATAGTTTGTAGCATGTTTAGCTTTCATTATTATGTAAAATACTGATAATTTTTTGAGACATGTTTATTCTCAAGAAAATACCGATAATTTTTGGAGACATGTTTATTCTCAAGAATTTGTTGAAGCCTAATTGCATATGAGTGCATTGGAGTCTGCGGAAGTTCTTCTAGACCATCATCGTAGTCTTGCTTACGTGTTGATTAGATATAATATTATTATTCAACAAGCAATATTTAATAGTTGTTTGGAAGGATTTGTTAGAAAAAACCCAATTTTTTATTTTAGATGGATTTTGACCATGCTTAGAAATTGACAATGTTATTAAACAACATTGGATCCAAATCCCACTAGTTTACCTATAGTTGAACCACAACCCCAATTTGTTATTAAAGGTTTAAGTAATCGTTTACCTAAAGGACATAGCTACTCCACATTTGGTATAGATACATGTTCTTCAACTCTAACTATTTAATATCAAATGTTAACCATTGTGACCAACAGGGACATAGCTAGTCCAGTAGCACTTGTTTACATGTTGCACATATTATTCCAACCGATGCATGTTGAAGCTGTGAGATTTATTGTGACTAGGTGGAAAAAATATAAGTGTTTATGTTTGAGCCACCGCCAACTTCAATATATTTGTCTTTAGGAAATTCCTAATATACAAGTGAAGACATAAAGTGGCATCAATCTAAATATCTACCAAACCCATCATAAATGTGGTTGCAACTTCCACCAAGAATATAAGGTCTTGAATTACTAGAAAAGTTTGGTTAAAGAAAATTTGGAGGATGATGGTTGCAACTTCCACCAAGAATATAAACTCTTGAATTACTAGAAAAGTTTGGTTAAAGGAAATTTGGAGGACGATGGTGAGCTAAAATGCATGGAGATACATTGGAACTCCCAGTCTACAAACATAGTGAGTTTATAGTCAAATTTTTGTCGACTTGAACTAAGAAAATTAACCATGTCTTCATATTGAAAGATACGTTTTCCATAATTTGTTGTTGTTGTTGTTAAATTATGATAGCATTGTTAACAATATCAATATTCTAGAATTTAGTGAATTTAGTGGTTTGAAGTCATGGCTTGTTCTTATAGTTTGTAACTATATGATTATTTTTTAACCCTTCGAAATAGCTATTAATCAAAGGGTGGAAGTTCTATCTCTATTTTTGTTTTTGTTTTTCTAATATTTTCAAGTATGATAATATTTATTAAAACATTGATGGGAACCCTAGCGAAGGCATGGTGGCTCCTTATCTTGCTATATAGCTATGATCATGTGGTGAGATAGGTCTATATGTGGATATCATTTAGGTTTTGTATTTCCAAGTGGATGGAATGAGGTGGGAATTAAAGACATGGATAATTATTTTTCTCTCGTTGATTACTTGGAGGACACATTGTCTCAAGAGTTAATTTTCATTATCCCCACAATCAACTTGCACGAGGCTTCATACGTAGGCATTGAAGCTTCTTCTATCCCAACTAGGGAGGAAGGTGTAGGGATCACTGAGATCCACAAATCGTTGCATGGACTGAGACAAGTGGATGAGGGTTTGCAAATCTAGGGGTATGAACCTCAATAGTACACTAACACTACTTGAGGGCCATCGATAGATATTTCTTTCTGCACGACTACAATCCATGGTAATTCGACTTGTGATATTCCCATAATTTCCACCACTAGACAAGTTGTTTCTCTCTATGAGAGGAATTTGGATGGAAAGGATTATGGTAGCAGTTTTATCAATGATAAGATTGGTTTTACAGAACTCTAAGGTGGTGATCCTCCAGCCTTGTGTGTGGCTCTTGCTCATAAAAATGTAAGGTGGTGAAAAGTAGAGGAGGAGGGGTGGCTTTAGTGGTTGGAGATGATCTCAAGATAAGTCAGATTGGTGACCTGGAAGGCCATGTGATCATTGGAAAGTTTGGAGGGAGACACATGGTGGTCCACACTATGGAATCATGGATTGAGAAGAATTGGTCTCCACATTGGGCTTATACTTTGATTTTTCATATGGTATCTCAGGGTTGGATTGGGATCATTTTGAATTCTAAAGATGTTGTTAAGATACGCTTGTCAAGTAGATGGTATTGGAATCACTAGATTTTCTGTGCCAAACCATGGCATTCATTGTTCGATCCACGTGAAGAATCTTTGACAAGCTTTCCCACCTAGACAAAATTGTCGAACCTTCCCTTGGAGTATTAGATTGAATCAGGTTTAAAGGAAATTGGTGACACTCTAGGAGGTTTTATAGCTTCATATGACAACTATAAGCATAGCAAATCAAGAATTTTCGCTCACATCTTAGTAGATTTGGACCCTTGGTAAGAGTTATTTGAATCTTTGGATTTGGTGGTAGGAGACAGGAGGTAAACTCAACTTCTAGACTATCTCAATATTCCATTTCAATGTTCCCAATGTCATAAGGTTGGTCATATACTTTCAAACCGTGATAATTTTTTTTATCAAAATCTATCATGGGAAAAATTTCTTAGACCCAGGAGAAATGCCAGAGCTTGCCACGAATATTGAGGAGCATAAGCATCCCCCTCAGTCATCACTCAGTGAAAACCAGGAAGGGTTCAATTGTGAAGTAGTGGATGGTGAAAATATCATTTTGGGAAATCAATAGAATCTTATGATCGGTGAGATAGCATGTCAATTGCAAGATGTAAGTACAATTTCTACATTAGATCGGGATCCTTGGGAGGATTTAGAGTAGATTTGGAACTCTTGACCTCTCAATGGAGTAAACTCAAAGTGGCCTGGTCCAAAAGTGCAAGCACACTTCCAGAACTGGGTAAGATAACTGAAAACACATCCCCTCATCCTGCATTTGTTATGAACAAGAAAGAAGTAATTTCGTTTAGGGTTGGGGACGGGTTGGTATATTGTACCATTATAGGGAAATATTTGACTCCCGGCTCCTTTGAGCATTGTGAATCTACTCATTTCCACATTGAGTTGGCATCTAACCAGCCCCTCTTATCCTCTCAGGATGAGGAGATACTTGGACTCTCCTTGACGGGGTCACACTCATCCTCTTTGGGTCGGGAACCCTATCTTCTTCGATCTAGGGTTACAAATCATGAATTGTCCTTCACAGGATGCCTGGGATGTGATGATTCATTGGTATCGGATCGCTCAAAGGAGCGCTGAAAGTCATCCCTCAAGCGTGCATAGGAGAGGGAAAGTCGTGAAGTTTCACAGAGGCGACAATGTCTTATTTATGGGGTCCTTAGAGTGGGACAAGCCCCGAAAAAGGTTTCCCCATGAAACGTTGTCGATCAACATCAAGGGCCTAGTGGGGAGAGCTAAGAAGATCTCCCTAAAGAGGATCATTACGATTGAAAGGTTAAATGTTGTATTTATACAAGAGAATATGGGTGTGTGTGAGGATATTGTTTCACCGATTGTTCATTGATGATATATTAATCTTTTGTCTGTGTGAAGCCTTGAAAGGGCGTAAGTTGAAGGAAATTCTAGATTGGTTCTATGATGTGACGAAAATGCTAATAAATGATGAAAATCCTTCCATCTTCTTTCTAAATTTTGTAGACGAGGAACGTGTTCATATTCAACCTATTTTTTAGTTCTTTGCTCATGATATTGGGGAGGGTGTCAAAAGGCTTGGGATTTTTCCTAAAACCCAATAATTATGGAAAGGCATATTGGAGGTGGTTGTTAGCATGTATTAAGAATATGATCAGTTGTTGGTTCAATAGATGGATATCACATGGCGGTAGAATCACCCTGGTTAAATTGGTGTTGGAAGATATACCTGTTTACTGACATCTTCTAGCATATATTCCAAATGGGGTCCTCACTAGTATAAAAAATATATGTTTTAATTACCCGTGGAAGGATAGTGCATAATTCCTTGGATCACATTTGGTTGCATAGAAGAAACTATCTAAGCCAAAATCTCTGGGAGGGTGGGGTTTAAAGGATCTTTACTCTTTTGGCAAGGATCTTGTGGCAAAGTCTCTATAGGTTTTCATTACTCGGGACAACCTGTGGAGGCATATACTTATAGATAAATATTTGTACCCGGATTCAATCATTGATTGACTTTGTCGTAGACAAAAGCCTATGCAAAATGTCTCCAACCAGTGGCGATCATTAACATTGGCCACTATGATGTGTGATGAGGCTTAGGAGCTGAAGTGGTGGTTTTCAAAGCTATGGAAAACAAAAGGCCGGCCAAAGAGTATATTATTTTTCTAGCTCATCCTTCAAGGAAAGGTCCTCACTTGGGACCGTTTACAAATAAGAGGGAAGTAGGGACTCAGGATTTGCTACTTGTGCAAAAAATCAAACAAAAGAAACACTCATTTGTTCTTACGATGCCCCTTCATGATCCAATTTTGGCAGGGAATTGGGTAGTGTTTGGGTATGTTTCTTCTATGGTGGAAAGAATCTCTCTCTGATTGTGTTCACGATTTTTCCCTGAATCTTTCTATGAAACTTTGTGCCCATTGCCTATTTTGGTAGCTTGGGGTATACGGCTAGCATGAAATTCAGGGATTTTCAAAGGTAAGGCACATCCCTCTTTCAAAATATCACAACGAGGGTTGTCTATCCTATCAAAATTCAATTCTATGCTGAAAGGATTAAAAAATAAAGCAGTAAAAGATGTGATAATTGACAAATCCATGGCATGAGGTTTCTATGGCATGATAGTTTTTTTCTATTTTAAACTAAAATATAAAAGTCACCGTCCACACGGGTGGTGGTGATCATTTATGAGAGAGAGCACGTGATAATGACATCGTGAGTGGAGCCCGGAGGAAAAAAAATGTGGTGACCTCGTACTAATTTTAAATTAAAAATAGTTAAGTGACTATTTTAATGTGATGCGCGTGAATCATGAAGGAAGAGGGCCATTCCAGGTTGGCAAGTTGCGAGGCATAGCAATCATTATCCAACTCACCTCAACAACATAAATGTGAAGGTGGGAGTGAAAGTCCTTTTGGCTTCATTTGCGCCACCCATTTTATCCACATCCACTCACAGCCCCCCCATGTGGGTTAGGGTGCCCACCACGTTTGTCATGAGTATTTTTATTGGATTGTTTTTGGGTCCATATAACTTTTTCCTTGTATTGGAGGAGGAGGTTGTTGCCTACCTAGCCTCCAATAGTGGATAAGGCTGCTTATTGTTCTATGTGTGGGATCCATGTTCATTGGACTCTAAACTTCAATTGTTAGGGTGGCAATCCTATGTTTAAAAACACCTCAATAGTGATTTTTTATATAAAGTGCTCTTTATTCTAAATTGGATTATTTCCTTCATTATTCATATTTGTACTCTCTTAATTATGTGCATTCTCTTCTAATTGTGTTTATATGTGAATGTAGTCTAAAAATAATGTGGAAAAAAAATAATACAAATTTCAAAGTCTATTATTATTAATCATAATTTTCAAATTCTATCATTATAAATCATAATTTAATTTTATTATGGTGGATAAACGAATCAAATGTTATTTGGGTTTTATATTAGAGTATTCCATATGCAAAAGGATTTTGGAGTAAAGAAAATCTCAAAAGTAACATGGATATAATGTCTATTTAAGGTAGGTCGATGGATTCGAAAGAAAAATACAAGAAAATTGAGGTAAAGGAAAAACGAAGAGGAGCAACTGCAAGCTAGGGTTTTGGCAGTCACGGCCATAGAAGAAGATAGCATGAGCACCAAAGGGGGGTAAGGGTACCCCCTCATACAAATAGGTAGTGGGAGACAGAGGGAAAGGGCCAAGGGGCATCTTTTTCAAGGCACCAATGAGAGGCACCTCGGGTTTAGACCCAGAAAAAGGTCAGGAAAGGAACCAAGGCAAAAGTGAGTGCATGGAAGAAGAAGCCATAGAAACTCAGAGTGAGACGCAAGACACAGTGAATACCAACTGGGCAAAAGGGCGCAACCCGTGAAAACCCAAAACAACAATGATACCCAAGGTGATACTGGAGGATCCGCAAACACAACTCTATAGGGATCAGATGAAGGCGCATGCGCTAATCTGCAAGTTCATGGACTTGTGGCCCACTGAAAGAACCTTGTGCAACTGGATCAAATATCACTAGAAGCCAAATGGGGAAGTGGAGCTCCATTTGGGCTCGAAAGGCTTCTTCACAACAATTTTCATAAACCTGGAGGACATGGATAGAGTCTTTGAGGGAGGGCCATACTTCCATGCATCAACAGGATTGTACATGCAACCATGGAAGGAAAATTTCTCCCCAGAAAAAGAGACTTTCAAAAAGGTGTCGATATGGCTAAGATTCTATTCCCTACCTTTAGACTACTGGTTACCCTCTACTTTCAAAGCAATAGGAAACAAACTGGGGAAATATATAAAGACTACAGAAGTCACCCTAAAAGGGAGATATACATCTTACACAAGAATATGTATAGAGATGGATGTGTCTGGAGCACTCCCAGAAGCCATAAGCCTCAAATTCAGGGATGAGGAATGGATCCAAAACATCGATTATGAACATATCCCTTTCAGATGCAGAAGATGCCATGAACATGGTCACCTGATCAGGGAATGCCCTCTTAATAAAAAATAGGAAGCGAAAAACTCCAAACCACAACAGGATGAGGATGGTTTTATAAAACCAAGCCCCAGAAGCAGAGAAAACAAAAAGCAGAGTAAAGCCCCAACAAGAAACAACCCAGAGGCCCAGAATAAAACGGAAGGATGGGATAGAACCAATAAAGGGGAAGAAGACGATAAGGATATGACAAAAGATTAGGAATTCAAAGAATAAACAACAAACGAGCCCACCGACCGGCCAAGTAACCAGAAGGAAAAAGGAAGTTGCGCAACCTCGATGGATGGAGGAATCAAAGACGAAAACACCCCCATGCAAGAGGTAGAGGGAGATGCAGAAATGACCCCAAGCGAAGTAGGCACAAAAGATCTTGAACTCAGAGACCTTGTGGAAAGGGAAGGGATAGATCTCACGAACATACTGGAGCAATGGAAAATATAGGGAGTGGACAGTGTATCAATAGAGCAACTTGACCACATCCAATACATGTTCCTCCTAAGGGAGGAATCCAAAGCTAGAGGCCTAAATTGTACACACGGGGAGATTGGACACCTAGGAGTCAAAGCCATCGAGGGACAACCACAAGTCTCACCCAAGCAGACGCGGAGGAAAAAAGGCAGGAAATCAAACAACGTAGCCCTACAGGAGCTTGGAGCGCTACTGATAAATTCGAGTAAGATCAAGAAACTCTTCCCCAACTCCCCCCCACATGTTTAAATGAAGGTTATAACTTGGAATATAAGAGGCCTAAACAACCCAAGAAAGCAAAGAATCCTTAGAAATGTACTAAAACAGGAACAACTAGATTTTTGTTTTATTCAAGAGATAAAGTGCAACACAAACAGAATGGAAGTAATCAGTCAACAACAATGGCGCAAGTACAAGATGGTGGATATCAGAGGCCACCAAATGGTAGGAGGCATCCTTACCCTGTGGAACCCACAAGTACTAAGTAAAATATCAGGTGAAGCGACCAGGCATACCCTTATAGTTCGCATGCAAATCATTGGGAACACAGAAGTGATTCTATGCACTAATGTGTATGGCCCCCAGGTGTCAAAGGAAAGGAGAGGAATGATAAGAGACCTAGAAGAGCTTAAAAACTGATCCAACAACCTCCAATGGATCCTAGCAGGGGAATTCAACATCATCACGTCACTTGCAGAGAAAAAAGGAGGTACAAGAAGATTGGACAGAGATGCAAAAGAATTCTCAAAGTTCATAGACATAACAAAGATGGTAGATCTGAAAACTAATAATGCCCAGTTCACTTGGAACAATAAATAGATGAACCAGCATCAGGTAGCAACAAGACTCGATAGATTCCTAGTGTCAGATTCAATCATTATGCAGGGGCTAACCTTAGATTGCAACATCCTTCCCTGAGGGGGATCTGACCACTGGCCAGTGCAACTGGAAGCAGGCTTCTAGACCACACCAAAGAACAAACCCTTCAGATTTGAGAAATTCTAGATTGAACATCTGACATTTAAGGAAAGAATCAAATAGTGGTGGTGGGAGGAGAAACCAGAGTAAGGGACAAGGATGTTCAAACTCTATAAGAAACTAAAACACATCAAATACAGGCTCAAGGAGTGGAACAAGGAAACTTTTGGGAATATAAACCAAGAGAAAAACAACATTGAAGAAAAAATGAAAAAACTCCAGGAAACTTGCATTTTGGAGGGATACACGGAGGAGCAGAAAAATGAAGAGATCCAGATAACCTAGGAATGGGAAGCGCGATGCCATCAAGAAGAAAATCTTTGGCGACAAAAGTCTCGTATCAGATGGCTAAAGGAAGGAGAAAGGAACACCAAGTTTTTTCATAGAACAACCATGGCTAGAAGAGCCCATAACAAAATCTTGAAGATTAGGGATTAGGATGGAATAGAGAGAGAGTCACATAAGGACATCAAAACAACTCTGGTAAACCACTTACACAGGATAGCCCAGGAACCCAACCAAGACAGAACAGAGGCCAGACAAAGGATAGTCCGACATATCCCTCGCCTGGTCACTGAAGAACAAAATAGCAACCTGAACAAGCCCATTGCAGAGGAGGAAATTGACCCAGCACTCCAGGAAATGCCCAATGGAAAAGCCCCCGATCCAGATGGTTTCATGGTGGAGTTCTTCAAAGCTTGTTGGGACGTTGTCAAACACGATGTATATAGGGTAGTGGAAGACTCTAGAAGATCAACCTCCATTCTAAAAGTGCTAAATGCTACAATGATTACACTTATTCCCAAAGAAAATGAAGCCAAAACCCCTGATCGTTACAGACCTATAGTGTTGTGCAATGTGGTTTATAAGATAACTCCAAGGTTATAGAAAATAGATTGAAACCACTCCTACCCACACTGGTTTCACAAGAACATGCAGGCTTCATGGAAGGAAGACAAATAATAGACAATATCATCCATGCCCATGAGCTTATCCATGCCCTGAAGCTTCAGAAGAGTGGGGGAAAGATAATACAACTGGACCTAGAAAAATCTTATGACAAAATTAGTTGGCACTATATGGTCAAGACCTTGGAAGCCTTCGGCTTCACCCAACATTGGATCAACTAGATAGTTAGCCTAGTATCCACAACAAGCTACTCACTACTAGTAAATGGAGCCCCTGCCAAAACTTTGTGGCCCATGAGAGGCATTAGACAAGGAGACCCGCTGTCCCCTTTCATATTCATTCTAATGATGGAAGGTCTCAGTTGAAGCATAAAAAGCACAACTGCAACAGGTGAAATAAAAGGTATCAAACCCTTTGAAGATTGCCTTATTGCCACACACCAATAGTTCGTGGATGACACCTTACTTCATGGCATACCCACAGTCAAGGAAGTGAAATCCTACAAACGAATCCTAGAAGAGTTTGGGGAAGCCTTGAGGGCAGAGATCAACCAATCCAAATCTATGATCTTCTTATTTAATACCAACCCAACAATCCAAATAAATTTAGCCAACATCTTGGGATTTGAACGCAAAGCACTCCCAACTAAGTACTTGGCCATTCCCCTAACAGACAAAGCTTACAAATTGTCAACTAGGGAAGGAATAATCAACAAGTTGCAAGAACGAGTAAAAAATTGGATGTACAGATCCCTCAACCTAGCCGAAAGACTTATCCTGACCAGGTCATTTTGCAAGCAATTCCAACCTTTATGATGTCTGTTTTCCCAACCCCCAAGGGGATTCTACAAAAAATAAGAACCATACAAAAGGACTTCCTGTGGCGAGGAGCGGAAACAAGGAAAAAATGGGCACTGGTGGCTTCAGAGAAGGTTTGCAAACCAAAAAGCAAAGGAGGCTTGGGGTTACATGATCCACAAGTGACCAATGATGCCTACGGGGTGAAACTCTGGTGGCGACGGGTCAAAGAAACTACTACGCCCTGGGTCAACCTGTGGAAGGAAAAGTATGCCCCAGACATATGTGACCAGGACAAAATCCGCTTTAGAGACACTAGTGAAAGTTCCGCCATCTGGAACTTAGCCTGGCGCAACAAGGCTTGGATCCAGACACACATCTTTTGGGAAATAAGAAATGGAAGATCAACCAGATTTTGGGAGGATGCCTGGCAACAGGAAACAAGAATGGAGAAACCAGACTGGGAGGAACTCCAACAGGAGCTGATTGTGCAAGGTAAAACCAGAGTCTACCATTACTGGAAACAAGAAACAGATCGCAACAAATGGAGAATCTGGAACACTCTCACCCCACAAAATAGAGACCAAAATGCAACAACAGTAAAAGAGGTGGAGGAAGAATTGGGAAGATGAAAAATTGCAGTCATGGACGGAAATGACTAGCTGAGATGGGGGCACAAAGATGACGGGGAATTCAATATAAAAGAAGTCTGACACTATATAGCGGACTAGGACCAAGAAGACCCGACACATCAATGGGATAAGCCTTGGAATAGCCCCCATTGGCCAAAAATAAAAATCTTCCAGTGGCTAATACTCCACAACCGAATTCTAACTTGGGAAAACTTAAGGAAAAGAGGATTCATAGGTCCTTCCAGATGTCACCTATGTGAAGTGAAAGAGGAAACAACAAACCATCTCCTTGACGAATGTACCTACACAACAGAAATCTGGGACTAGGTAGAAGGCATCTTCCAACAGTCCAATAGGATCAGAGGGAATGTATCTGCAACTATCAACATCTGGAAAGAGAACTACAGTGAAAACAAAGAGGTGAATCTCCATTGGACCCTCATCCCGGGAGTGATCATATGGGAAATATGGAAAGAAAGGAATCGACGCATATTCAAGAATTAAAGCTGGACGACAGGGAAGATCAAGGAAACAATAATCTCCATGACAAGAGAAATGATATAGAGTCACAACCGCCAAACAGGAAGAGCGCAACTCACAGACCAGGATCTCTGAATTCTAGAGGCCTTTCAACTGAAATATGGACACAATCCCAATCAGGTAAGTCATCCATCACAACTACAAGTAGGTGAGTGCAACTGGAAACCACCACCACAGGGCTCCCTCAAGCTGAATTTCGATGGGGTGTCGAAAGGTAACCCAGGACGGACAAGAATGGGAGGAGTAATCAGGGATAGGAAAGGAAAAATCATCCGGTTGTACACTGGGAGTCTGGGAAACTCAACCAACAACGCTGTGGAATTTGGCGCCCTATAGATCGGCCTCGATATTCTACACCGGGAAGGGATGACCAATGCCATAGTGGAAGGAGATTCTATGCTGGTCATCAATACAGTAAGGAGACTCCAAAATGGCACCAGAGTAGGCAAAATTCAGAGGCATTGGCGCTTGGCTCATTCCCTGCAAAAAATTTAGGAGCACTTGTAGACGAGGATCACTGTGGAGTTGCGTTGGGTTCGAAGGTTAGCAAATGGACTAACAGACAGAATCACCAACGAAGGGGTCGACAAGGAAGGACCATAATTGGATTCCATATGGAGTAACATCCCGAATGGTCAGTTTCAAACAGACTGCATCCAACTAGCGGCAAAGGACTATGACGAAAACCGAAGTACGTACAACCACATCGAGGCTGGAGGCACAGAAATAAATGAAGGGCATGTAGGATCTAGGCAGAATCCAATCGACCACCTTTTAAACACGAGTTACTATGCAGAACCTGGTCACACAACAAGAGGAGGTACGACACCATGGTCCTGTCAATAGAAAGAAGTACAGAGGTTATCTGTGGGGGAGTAGAAATAATAATCAACATGGAGCAGGCGGCCAGAGAAGCCAAGGGTGCCTTTCTCACGCAGGTCGATCCAAAGGGCAAAGCGGTCATCAACAGGTGGGAGAAAGAAGTCAACACCACACGCTAGGGAAAAGCCCGGGCGGAACTAATCCAAGAAGCAGATGGGATAAGGGATCCAGGGGCCACACAGCCCAGAACAACCCTCTACCAAAAAATGATGGAGGAAGCCTGGCACACAAAAATGTTGAAAAGCAAGCTGAGCGCTGATAGGAAAGTGACTAGCAGGGAAGCTATTAGGGACCACAAGGAGGCGCTCACAAAAATTTTGAGCCGCCTCAACAACCCAGAGGCTAGTGCAAAAAGCATAGAAGAGGACCAGAGGAGCCAAAAATAAAAAATGGAACGAATGGCAAGACAATTCCACCTTTACCTACGCTATGTCCACCACATGGGCATCACTCCAGCAGACTGATGCAAAACACTAGCCTATATTAGGAAGACGCACAAGATGGAGTAGAGGAAGGAGAACAAGGTAAGAAAGGATGGAGATGATAGTCATCCCATCCTCTTGGACTAACACAGTTTCAACCCTTGGTCAAGTTGTTTATCAGTGTAGGAGCTACCCCTGTTCTATGCTTTTGTCTTTTATGTGCATGTTATGGTATAGTTTTCAAACTAGTTNTAATACTCCACAACCGAATTCTAACTTGGGAAAACTTAAGGAAAAGAGGATTCATAGGTCCTTCCAGATGTCACCTATGTGAAGTGAAAGAGGAAACAACAAACCATCTCCTTGATGAATGTACCTACACAACAAAAATCTGGGACTGGGTATAAGGCATCTTCCAACAGTCCAATAGGATCAGAGGGAATGTATCTGCAACTATCAACATCTGGAAAGAGAACTACAGTGAAAACAAAGAGGTGAATCTCCATTGGACCCTAATTCCGGGAATGATCATATGGGAAATATGGAAATAAATGAATCAACGCATATTCAAGAATCAAAGTTGGACGACAGGGAAGATCAAGGAAACAATAATCTCCATGACAAGAGAAACGATACACAGTCACAACTGCCAAACAGGAAGAGCGCAACTCACAGACCAAGATCTCTGAATTCTAGAGGCCTTTCAACTGAAAGATGGACGCAATCCCAATCAGGTAAGTCATCCATCACAACTACAAGTGGGTGAGTGCAACTGGAAACCACCACCACAGGGCTCCCTCAAGATGAATTTCGACGGGGTGTCGAAAGGTAACCCAGGACGGACAAGAATGGGAGGAGTAATCAAGGATAGTAAAGGAAAAATCATCCGGCTGTACACTGGGAGTCTGGGAAACTCAACCAACAATGCTGCAGAATTTGGCACCCTATAGATCGGCCTTGAGATTCTACACCGGGAAGGGATGAACAATGCCATAGTGGAAGGAGATTCTACGTTGGTCATCAATACAGTAAGGAGACTCCAAAATGACACCAGAGTAGGCAAAATTCAGAGGCATTGGCGCTTGGCTCATTCCCTGCAAAAAATTTAGGAGCACTTGTAGACGGGGATCACTGTGGAGTTGTGTTGGGTTCGAAGGTCAACAAATGGACTAACGGACAGAATCACCAACGAAGGGGTCGGCAAGGAAGGACCAGAATTGGATTCCATATGGAGTAACATCCCGAATGGTCAATTTCAAACAGACTGCATCCAACTAGCGGCAAAGGACTATGACGACAACCGAAGTACGGACAACCACGTTGAGGCTGGAGGCACAGAAATAAATGAAGGGCATGTATGATCTAGGCAGAATTCGATCTACCACCACTTAAACACGAGTTACTATGTAGAACATGGTCACACAACAAGAGGAGGTACGACACCGTGGTCCTGTCAATAGAACGAAGTACAGGGGTTATCTATGGGGGAGTAGAAATAATAATCAACATGGAGCAGGAAGCCAGAGAAGTCAAGGGTACCTTTCTCATGCAGGTCGATCCAAAGGGAAAAGCGATCATCAACAGGTGGGAGAAAGAAGTCAACACCACGCGCCAGGGAAAATCCTAGGTAGAACTAATCCAAGAAGCAGACGGGATAAGGGACCCAGGGGCCACACAGCCCAGAACAACCCTCTACCACAAAATGATGGAGGAAGCCTGGCACACAAAAATGTTGATAGGCAAGTTGAGCGCTGATAGGAAAGCGACCAGCAGGGAAGCTATCAGGGACCACAAGAAGGCGCTCACAGAAATTTTGAGCCACCTCAACAACCCAGAGGCTAGTGAAAAAAGCATAGCAGAGGACCAGAGGAGCCAAAAATAAAAAATGGAACGAATGGTAGGACAATTCCACCTTTACCTATGCTATGTCCACCACATGGGCATCACTCCAGTAGACCGATGCAGAACACCAGCCTGTATCAAGAAGACACACAAGATGGAGCAGAGGAAGGAGAACAAGGCAAGAAAGGATGGAGATGAAAGTCATCCCATCATCTTGGACTAACACAGTTTCAACCCTTGGTCAAGTTGTTTATCAGTGTAGGAGCTACCCCTGTTCTATGCTTTTGTCTTTTATGTGCATGTTATGGTATAGTTTTCAAACTAGTTTTTGGAGGATTGGGTCGGTTTCCCATGGTGGCGGAACAACCCTCCCCCCCACTATTATAGACAACGCTACTTCGGGATCCCTGATCTGGTTTCCTTTTGTGGAAGATCAAAGGATCCCCCCTTTCCTTTTTGTACCATATTTTCTTTCAATAATATAGAATTTCACACTCACTTACAAAAAAATAAATAAATGTCTATTTAATGTAATTTGGAATTGGTTCATTATGTTAATTATTATTAAATAAAGTTCACTAAATAGTTATTTTTTAATAAATAAAATGTAGCTTTATTAAAGAAGGTCCATTAGGTAGTTAGCATTGATTATGATTGGAGTTTATAGTTAATTATAAATAAGGATAACTATAACTCTCCTTATGAATCATATATTGGCTTATATTGTAATGGAGCTTAGTTCATTAAGAAGTTGCCCCTAGGAGTTGATCTTTCCAAGAAATGATCATTGTACAATGTTGCCCTACCATAAGGGTATTTTGATATTGCATTCTCCAACTGTTCTACATTTTGACCTATTTGGACAAAATCCGACGACATAAATCTACACAAAAATCACAATTTTATGTTGTTTAAATTGCATTTTTGAATCCATAAATGGATTCAAGGTGCTGAAAAATTGTCGGGACACTCAGATTATACAAAATTAAGCACTCAAATCCGTAGATCCAACAATTTCTCGTTAGATTTCGAGCAAAATTAAACAAAAAATATCACCAGAAAAAACAAAAGTGTAGAATAGTTAGACTACAACTATTGATATATGAAGCAAATGAAAATTTCTATCTCATTCTTGGATACTTTGTTCATACTTTAATTTTAAGGGCTAAGGATTATAACAATTGATATCAGAACTTTTTCTTTGTAAATAAAGGGGAAGAAATTTCTTTTACTTTTTCTATTTTTGCATATTTTCAAAAGGAAAAATATGATTGCAACACTTCCATTTATACAAATTTCTATGGAGAACCTAAAGATATAAATTGCATATCTAAGTTTCTCTTCAAAAGCACCCAATTATAAAAAAGGTTCAAATGAAAGTTAAAGAAGTGAATACATTTCTAACTTAAAATCAATTATTCTATGGCTTTTTGGGTGACGGTTGTGAGTATTGCAGAGAAAATATTTTTTTACGGAGTGCATAGATTTCAACCAAACCAACACTATTGAAACATAGTTGCTCTGATATTTTATAATTTTAGTCATAATATAAATTTAGAGTAATATCACAGAAGTTATACTCGTTTCAAGGTTTCAAGTTGGGGCCTCAAAAACCTAGTGGGAAATCGTTGTTAGATGAATATCTCTCTATTTATGAACCCACTTGAAGTAGGGCCAACACCATTAGATGCATAGTAGTTGTGCCATTTTTAGAGTAGGGTTATCATAGCAATTCTTATCAATATTAAGGATGTCAGGGCAATTAAAGGTTCTCGCCTCAACACCCTAATGGAACCCAAAAAATGACAATGTTGAGAAACATGAGCTAGGAGAAAGTGGCCAAAATCTTGTAGGACATGATCCACAAATGTACATATATTCAGAAGACTTTTTGACAATATGAGGAGCTATGTGTCATTGACAAAACATATTCTCTAACGTAGACTAGAGACATATAGGATTGGGGTAGTTTAGAAGAGACCTGTGATTAATAGTAAATGGATAGTTGTAATTTATGGAAGGAAACAACTTTCAACTTTTCTTTTATGACTCTACTCTCCCTTATGAAACAAACACTATTGAGGGAAGTCCAAATCTTGTTATGACTATCAATTGTTTGTCTGCATATTCTTTGGTGGTAGTGTTTCTTAAGTTTTAATGATTTTTTATTAGTGATGCTTGAGGAGTTGGCAGATTTTTAGATGGCATGACATAGTGGAGATGTATGGGGCCACCCCCATTCATTTGTCACGATGACCATATTGTGCATTTATTTTTAATAGTCAAAGACATTACAAAGGAATTTCCTCCCCTAATTAGCTGATATGGCACACACCCAATCGACATTACAACATTGTTAGGATGGAGGAATTTCCTCCTCTTTATTTTTTCAACATAATCTCTATCTCCTAATCACAACATGATCTCTATCTCCTAATCACACATTTGTGAGAGAATTTCCTTCCCAATAACACAACCATGAGGGAATTTTCTCTCCCCTTTCTATAATCTCCTAATTAGCATGAACAAGAGTGATTTTTTCTCCCACTTATTTCTTCCCTAAAAGTGATCATGGAATAATATAAGGTTTCCCATTCAACATCACAATTGTGGGAGACTTAAAGGGAATTTCCTCCCCTTTATTTCTTCTACGATCACGTGGGTGAGAGGAATTTCCCTCCCCTATTTCTCTTCATTAAGTGAGATTTCCTTATTTGGATTTGTTTAGTCAACATTACAATGTTAAAAAGTTAAGATTGAATTTGCCTCCTCTTAATAATGTTAAGCTCAATCACAATCACCCCTTAATATTGTTACTCTTGATCACAACCACAACATCAAGAAATCATACATAACATACTCCTCCATTAACACTTTTAAGACTCCATACAATCAATAGCCATGAAAAGGTGCCAAAAGTCATTATCTATGGGCCTTGCATGCCACTTTATCAATTTCATGTCAAAGGAAAGTAGGTTTTCCTAGTTGATAAGAGGGAAAGAAAGCATAAAAACCTCATGATCATGGGATAAGAACCACATATTTCATGATAAAGTAACCCTATTTTGTGAGAGAGTACAGGGGATCCATATTTCTTTCACTATCATAATCCCATCATCATTCAATTGCCTATCCAAATGCTTTGAAAATAGCCATCACAAAACTTTGGTCCATATGTTTGACTAGAAACTCTAAAAGCCATAAGACTAACTTTCAACGTTCCCAATCAAGAACATGTCAATGAAAAGTTATCAACATTA
>JZKD02S1655225.1:162639-178381 GCA_000966675.3 Picea glauca
TAAGGTTATGGTTATGGGGAGTTTTTTAATCCAAGGTTGTTTCATTTATTTTTTTTAAATTATATAAAAAGTCAATTAAATATAATTGTATATAAATATAATAATAATAATTTAATTTTAAGATTATGGTTAGGTCAAACATCAAATCAGTGTATGAGACCTTCTTGTTTATGTGACAAGGGAATTCCTTCATACAATGATTTCACTATGATTATATTGTCATGACTATTTGCAAGAAGGAAATCGGGTCATCAAAAATCTTGATGGGGAACATCAACAATCTTTATTGAAAACTCATTATAAATTCACACCTTCGCTTTGTCGAAAATTCTTCATCGATGTGAATGGAATCCTCACATTCTTATTCTCCATCAATATCATTCAATTAAGGCCTCAAAAGATTTTTCTCAAACTCCCCTTCTTCTAAAAGCTTTGTCCCCGAGGCCTTGATGATGGGATAAGCATTGTGCAGGACATACAAATTGCCATCATGTTCACTCATTGCTAGAAAACAATAGTTGTATGGATGCGCCTTTTGAGAGGTCAAAAGGATGGATATAGGCAAGAAACTTGGTTATATGGATAAGGAAGATTGATAAAGGAAAGCCTTCAGTCCCAATATTTATCAATTAGCTAAACTAGATACGCCTTCATGCCCTGTAGAAGTAATCTATTTTTAAAGTCAAGAAAGTGGTAAAACGCTCAAACAAATTGGTAGGAAGAAAATGATACTAGAATGAGGAATGAAAGTTTAGGTTCTCTTATCTAACCTTTATGTGATTGTAAGAGAATGAAAAGAACCCAAATCTCTTATTTTCTATCACAACATAGTTACCAACTTGACGAAAATGCTCCAAAGTTCTTGTGTTTTTAGACGTCACATTTAGTGTCTATTTTTTATCTCCATTTCAAAAAATGGTGCTACTGGTAGAACCCTTTTCTTTTTAAAGTTATGATTACAAAATTTTGCCACCATCATTTGTAAAGTTGCAAACAAAAACCTTAAAATCAATACCTGAAAACAAAAAGTAGTGCTCCCGGCATCACCTCTTTTTCCGGGGTTAAAATTACATCTTGGTTGAAATCGTGGTCTCAACAACTAGTGCCATTCCAAACAAAAACCTTAAAATCAACCCCGAAACAAAAAATGGTGCTAGCAGTAGCACCTCCTTTTCTTTGGAGTTAACATTACAACTTGTTTGAGACCATAGTCTTGACAACTTGTATGTTGCAAATTGAAACCACAAAATGAATCTTTAAATCAAAATGTGGTGCTATAAGTAGCACATTTGTTTTTTGTTTTGGGGCTTAAAATTACAATGTTTTTGAAACCATGTCTTAAAAACCGACATTGTTAACCATGTCTTAAAAACCAACATTGTTGTAAACAAAATCATAAAAAAAGAATAAAAACTAATAATAATAATAAAGAAAAAAATAAATTTAGAGAAAAAAACATGTTTTCTTTTAAAATAGAAACAGACATTTTAAATAAAAAAAACATATGAACATTTTATATAAAAAACATAGTAATATTATTTAAAAATGAAAAAATCTCAAATTAAAAAAGATGAAAAAAAATTAAAACTATATATTGATGATATCGAGGTAGCAATATATCCCTCTCCTCTCATTTTCTATAACAAATTTCCAATGTGATCAGAAAACTTATTAGTCCCTGCCCCAGGCAAGGAGGGACTCTTGCATTCGATATGGCATTGACCATTGATTAATTTAGGTTTGACTTAAAATATTTTTTGACTGTCCAAACTTGTACATAGGAACATAAAAATGTAATATTTTTATAATATGTAAATTGAGTTTTTCAAACATCCTATTAGATAGACAAATTGATATCTTATTGCCAAGTTATTTTATATAACTTTAGTTTTCATCTATTTAAATCGAAATCTTATGCCGAGACATCTTAAGTTTATCTCATACGATGCGTTATGTGCATTATGTGCAATGTTTGATACTACCATAACTTTGTTTAAAGCTTATGAGGATGACAACTACTTTATTGAAGACTTGATCTGTATCTGTCAAAGCTCTATCAAAGGTCAGTAAATAAATATTCAAAGATATTTTATTATATTTTGTTTGCAATGTAGGTTAATAAATAAATATTCCAAGTCAGTGAATAAATATTTCAAAGATATTTTATTATATTTTGTTTGCAATGTTTATTGCATAGAGATTGAAACATCTATCTATTCACCACCCCACCCTGTATGTCTAATCATTGCCATCCATATCAATTCAGACCCCATTTGTTACACTATCTAGAGCTATACAACCGCCTTGCAGGCATAGAGACAAGGTTTGCTAGCTAACAGTTTCACCAATTTCATTGGTGTTCTAGGAAATGGATTATTCTAAGAAATGGGAAGTGGGAAGTGAATGTAAGTAGGAATACCCAATATTTTTGTAGCAAGGAAGTCTTTCAATGGGGACTCAACCAAATAAGCATGCATTTAAACCACCAACAACAATGATGAAATCAGAGAATAATAGGTTGATTGCAAATAAGTAATACAACCAAAATCGCCCAGTACAGAATTAGCTAAGAAGTACAAGCATCCCTACCTTCATGCTTCTACCTTTTGATTTAATTTGGCGTCCCTACTTCACTGGGTGTACGCACGGGGTGTACAACTGATGGGACCTGGTCAAGGCATTGGAAGAATGAGGCAATATCTTTCATGGTACAAGATGTAGGCTTCTATGTAGAATTATCCATATTTCTATTGATCATCAAATATATTAGATTTCTTTATGTTGTGTTTCTATGCTTGCTTTGCAGGAAGAATATTCAAGTTGGGAAATCTCCAGAGCATATCCTTCCCTCTCTCTATCAATGTTGCTTCTATCGAGAAACATTGCTTATAGTTGATGCAGGGGTGCTTACCTTTTCCTCTTCTTGCTATTGCTTTGAAACTTTATTGAACTGCATACAACATACAAGGTAATGGGAAACAAAACAATATACATTTCTCGGTTGATTGTTGTAAATGATATTTTATTTTCTAACGCAGGAGAAAATAAAATAAAATTATGAAATGAATTTATCTTGATGTAGGTAAATGAATCTCAAGAGTACGAACTGTACAGGTAGCAAAATAACCAGTGCCTTGAACAAGATTTTAAGCAATTTCTCGTTTTATGTCTTAGATCTTAAAAATTCTTCAATGTTTTCTTTTAAGTTGTTCAAAAACTCAAGCCACGCAGTAATGGTGGTGCCTCAATGGGCGTTGATCCAATTGTGTGGGTGCGAGTTCAAAGGAATGTTTGGATAGTTCTCGAATAATTATGGAGAATCACCTTATCTTTAATTAGAGTAGTCAAGTAGGCTCGAGCTGGTTGGAGGGCTGATAAGTTGTACCTCAACCAGAGTCACCGACATACGAGCAAGCAAGAGCAGCAAAGAAAGCATATTGAGACAGAGACCCAATTTGAAGCCAAGGAAGGTAGCAAGAGAAAATACGCAATAGATCGAATCGTATTACAGTCGGTTAGCAGGACCTCCTTTGACTAAGAAGACGGTATCCCATTCATGAGGTTTTCCCGACTGGAAATATTCAAGTATTTTTCGTCGGTCAATATCAATATCTGTAATCAAATAATTGTAAGCATGTGTTGTTTGATACTCAGTGGTAAAGGAAGAAGTCATACCAGACAAGTTCAATTAGTAATGGTTGTGAGGCACCGAGTCTGAATCAGCCTGAAAGAAATTACCAATGCCTTCCTTCCGACAGCCTGAGTGAAATCTTATTGTTTAATCAGTGAGTGGGAAGCCTGAGTGAAATGCCACCTTATTCGAGTTATGATCTATCCTTGCCACATATAAACTCTAAGTTGCCTACGGTAAGACGAGCTTAGTATAAGTAAGTATCATCTTCTTTATACAGATATATCCACCCGCTAACTCAAACGGAAAAGAAAGCTACCCACAAGCAATAAAGAATTGGGTGGGACAGTCTACTGAGACTTAGACTAGAAAGAGCTCATACTAGCTCATCAGATAAGAGAATAAGTAACCCCTACTAGTGACTATTCGTGTGATCAGGCCCGATGTGATTGAAACACCTACTCGCTTGATAATAGAATAGAATATGCTCTGGGAGAGATCGACCTTTCAATGTGTTAGTCGAAAACTCTCATCTCAAGCATGGGCCGTTACCCCTGCCGGAAGATGAGGCCTATGAGGAGTTGGCATTCCAGTGACCCTGATCAACTGATAGTGAGGTAATGTTAGTAGCCGAGTATCGTTATTAGCTGGGTTTATAATGCTTTTTTCTTGTGCTTGGCCTATCCTTGGTGAGAAAACATATTTGATTTCCCAGATCCTTGGATTGGGTTTAGTCGAATAATATCAATCTCATTCATAGTCTCCTCCTTTCTCACTTTTGTTATTTAGGAAGGGCTTCTATTTAATTGATCTCTAGCAAGAAAAGAAGAAAATAATTATGTGGGAGCTTGGGTGGTGGGATCAATCGACGGTTTGAGCATCATAGAAGCTATAACTATGGAATGAGATATTATGTTGTCGCCCTTGCGACATATCTATTGATGGTTCTAAAATTGGCTATGGTAAGGGGGAGAGAGCACTCGACAGGAGATATGACCTCTTTCATGTTGATCTGGGTTCAAATAAAAAAGTAATAGGGGCTTATCCAAATATGGGTGTGCATCCCTCTTAGAAATCCTCCCTCATTTTGACCTCTCTTTGGGATCTTTGGACCTACTGGAAAGCAATGTGTTTGTGTTGTTTTTATAAGTATAGGGAATGTTAGGACTCGAACTTGGGTTTGCCATTGTTTAGGGCTTTCTACAAGAGGTGAGATTATTGTAATAGTAGCTGCAGCAACAAGAAAAAATGGCAGAGACTGGAAAGAAATGTGGTGAGATATTTAAGGTATAGTATGCTTACACTATGCTTAGACTATCAGGTTCGTTTCATCTAGTGGTGAGATATTTAAGGTATAGTACGGGTGCCTTCCCTTATTTTCTAAATCAAAGCTTACTATTGTGTAACCGAAAATACGAAAGGCAATCATCAAGATGTCCAGGATTGTATTAAACAATGTAAAAAAAAAACAAATAAATATTATTACAATACATCCATACTATTCAAATTATTTTTAGCAGACTCCATACCACTGAAGTTCGATCCGTTGAAGTTTGATCCGTCTGAGGGATCTATGCCAGTTTACAGTAGAGATCTTGAACCTCCAAGAGTTAGTTTTTTTTTCAGGCTTTTACCTCTTAACATAAGTGAACCTTCTCGAAAGACTTTACTTTAAGGTGATAATGAAATATCCGAGCATGCGACTTTCTATTCTAAGTGCCATGTGAGTTGTTAGAAAAAAAAAGAGTTGGTGGTACAGTTCTAGTAGGATTCACTTTGATAAGCCAAATGAAAGAAACTCGAAACTGTTGGTAAGGGAATGACCCATCTGGTTCATCTATTCCCTTTGCCACTGGTATGGCTAATGTTGGGGCTTCCAGTCGTAACCATATTGGAGAGGCAAGCTCTCCCTAACCATCGCTTTTTTTCCTACATTTCCTATTAGTAAAAATAACCAACTCCCAAACTTCCCAAGGTGGGTTCACAATGTCTGACCCTTCCTTATTTGTTGGCTGGAAGAACTGTCACCTACTTTTCCTGTCTTTATTAGTCAAAATTGGCCAAGCTACAGAAAAAGAAAGATTGAATCTGACTAAGGGATCCCACCCAGAGTAAAACCAACAACCTAGATCAACCAACTACTCAGAAAACACCCACCCAACTAGCAAGCTTAGCAAAGTCCTTCCACATGCTATGCATGCAATGAGACATATGAAAAATGTATTTGTGTGAAAACTTAAAAAATGTTAACATAATTATATATACTGTGTGGACCTGTTCAACTCTCCCAGCTGGTGGCTCATGGGATTGGAGGGAGGTAATAATAGACGAGTTCATTGGCATGCAATTATTACATTTAAGTTTTAAGTTGATAGTATATGTGAAGCAATCTTGACTGTCTGAAACAATCGTTATATAGTGCGAGCGAAGAGATGTTGCGTGTCAAACTATTACATAGTTTGTAGCATGTTTAGCTTTCATTATTATGTAAAATACTGATAATTTTTTGAGACATGTTTATTCTCAAGAAAATACCGATAATTTTTGGAGACATGTTTATTCTCAAGAATTTGTTGAAGCCTAATTGCATATGAGTGCATTGGAGTCTGCGGAAGTTCTTCTAGACCATCATCGTAGTCTTGCTTACGTGTTGATTAGATATAATATTATTATTCAACAAGCAATATTTAATAGTTGTTTGGAAGGATTTGTTAGAAAAAACCCAATTTTTTATTTTAGATGGATTTTGACCATGCTTAGAAATTGACAATGTTATTAAACAACATTGGATCCAAATCCCACTAGTTTACCTATAGTTGAACCACAACCCCAATTTGTTATTAAAGGTTTAAGTAATCGTTTACCTAAAGGACATAGCTACTCCACATTTGGTATAGATACATGTTCTTCAACTCTAACTATTTAATATCAAATGTTAACCATTGTGACCAACAGGGACATAGCTAGTCCAGTAGCACTTGTTTACATGTTGCACATATTATTCCAACCGATGCATGTTGAAGCTGTGAGATTTATTGTGACTAGGTGGAAAAAATATAAGTGTTTATGTTTGAGCCACCGCCAACTTCAATATATTTGTCTTTAGGAAATTCCTAATATACAAGTGAAGACATAAAGTGGCATCAATCTAAATATCTACCAAACCCATCATAAATGTGGTTGCAACTTCCACCAAGAATATAAGGTCTTGAATTACTAGAAAAGTTTGGTTAAAGAAAATTTGGAGGATGATGGTTGCAACTTCCACCAAGAATATAAACTCTTGAATTACTAGAAAAGTTTGGTTAAAGGAAATTTGGAGGACGATGGTGAGCTAAAATGCATGGAGATACATTGGAACTCCCAGTCTACAAACATAGTGAGTTTATAGTCAAATTTTTGTCGACTTGAACTAAGAAAATTAACCATGTCTTCATATTGAAAGATACGTTTTCCATAATTTGTTGTTGTTGTTGTTAAATTATGATAGCATTGTTAACAATATCAATATTCTAGAATTTAGTGAATTTAGTGGTTTGAAGTCATGGCTTGTTCTTATAGTTTGTAACTATATGATTATTTTTTAACCCTTCGAAATAGCTATTAATCAAAGGGTGGAAGTTCTATCTCTATTTTTGTTTTTGTTTTTCTAATATTTTCAAGTATGATAATATTTATTAAAACATTGATGGGAACCCTAGCGAAGGCATGGTGGCTCCTTATCTTGCTATATAGCTATGATCATGTGGTGAGATAGGTCTATATGTGGATATCATTTAGGTTTTGTATTTCCAAGTGGATGGAATGAGGTGGGAATTAAAGACATGGATAATTATTTTTCTCTCGTTGATTACTTGGAGGACACATTGTCTCAAGAGTTAATTTTCATTATCCCCACAATCAACTTGCACGAGGCTTCATACGTAGGCATTGAAGCTTCTTCTATCCCAACTAGGGAGGAAGGTGTAGGGATCACTGAGATCCACAAATCGTTGCATGGACTGAGACAAGTGGATGAGGGTTTGCAAATCTAGGGGTATGAACCTCAATAGTACACTAACACTACTTGAGGGCCATCGATAGATATTTCTTTCTGCACGACTACAATCCATGGTAATTCGACTTGTGATATTCCCATAATTTCCACCACTAGACAAGTTGTTTCTCTCTATGAGAGGAATTTGGATGGAAAGGATTATGGTAGCAGTTTTATCAATGATAAGATTGGTTTTACAGAACTCTAAGGTGGTGATCCTCCAGCCTTGTGTGTGGCTCTTGCTCATAAAAATGTAAGGTGGTGAAAAGTAGAGGAGGAGGGGTGGCTTTAGTGGTTGGAGATGATCTCAAGATAAGTCAGATTGGTGACCTGGAAGGCCATGTGATCATTGGAAAGTTTGGAGGGAGACACATGGTGGTCCACACTATGGAATCATGGATTGAGAAGAATTGGTCTCCACATTGGGCTTATACTTTGATTTTTCATATGGTATCTCAGGGTTGGATTGGGATCATTTTGAATTCTAAAGATGTTGTTAAGATACGCTTGTCAAGTAGATGGTATTGGAATCACTAGATTTTCTGTGCCAAACCATGGCATTCATTGTTCGATCCACGTGAAGAATCTTTGACAAGCTTTCCCACCTAGACAAAATTGTCGAACCTTCCCTTGGAGTATTAGATTGAATCAGGTTTAAAGGAAATTGGTGACACTCTAGGAGGTTTTATAGCTTCATATGACAACTATAAGCATAGCAAATCAAGAATTTTCGCTCACATCTTAGTAGATTTGGACCCTTGGTAAGAGTTATTTGAATCTTTGGATTTGGTGGTAGGAGACAGGAGGTAAACTCAACTTCTAGACTATCTCAATATTCCATTTCAATGTTCCCAATGTCATAAGGTTGGTCATATACTTTCAAACCGTGATAATTTTTTTTATCAAAATCTATCATGGGAAAAATTTCTTAGACCCAGGAGAAATGCCAGAGCTTGCCACGAATATTGAGGAGCATAAGCATCCCCCTCAGTCATCACTCAGTGAAAACCAGGAAGGGTTCAATTGTGAAGTAGTGGATGGTGAAAATATCATTTTGGGAAATCAATAGAATCTTATGATCGGTGAGATAGCATGTCAATTGCAAGATGTAAGTACAATTTCTACATTAGATCGGGATCCTTGGGAGGATTTAGAGTAGATTTGGAACTCTTGACCTCTCAATGGAGTAAACTCAAAGTGGCCTGGTCCAAAAGTGCAAGCACACTTCCAGAACTGGGTAAGATAACTGAAAACACATCCCCTCATCCTGCATTTGTTATGAACAAGAAAGAAGTAATTTCGTTTAGGGTTGGGGACGGGTTGGTATATTGTACCATTATAGGGAAATATTTGACTCCCGGCTCCTTTGAGCATTGTGAATCTACTCATTTCCACATTGAGTTGGCATCTAACCAGCCCCTCTTATCCTCTCAGGATGAGGAGATACTTGGACTCTCCTTGACGGGGTCACACTCATCCTCTTTGGGTCGGGAACCCTATCTTCTTCGATCTAGGGTTACAAATCATGAATTGTCCTTCACAGGATGCCTGGGATGTGATGATTCATTGGTATCGGATCGCTCAAAGGAGCGCTGAAAGTCATCCCTCAAGCGTGCATAGGAGAGGGAAAGTCGTGAAGTTTCACAGAGGCGACAATGTCTTATTTATGGGGTCCTTAGAGTGGGACAAGCCCCGAAAAAGGTTTCCCCATGAAACGTTGTCGATCAACATCAAGGGCCTAGTGGGGAGAGCTAAGAAGATCTCCCTAAAGAGGATCATTACGATTGAAAGGTTAAATGTTGTATTTATACAAGAGAATATGGGTGTGTGTGAGGATATTGTTTCACCGATTGTTCATTGATGATATATTAATCTTTTGTCTGTGTGAAGCCTTGAAAGGGCGTAAGTTGAAGGAAATTCTAGATTGGTTCTATGATGTGACGAAAATGCTAATAAATGATGAAAATCCTTCCATCTTCTTTCTAAATTTTGTAGACGAGGAACGTGTTCATATTCAACCTATTTTTTAGTTCTTTGCTCATGATATTGGGGAGGGTGTCAAAAGGCTTGGGATTTTTCCTAAAACCCAATAATTATGGAAAGGCATATTGGAGGTGGTTGTTAGCATGTATTAAGAATATGATCAGTTGTTGGTTCAATAGATGGATATCACATGGCGGTAGAATCACCCTGGTTAAATTGGTGTTGGAAGATATACCTGTTTACTGACATCTTCTAGCATATATTCCAAATGGGGTCCTCACTAGTATAAAAAATATATGTTTTAATTACCCGTGGAAGGATAGTGCATAATTCCTTGGATCACATTTGGTTGCATAGAAGAAACTATCTAAGCCAAAATCTCTGGGAGGGTGGGGTTTAAAGGATCTTTACTCTTTTGGCAAGGATCTTGTGGCAAAGTCTCTATAGGTTTTCATTACTCGGGACAACCTGTGGAGGCATATACTTATAGATAAATATTTGTACCCGGATTCAATCATTGATTGACTTTGTCGTAGACAAAAGCCTATGCAAAATGTCTCCAACCAGTGGCGATCATTAACATTGGCCACTATGATGTGTGATGAGGCTTAGGAGCTGAAGTGGTGGTTTTCAAAGCTATGGAAAACAAAAGGCCGGCCAAAGAGTATATTATTTTTCTAGCTCATCCTTCAAGGAAAGGTCCTCACTTGGGACCGTTTACAAATAAGAGGGAAGTAGGGACTCAGGATTTGCTACTTGTGCAAAAAATCAAACAAAAGAAACACTCATTTGTTCTTACGATGCCCCTTCATGATCCAATTTTGGCAGGGAATTGGGTAGTGTTTGGGTATGTTTCTTCTATGGTGGAAAGAATCTCTCTCTGATTGTGTTCACGATTTTTCCCTGAATCTTTCTATGAAACTTTGTGCCCATTGCCTATTTTGGTAGCTTGGGGTATACGGCTAGCATGAAATTCAGGGATTTTCAAAGGTAAGGCACATCCCTCTTTCAAAATATCACAACGAGGGTTGTCTATCCTATCAAAATTCAATTCTATGCTGAAAGGATTAAAAAATAAAGCAGTAAAAGATGTGATAATTGACAAATCCATGGCATGAGGTTTCTATGGCATGATAGTTTTTTTCTATTTTAAACTAAAATATAAAAGTCACCGTCCACACGGGTGGTGGTGATCATTTATGAGAGAGAGCACGTGATAATGACATCGTGAGTGGAGCCCGGAGGAAAAAAAATGTGGTGACCTCGTACTAATTTTAAATTAAAAATAGTTAAGTGACTATTTTAATGTGATGCGCGTGAATCATGAAGGAAGAGGGCCATTCCAGGTTGGCAAGTTGCGAGGCATAGCAATCATTATCCAACTCACCTCAACAACATAAATGTGAAGGTGGGAGTGAAAGTCCTTTTGGCTTCATTTGCGCCACCCATTTTATCCACATCCACTCACAGCCCCCCCATGTGGGTTAGGGTGCCCACCACGTTTGTCATGAGTATTTTTATTGGATTGTTTTTGGGTCCATATAACTTTTTCCTTGTATTGGAGGAGGAGGTTGTTGCCTACCTAGCCTCCAATAGTGGATAAGGCTGCTTATTGTTCTATGTGTGGGATCCATGTTCATTGGACTCTAAACTTCAATTGTTAGGGTGGCAATCCTATGTTTAAAAACACCTCAATAGTGATTTTTTATATAAAGTGCTCTTTATTCTAAATTGGATTATTTCCTTCATTATTCATATTTGTACTCTCTTAATTATGTGCATTCTCTTCTAATTGTGTTTATATGTGAATGTAGTCTAAAAATAATGTGGAAAAAAAATAATACAAATTTCAAAGTCTATTATTATTAATCATAATTTTCAAATTCTATCATTATAAATCATAATTTAATTTTATTATGGTGGATAAACGAATCAAATGTTATTTGGGTTTTATATTAGAGTATTCCATATGCAAAAGGATTTTGGAGTAAACAAAATCTCAAAAGTAACATGGATATAATGTATATTTAAGGTAGGTCGATGGATTCGAAAGAAAAATACAAGAAAATTGAGGTAAAGGAAAAACGAAGAGGGGCAACTGCAAGCTAGGGTTTTGGCAGTCGCGGCCATAGAAGAAGATAGCATGAGCACCAAAGGGGGGTTACCCCCTCATACAAACAGGTAGTGGGAGACAGAGGGAAAGGGCCAAGGGGCATATTTTTTAAGGCACCAATGAGAGGCACCTCGGGTTTAGACCCAGAAAAAGGTCAGCAAAGGAATCAAGGCAAAAGCGAGTGCATGGAAAAAGAAGCCATAGAAACTCAAAGTGAGACGCAAGACACAGTGAATACCAACTGGGCAAAAGGGCGCAACCCGTGCAAACCCAAAACAACAATGATACCTAAGGTGATACTGGAGGATCCGCAAACACAACTCTATAGGGATCAAATGAAGGCGCATGCGCTAATCTGCAAGTTCATGGGCTTGTGGCCCACTGAAAGAACCTTGTGCAACTGGATCAAATATCACTAGAAGCCAAATGGGGAAGTGGAGCTCCATTTGGGCTCGAAAGGATTCTTCACAACCATAAACCTAGAGGACATGGATAGAGTCTTTGAGAGAGGGCCATACTTCCATGCATCAACAGGACTGTACATGCAACCATGGAAGGAAAATTTCTCCCCAGAAAAAGAGACTTTCAAAAAGGTGTCGATATGGCTAAGATTCTATTCCCTACCTTTAGACTACTAGTTACCCTCTACTTTCAAAGCAATAGGAAACAAACTGGGGAAATATATAAAGACTACAGAAGCCACCCTAAAAGAGAGATATACATCTTACACAAGAATATGTATAGAGATGGATGTGTATGGAGCACTCCCAGAAGCCATAAGCCTCAAATTCAGGGATGAGGAATGGATCCAAAACATCGATTATGAACATATCCCTTTTAGATGCAGAAGATGCCATGAACATGGTCACCTGATCAGGGAATGCCCTCTTAATAAAAAAAGGAAGCGAAAAACCCCAAACCACAATAAGATGAGGATGGTTTTATAAAACCAAGCCCCAGAAGTAGAGCAAACAAAAAGCAGAGTAAAGCCCCAACAAGAAACAACCCAGAGGCCCAAAATAAAATGGAAGGATGGGATAGAACCAATAAAGGGGAAGAAGACGATAAGGATATGACAAAAGCTCAGGAATTCAAAGAACAAACAACAAACGAGCCCACCGACCGGCCAAGTAACTAGAAGGAACAAGGAAGTTGCGCAACCCCGATGGATGGAGGAATCAGAGACGACAACACCCCCATGCAAGAGGCAGAGGGAGATGCAGAAATGACCCCAAGCGAAGTAGGCACAAAAGATCTTGAACTCAGAGACCTTGTGGAAAGGGAAGGGATAGATCTCACGAACATACTGGAGAAATGGAAAATATAGGGAGTGGACAGTGTATCAATAGAGAAACTTGATCGCATCCAGTACATGTTCCTCCTAAGGGAGGAATCCAAAGCTAGAGGCCTAAATTGTACACACAGGGAGATTGGACACCTAGGAGTCAAAGCCAGCGAGGGACAACCACAAGTCTCACCCAAGCAAATGCGGAGGAAAAAAGGCAGGAAATCAAACAACGTAGCCCTACAGGAGCTTGGAGCGCTACTGATAAATTCGGGTAAGATCAAGAAAATCTTCCCCAACTCCCCCCCACATGTTTAAATGAAGGTTATAACTTGGAATATAAGAGGCCTAAACAACCCAAGAAAGCAAAGAATCCTTAGAAATGTACTAAAACAGGAACAACTGGATCTTTGTTTTATTCAAGAGACAAAGTGCAA
Source organism: Picea glauca (assembly GCA_000966675.3). NCBI lineage: Eukaryota > Viridiplantae > Streptophyta > Pinopsida > Pinales > Pinaceae > Picea > Picea glauca. Next base: position 176,125 of record JZKD02S1655225.1, read on the forward strand.
CATAGACATAATGGAAGTAATCAGTCAACAACAATGGCGCAAGTACAAGATGGCGGATATCAGAGGCCACCAAATGGTAGGAGGCATCCTCACCCTGTGGAACCCACAAGTACTAAGTCTAATAGCAGGTGAAGCGACCAGGCATACCCTTACAGTTCGCATGCAAATCATTGGGAACACATAAGTGATTCTATGCACTAATTTGTATGGCCCCCGGGTGTCAGAGGAAAGGAGAGGAATGATAAGAGACCTAGAAGAGCTTAAAAACTGATCCAACAACCTCCAATGGATCCTAGCAGGGGAATTCAACATCATCACGTCACTTGCGGAGAAAAAAGGAGGTACAAGAAGATTGGACAGAGATGCGGAAGAGTTCTCAAAGTTCATAGACATAACAAAGATGGTAGATCTGAAAACTAATAATGCCCAGTTCACTTGGAACAATAAATAGATGAACCAGCATAAGGTAGCAACAAGATTCGACAGATTCCCAGTGTCAGAGTCAATCATTATGCAGGGGCTAACCTTATATTGCAACATCCTTCCCTGAGGGGGATCTGACCATTGGCCAGTGCAACTGGAAGTAGGCTTCCAGACCACGCCAAAGAACAAAGCCTTCAGATTTGAGAAATTCTAGATTGAACACCCGACATTTAAGGAAAGAATCAAATAGTGGTGGTGGGAGGAGAAACCAGAGCAAGGGACAAGGATGTTCAAACTCTATAAGAAACTAAAACACATCAAATACAGGCTCAAGGAGTGGAATAAGGAAACTTTTGGGAATATAAACCAAGAGAAAAACAACATTGAAGAAAAAATGAAAAAACTCCAAGAAACCTGCATTTTGGAGGGATACACGGAGGAGCGGAAAAATGAAGAGATCCAGATAACCTAGGAATGGGAAGCGCGATGCCATCAAGAAGAAAATCTTTGGCGACAAAAGTCCCATATTAGATGGCTAAAGGAAGGAGAAAGGAACACCAAGTTTTTTCATAGAACAACCATGGCTAGAAGAGCCCATAACAAAATCTTGAAGATTAGGGACCAGGATGGAATAGAGAGAGAGTCACATAAGGACATCAAAACAACTCTAGTAAACCACTTACATAGGATAGCCCAGGAATCCAACCAAGATAGAACAGAGGCCATACAAAGGATAGTCCGACATATCCCTCGCCTGGTCACTGAAGAACAAAATAGCAACCTGAACAAGCCCATTGCAGAGGAGGAAATTGACCCAACACTCCAGGAAATGCCCAATGGAAAAGCCCCCGATCCAGATGGTTTCACAGTGGAGTTCTTCAAAGCTTGTTGGGACGTTGTCAAACATGATGTATATAGGGTAGTGGAAGACTCTAGAAGATCAACCTCCATTCTAAAAGCACTAAATGCTACAATGATTACACTTATTCCCAAAGAAAATGAAGCCAAAACCCCTGATCGTTACAGACCTATAGTGCTGTGCAATGTGGTTTATAAGATAACTCCAAGGTTATAGCAAATAGATTGAAACCACTCCTACCCACACTGGTTTCACAAGAACATGCAGGCTTCGTGGAAGGAAGACAAATAATAGACAATATCATCCATGCCCATGAGCTTATCCACGCCCTGAAGCTTCAGAAGAGTGGGGGAAAGATAATACAACTGGACCTAGAAAAATCTTATGACAAAATTAGTTGGCACTAGATGGTCAAGATCTTGGAAGCCTTCGGCTTCACCCAACACTGGATCAACTAGATAGTAAGCCTAGTATCCACAACAAGCTACTCACTACTAGTAAATGGAGCCCCTGCCAAAACTTTGTGGCCCATGAGAGGCATTAGACAAGGAGACCCGTTGTCCCCTTTCGTATTCATTCTAATGATGGAAGGTCTTAGTCGAAGCATAAAAAGCACAACTGCAACAGGTGAAATAAAAGGTATCAAACCGTTTGAAAATTGCCTTAGTGCCACACACCAATAGTTCGTGGATGACACCTTACTTCATGGCATACCCACATTCAAGGAAGCGAAAGCCTACAAACGAATCCTAGAAGAGTTTGGGGAAGCCTCGAGGGCAGAGATCAACCAATCCAAATCTATGATCTTCTTCTTTAATACCAACCCAACAATCCAAATAAATTTAGCCAACATCTTGGGCTTTGAACGCAAAGCACTCCCAACTAAGTACTTGGCCATTCCCCTAACAGACAAAGCTTACAAATTGTCAACTAGGGAAGGAATAATCAACAAGTTGCAAGAACGAGTAAAAAATT
>JZKD02S1655225.1:235486-269043 GCA_000966675.3 Picea glauca
TAGATGAAAATTTACCATATGCGCACTTATTTGCAGTTCAAATGGTTGATGACTATTTTGCAGAGATTGTCCAATTTTTTAGTACAAGAGTGGCTCCATTCGACATGACAATAGACTAGAAGAAGAAGTTAGTGGTTAAATAAGTAGATTATCAGTTGATATCAAGAAATATGTATAAGTTAGGCAGAGATGGGATACTGTGATACTGTGTATTAAAACATGAAAGACCAATGATACTAGCAGAGGTGCATGGTGGAATTCCAGAAGGGAATCATGCAAGAAAGGAGACAACTCAGAAAATCTTGCGTGCATGGATATGGTGGCCCACTCTCCATAAAGATGCCAAGGAGTATTGTCAAAATTGCGATGTTTATCAGAGAGTAGGAAAACAATCTAGAAGGGATGAGATGCCTTTGAATCCGTAGGTCACATTTAAGGAATTTGACAAATGGGAAATAGATTTTGTTGGACTGATTAATCCACCAACAAGACAATGATGAGTCAGTTACATAATTACTGTGACAAACCACTTGACCAAATGGGAAGAAGCATAACCAATTACAGATTATAGTGTAGAGATAGTTACACAATTTTTATTTGAGAATATAGACACAAGGTATGGGTGTCCAAGAGTAGTTATGAGCAATCAGGGGACTCAATTTTTGAACAAGATAATTGCAACATTGACATAGGAGTTCTAGATTCATCATCAAAAGAACACACTGTATGAATTTCAAGCAAATGGAACTATGGAAGCCTTGAATAAGACACTGGAGAATGCATTGACAAAGATATGTAATGTAGGATGAGACAAATAAGATTTAAGGATTCCTGCACTGTTATTGGCTTATATGACTACATGCAAGAAGTTGATAGGTCATACACCCTTTATATTAGTGTATGATCAGGAAGCAATCATGCCTATGGAGTTTATTGTACCAATTTTGCGCATTGTTGCGATGGAAGAACTTATGGATTCCAACGCAATAGAAGAAAGAATATCAAAATTAATGGCACTAGAGGAAGACCGATTTGTCATAGGGTTCCATCAACAAGTACAAAAGGCATGAGAAAAATCTTGGCATGACAGACGCATCAAGCATAAGAAGTTGCATACATGAGACTTAGTATTTCTATATCAAAACAAGTTTTTGCATCACCCTGAGAAGTTCAGAATGCACTGGTTAGTCCCATATGTGATTAGTTATGTGAGATAAGCAGGTGTTTTTAAACTAGAGCAGTTGGATGGAGAAGTCGTGGAAGGACTAGTTAACATGATTCGGTTGAAACTATACAAGGACGGTTGTCCTTCCACACACTAGGATAACTACGTAGTACCCTTTTATAAGTATTATAGTGTAAATAGAATAAGAAGAAAAAGATAGAAAAAGCACAAAAAGAAGTAAGGAAAAAGGACAAAGCAAGAGAATAGTTCAGGGAATAATTAGAAAGTTGAAGAGTTCAAGGAGTTAAGATTAGCAAGTAAACTGACTAAGCATGAAAAATTCACATAAGAGAAAGAAGCAAACAAAAGCATGCACAAACAAAGGAAGAAAGTTGTGTAGAGAGGAGATCATGCAGGGAGGAGATCACATAGAGACAAGAGATCACGTAGATGATAATTAAGAGCATTAAAGAGGAAAAATGACGGGAACAAGCAGTTATGAGGAAACATCATGTAAAAATGACGGAGATGCATAGTAATAAATGGAAAGTACAACATATATCATAATGAACTGACATATCTAGACCAAGATACACTATAGGATTAAGAGTTAATTGAGGGTTAAGGGAAATATTGAATGCAAAGCACTATTGGATTAGACAACAAGTTTAGGTGCGAAGGTAAGTTAAGAGTTTTAATGGGGTTATAAAATCAAAAGAAGGGTCGACGATGAAATATTATTTCCCATTGTAGTTTGAATAGAGAGCCAGAATAAACGGAGTTACAGGGCTGAGATAATGTTGTAGAGTTGCAGGTGTTAGTCATAGGAAAAATGTTGTAGAAAAATATGGCACCACTAAGGCAACAACGAAATCTACATCTGCACCTAAGAAACAATGCAATAAGTTGCCGATAATACTGGTACATGAAGAGACCCAGGTTGCATCCTCATTAGAGTCGATATTTCCAAGGGATTGCATACCAATAAGGAAGGATACATTGAATCCAATCAACTTGTGCAAAGATGCTAAGTAAGAGTTTGTGGATTTAGAAATCCCACCTGGAGTGATCATGGAGGGAGACATGTTAGGATTGATATCACATTTAAAGTATGTAGAACATGATATTACAGATGAGAATAAATTTATAGAGATAGAGCCGAAAAAGAATTTGAAGAGCTACATGAGCATAGAGACAAATATGGTTGTGATAGATCCAGAGATATGGGAAATAGGGTTGCATAAAGTTGACATTCTAAACTTATTTGACATACCACACTTCGGGAGGAGCACAAAGATTAACATATGCATGAAGATGCTATTGAGATGCATGCACAAAGGTTACTTATGGCTTGATAGGCCGATCTCAATTGATACATAATTTATTGTGCACATTAATGGACCACCTTCTCAAGAGGAAGACCCTTCACTGATATTTTTATACAAGAAGAATGAGAAGGCTTTATCAGATAGCATGAAATAGAAGTTTCATACCTTCAGAGGACAGTGAAATTTAGATGTAGCAAGCATATGCGACCCTATAGCGAGGTTTGCGACACAAATCTTAGCTTGTAAATTATTAAGGAAGTGTTAGAAGGAAAAAGTACCAACGACAGTAATAACGACAAATGAGAAGTGCGTCGAGGGATTATAGATGAACTAGGTGACATTTTTTCTCAACCAGTTCTTGAACGACTATGAAGAGGCACAATATAAAGGGATTAAATTTCACTACACATGACTATTAATTCTAATTTTATTATCAGCATGGAGGGAGACGAATGATGCACAGTTTTTGGGAGTAAAATATTATCCATGCCTAGCCACAAGATATCAAAACTTATGGCATAATACACACAAGGCACGCCAATTAGACAATGATATTTCTTTATATATATATAAGGAAACAATTCAGACAAGCATTTAGAGTACGACATGCATACCACCACAGGTGGTCGAAGCATAAAAGGTAGTTGCATGATTTAAGGAAAGGAACCATCACATGTATGTGCAAGCCAAAAAGGATCCGAATCAGGAATGGTTGCCTACACAGTACAAGTTAACTAAGGAAGAGATGGGACACATTATGGAATATTGGGACAACGATTGGAAGATCCCAATGATAGATACATAGTAGTTGGAGAAACATAACCCAAAAGTGAAAGACGTAGATGATGATGAAGAATAAGGAGAAGAACGGGAAAAACGAAATGGCACAGGAAGAAAAACAAAAAAGAAATTCCCACACATGGGAGAGAAGAGAAAATACGTAGATATGAGGATGATAGTCCCAAAGCACAAGAAAAGGAAAGCTACAAAATAAATAGCCATGCAAGCCCTCACAATATATGACTTGGAAAGGATTTATTTCCAAGTTAAGGAAGCAACAAATGAACCCTTTTATCATCCGACATAACAACAAGAGGAAATACATTCAGATATGCAAGAACAAATTTCCATGCTGCAACAAATTTTGGAAACAATGAGACTAGAACCGGTTCACACTAGAGAACAAGTATAGAAAGAACATAGAATGTAGATGACAGAAGCACATTCGATGACATGTGAGATAATTTCACAATCGGGAGAACTTTGGGTGATGGAGATAGCGACAGGGGCCTTGGAGTTCCCAACAATAGGTTTGAAGGAGCAAGCAAAGACACTAAGTCATATTGACTTAGTAGTATCTTAGTTTCCTATAGAAATTTTGTATGGGTTACAATAGAGCATGACATAGGAACTTCAAGTGTGTGAAGTGTCGACATTGTTGGAGCTGACAAAAACAGTTGTAGAAAAGGACACGCTGGAAGAATAATACGATAAACTTAGGCAGGAGTGGGAAGAAGAAACACACAAAGTAGAGGGATTCAAATAGGCGGTCAAGGGGGTGTATAACATTATTTAAGAAGTGCTAAGGGAGGAAGACACTTTATTGGAGGAGCGAGTGACAAAGTTGAGTGAAGCCATTCAGGGCTTCTGAAACAAATATCACTGACTCAGAGGCAGGACAAATACCAAACACTCCCCTGGAAGAAAGGGAGCAATCTAAAAAGATGGCCACCACAAGCATAGAGAACATCAAGAATATGGAATTAGAATGTGCTAAGAAGTATGTAGAAAGCACGATAGTTTGGAAACAAATGATTGAAGACGTGAAGTTGCATGAGATTGGATAGAAGATACATGTTGGGTAGGACAATGAACCAAATTTTAAATAATTAATAAGTACATTACCGCCAGCAGAGGTGGTAACAACAATGGTTGAAAACATGAAGCTATATTCAAAAACAAATTAACTAAGGGCAGAGAAGTAGGCTCGTGCACAAAATATTGAGGTATTGCAAGAAGAATCCTATAAGGTGACAATGGCGTTAGCAGTCACTAAAGGTAAGGTCAAGTAGGTGGTGTAAGAAACCGCTGAAAAGTTGAAGACTCACTTAATTGTAGAAATTGCCGAGGAAATTGTGCAACAGGAAGTAGAAGTCTAGGAAAATGCTGCCATGACCAACGATACATTGAAAATGTTTTTGGCAACATGGAAGAATGCCTAAAATAGATCAGGACGAGCCACATGTGAGTGTTGGGGTATGTTGGATAGGAATTTTTGATAAGTATTGGGAATCACACAGAAAATGATCGTGCAACATTTTGGGAATTGTGCAAGAATGGATCACATGACATCTTGGCAAAGGAGTAGCACGCGTGCAAAGCAATTGGAGCAGTTTCAAGAGTCAATGCGCAAAAGGAAAAAAATAGTTAGGATTTTTGGGACATTATGTCCACTTTGTAACCATTTTGTAACGTGCTTAGCCCATTTTTAAGATATAAATATGTAAAGGGATGAGATAGATAGTGTGGTAGAAAATATTCTTGTAGAAAGTTGAACTACGTTTTCGGGTATGTTTTGGCTAAGGTTTTGGGAGTAGGCTCCCACTGCAACAAAACACCTTTGGAAACTTTATTAATATCAAATGGTATAACAATTTGTAAGGGAAGTGTGCAGCTGTAAGAAGATTGAAAATTAATAATACAAGAAGCCAGTAGTTGTGGATGTAGCCCAATATGAGGTGAACCACATTAAAACCCTGTGTTTTGATGTGTTTCTCATGTGTGTTATGCTTCTGACACATGTAATGAATAATATAGATATGTTTACTAGTTTGAATATGTCAATGATATATGTTGTTATAATACTACACACTTAAGTTAATAAGGAATGAATGAATGTCAAGTGGAGTAATGTTGCACACAAGGAACATTGAATGATAGTAAGTGTTAAGTAATATAAATTGTGTAAATGATTAGATGATTGGTATGGTCATATTGAATACCTCACTTCCCCTCATTACTGCATAAACTTGTTTCATGCATCCCCTCTAGATGCCTAGGGTGAGACTTGACTTGCTTGCTGGTGATGCTGAAAGGACCAGTGTCTACAGGTTTTGTTGGTTATTTATGTTTGAAGCTAGGGTTTGTTCATTGCACACCAACAACTATCTTACAAAACATAAGAAAAAATAAAATATTTTTGAGCCTATACTTGCTAGGGGTATTTTTCTTACTGCTTATCATTGAGGAGGGATTGACTGTGATTTTCTTTCTTTCATGCTCATCATTTTTCTAGACAATGTTTTCTTTCATAAATTCCATCCAGTCCCAATCAGGAGATGCTACAGAGAGAGCAAGGGTCCTTGATTTTCTTACTCCTGATAACCTATTCATTTCTCCATGTCCAATTTTAGAACTCTGTATTTCGTCACTTTAACTTTCTCATGAACTTCCTCCAATCTGTCATGGTTGATTTTCTCTCTTATGTCTAGTTGGAGGTGTTTGTCTTTTAGTTTTTCTACCCGATCCTTTGTATTGATCTTCTTAGCTCATATTTTTCAGAGAAGGAACACCTATTTGGATGAGAATGTGGATTGGCTATCCTCCTAACCTAATGTCCGTGCAAACATAAAATACTACTTCCAACCTCGGATATAAAAAACTAACTTCCAAACTTGCAAGAGATCCCCAACTTCAAACAAAAGAAATGGTTTCCAATAAGAGATATAATTACAGAGCATTGGGATCTTCCAATTCCTATGAATTTGGTAGTGGAGGGAGACTATAGAGACGAGTGCATTATACTGCATACTTCCATCCATACCATTGTGACAAAAGTCAAATGGAATTCACATTGCGAGATGAGATGTTTCATTGCACAATAGTTCACAATCATTAATATTGCATTAAAAACTATGTATTTGGATTGCCACTTGTCCATTGTATGAAGTGGCATATTTTTTTGCTTATGGTTTGAAATAGTTATCATGTGGAATGGAAATTATATAGTTCCCTCACTTTTTTCCATATTGTTCCTAGTTGCAGATTACAAGCATCGCTAGCCATTTTGTCCATCAAGGTATTGAGCCCTCACAAAACATGAAAAAAATATACAAATTTGAAACCTTCCATTAGCCTTCAAATTATGAATATTATATAATTTCCAGAGCTCGAGTCCGCTGCACATGCAAATCCATTAAGAGTGCACAAAGTGAATCTTGGCACGAAAGAGAACCCCAGGTTCATGAACATTGGAGACTATTGGAATGATGAGACTGTTGAAAATATTGCATATTTACTGCACGAGTATCAGGATCTATTTCATAGATGAAGGGGATTGTCGAGGAACTATGAGAAATGAAGATCCCATTAAAACCATAAGCTAATCTAGTAAGATAGAGACCTTACAGATTGAATTCAAAGTACAAAGAGAAAGTGAAATCCGAGATAGACAAAATGTTAGAAGTTGGTATTATTGAGCCCATCTTAGAGTCATAGTGGATTAGTCCAATGATAGTTCAAGATAAGAAAATAGGGGGAATTAAAATTTTTGTAGACCTAAGGAAACTAAACAATGCTTGTTTACATGACCCATTTCTGATCCCCTTTACAAACGAAGTATTGGAAATTGTAATAGTGAAGGAGGCCTACTCGTTCATTGATGGATTTTCAGGGTATCACCAGATAAAAATTGCGCCTAAACAAAAACATAAGCGGATATTTACGATAGAATGGAAAATATAAAAGTACACAGTGATTCCGTTTGGGGTAAAGAATGCACCTACTGTGTTCTCTAGAGTAGTTGTTGAAACCTTTAAGGAATTTATTCATAAGTTTCTTGAAGTATACTTAGATGATTGAATTATGTTTAGCTTACTGAAATATCATATAGAAACTCTGCCTTTGATGCTAGATATATGTAGACAATATTAGATCTCATTAAATTTAAAGAAGTGTATTTTTTGTGCACCCTTTGGGATTTTGTTGGGTCATGTGGTATGCAAGCAAGGTTTGTTGGTTGATCTCACCAAGATAGTCATGATTGTTAATTTTCCACTACCTACATTAATAAGACAATTGAGAGCAATGTTGGGTGACACAGGATATTATAGGAAATTTATTAAAGTATATGCATAGATTAGGAAGATTAGGAAGTTTATTAAAGGATATGCACTTATTGGGGTCCCATTTTAAGATGTATACAAACCACTGTGTGTTGAGACACCTAATGAACAAGCCAATGTTGTGGGGGAGAATTTGAAGATGGTTATCGTTGTTCCAAGAGTATGCTTTTGAAGTTATTGTGAAGCCAGGGAAACAAAATGCAGGGCTAGACCATCTATCGTGCATACTGACAAGAGAAGATGCAAGGAATCTAGATGCTAGTTTACCAGATGCACACTTATTTGCAGTTCAATTGGTTGATGACTATTTTGCAGAGATTGTCTAATTTTTTAGTAAATGAGTGGCTCCATCCGACATGACAATAGACCAGAAGAAGCACTTAGTCATTAAAACAACACAATATCAGTTGATACTAGGAAATCAATATAATTTAGGCAAATATGGGATATTGTGATGTTGTGTATTCAAACATGAAATACCAATGATACTAGAAGAGGCGCATGATGGAATTGCAGAAGGGAATTATGCAGGAAAGTTGACAACTCAGAAGATCTTGCATGCAGAGCTATGGTGGCCCACTCTCCATAAAGATCCCAAGGAGTATTGTCAGAATTGAGATGTTTGTCAGAAAGTAGGAAAACAATATAGAAGGGATGAGATGCCTTTGAATCTGTAGGTCACATTGAAGGAATTTGAAAAATGGGCAATAGATTTTGTTGGATCGATTAATCCACTAGCAAGACGATTAGGAGTCATGTACATAATTACCACGTTAGACTACTTGACTAGATGGGAAGAAGTTGAACCAGTTATAGATTGTAGTGCAGAGATAGTTACACGATTCTTATTTGAGAATGTAGACACAAGGTTCGAGTGTCCAAGAGTACTTATGAGAAATCAGAGGACTCACTTTTTGAACAAGACAATTGCAAAATTGATAGAGGAGTTCCAAACTCATCATCAAAATAACACACCGTATCACTATTAAGAAAATGGAACCGTGGAAGCCTTGAATAAGATACTGGAGAATGAATTGACAGAGATATGTAATGTAGGATGGGACAACTAGGATTTAATTATTCCTGTATTGTTATGGGATTATAGGACTACATGCAAGAATTTGAGAGGTCAGATACACTTTAGATTAGTGTATGGTCAGGAAGCAGTCATGCCTATGGATTTTATTGTACCGATTCTATGCATTGTTGTGATGACAAAACTTATGGCTTCCTATGTAGTAGAAGAAATACTATCATAGTTAAAGACACTAGAGGAAGACCGATTTGTCGCAGGGTTCCATCAACAAGTACAAAAGGCATGAGAAAAATATTGGCATGAAAGACGCATCAAGCAGAAGAAGTTCCAGGTAGGATACTTAGTATTCCTTTATGACAACATGTTTTTGCAGCACCCCGGGAATTTCATAATGCACTGGTTAGGTCCATATGTGAATAGTTACATTACAGAAGTAGGTGTTGTTCAATTGGAGCAGTTGGATGGATAATTCGTGGAAGGACTATTTAACAGGAGTTGACCGAAACTATACATGGATGATTGTCCTTCTACGCACTAGGATAAATACACAATACCCTTTTATAAGTATCATAGTGTAAATGGAAAAAGAAGAAAAAAGAAGAAAAAGACAGAAAAAACATAGAAAGAAGTAAGCAAAAAGAACAAAGCAAGAGAATAGTTTAGGGAAGAAGTAGAAAGTTGAAGAGTTCAAAGAGTTAAGATTAGCAAGTAAGCCAGCTAAGCAGGAAAAAATCATAGAAGAGAAAGAAGAAAACAAAATCATACACAGACAAAGGAAGTAAGTTTCATAGAGATGAGATCACACAAAGAGGAGATCATGCAGGGAGGAGATCACATAGAGAGAAGAGATCGTGTATATGGCATTTAAGAGAATTAAAGAGGAAACATGACAGGAAAAAGTAGTTATGAGGAAACATCATGTCAAAATGGTGGAGACACATAATAATAAATGGAAAGTACCACATATATCGTAACAAACTGAAAAATATTAACCAAGATGCACCAAAGGATTCAAAGTTATTGCAGGGTTAAGGAAAATATTGAATACAAAGCACTAGTGGATTAGGTGACAAGTTTAGGTGCGAAGGTAAGTTAATAGTTGTCATGGGTTATAAAATCAAAAGAAGGGTCAAAGAGGAAAGGTTATTTTATTTTATAGTTTGAATAGAGAGTCGAGCGAAAAGGAGTTGCAGAGCCGAGAGAATGTTGTAGAGTTGTAGGTGTTAGTCACAGGAAGATTGTTGCAGAGAAAGATGGCACCACCTAAGGAAACAATGACATCTGCATTGACACCAAAGAAACAACGCAGTAATATGTCGATAGTACCGGTACATGAAGAGACCTAGGGGACATCCTCATCAGAGCCAAGATTTCTAAGGGATTACATACCACTAAGGAAGGATACAACGAAGCCAATCAACTTCTTGAAAGATGCTAAGTAGGAGCTTGCGGATTTGAAAATACCACTTGGAGTGATCATGGAGGGAGACATATTAGGCTTGATACCACATTTAAAGTATGAAGACCATGATATTACAAATGAGAAGAAATTTCTAGAGCTGGTGCTGAGCAAGTATTTGAAGAGATATATTATCACATAGACAAATATGGTTGTGATAGAGCTAGAGATATGGGCAATAGGGTTGCAGAAAGATGACATTCTAAACTTATTCGACATACCACACTTCAGGAGGAGTGCAAATATTAACATATGCATGAAGATGTTGTTGAGATGCGTGCACAAAGGTTACTTATGGCTTGATAGTCCGGTCTCAATTGATACAGACTTGATTGTGTGCATTACTGGACTACCTTCGCAAGAGGAGGACCCTTCATTGATATTTTCAGACAAGAAGAATGAGAAGTTTTTATCATATAGCATGAAAGAGAAGTTTCATACATTCAGAGGACAACACATTTTATATGTAGCAAGCATATGTGACTCTACAATGAGGTTTGCGACACAAGTCTTAGCTTGTAAATTATTAAGGAAGTCTCAGAAGGACCAAGCACCAACGACAGTAATAACGACAATTGAGAAGTGTGTCAAGGGCGTATGGATGAAAAGGGAGACATTTTTTCTCAACCAGTCCTTGATCGACTATGAAGAGGCACAAGATAAAGGGATTGAATTTCACTACACATGATTATTAATTATAATTGCATTATCATCATGGAGGGAGCCGGTTGATGCACAATTTTTGGGAGTAAAATATAAGCCATGCCTAGCCGCAAGATATAAGAATTTATGGCATACTACACACAAGGAGTGATAGTTAGATAATAATATTTCTTTTTATATATACAGGGAAACAATTCAGACAAGCATTCAAAGTATGTCACGCATACCACCACAGTTGGTTGAAGCATACAAGGTAGTTGCATGATTTAAGGAAAGGCTCCATCACATGTATGTGCAAGCGAAAAAGGACCTGAATAATGAATGGTTGCCTACACCATAAAAGTTAATTGGGGAAGAGGGGACACATTATGAAATATTGGGACGATGATTGGAATATTCCAATGACAGATACAGAGTAGCCGAAGAAACAAAAACCGAAAGTGCAAGAGATAGATGATGATGAAGAATAAGGAGAAGAACAAGAAAAAGGAAATGACACAGTAAGAACAAAAAAGAAGAAAGTCCCATGCATGGGAGGGAAGAGAAAATAAGTATATATGGGATGATAGTCCCGAAGCGCAAGAAAAGGAAATCTACAAAAGAAATAGCCATGCAATCCCTCACAAAATATGACTTGGAAAGGATTTATTTCCAGGTTAAGGAAGAAACAGATGAACCCTTTCAGGGTGCGAGACAACAAAAAGAGGAAAGCCATTAAGATATACAAGAACATATTTCCACATTGAAAAAAATTCTAGAAACAACGAGACTAGCACTGGTTCACACTAGAGAACAAGTACATAAAGAACATAAAATGAAAATGACAGAAGCACAGTTGATGACATACGAACTAATTGAAATATTAGGAGAACTTTGGGTAATGAAGATAACAACAAGGGCCTTGGATTTCCCCACAACAGAGTTGAAGAAATAAGTAAAGGAACTAAGTCATATTGACTTAGTGGTATCTCAGTTGCCTATAGAAATTCTGTATGGGTTATAATAGAGCATGACAAAAGAACTTCAAGTGCATGCAGTGTTGACATCATTGGAGCTTACAAAAATAGTTGCAGATAAGAACATGCAGCAAGCATAACACAATCAACTCAGGAAGAGCGGTAAGAGGTAACAAAAAAAGCATACAGAGTCAAATAGGTGGTCGAGGGGGTGTATAAAATTATTCTAGAAGTTCTAAGGGAGGAAGACGCCCTATTGGAGGAACATGTGACAAAGATGAGAGAAACCATTCAAGGATTTTGAAATAAATATCACCGACTTAGAGGCAGGACAGATACCAAACACTCCCCCAGAGGAAAGGGAGCTACTTGAAAACATGGCCAACACAAGCATAGAGAACATCAAGAATATGGAAGTAGAATGTGCTAATATGTATGAAAAAAGAATGAGAGTTTGGAAGCAACTGACTGAAGACATGGAGCTATAGGATATTGGATAGAAGATACATGTTGCACAGGATAAGGTGCAAAAGTCTAAAGAAGTAATGAGTACATTACCGCCAACAAAGGTGGAAAAAACAATGGCCATAAATAGGAAGATATATTCAAAAATAAATCATCTAAGGGCGGAGAAACAAGCTCATGCACAAAATATATGGAGTTAGCATCCACTCAAGCCAAGGTCAAGTAGGTAGCACAATAAACCGCTGAAAAATTGAAGACTCACTTAACTGAGGGAATTGTCGAGGAAATTGTGCAGCAGGAAGCACAAGTTAAGGAAAAAGTTTCCACGACCAACGATACATTACAAAAGTTTTTGGCAACATGGAAGCAGGCTTGAAGCGGCTCAGGACGAGCCACATGTGAGTGTTGGGGGCCTTTTGGATAGACATTTTGGATAAGTATTGTGAATCACATAGAAACAAAACACACAACATTTTGGGAATTGTGCAGGAATGGATCACATGACATTTTGGCAAAGGAGCAGTGTGCGTGCAAAGAAGTTGGAGAAGTTTTAAGAGTCAACGCACAAAAGGAGAAATCTAGTTAGGAGTTTTGGGACATTATGTCCACTTTGTAACCATTTTGTAACGAGATTAGCCCAATTTTAAGGTATAAATATGTGAAGGGACGAGATAGATAGGGTGGTAGAAAATATGCTTGCAGAAAGTTGAAGTATGTTTTAAGGTATGTTTTGGATTTATGATTGAGGTTTTGGGAGTAAGATCACACTACAATAGAATGACTTAGGTAGGTTCAGTAATATGAAATGGTATAACTTTTTGTAAGTGCAGTGTGCAATTCTAAGAAGATTGCAAATGAATAATATAAGAAGCCAACTTTTGTGGACGTAACCTAGTTTGGGGTGAACCATGTTAAAACCTCATGTCTTGATGTGTTGCGTATGTATGTTACGCTTCTGGTGCATGTAATGAATAGTATAGATCTTTTTACTAGTTTTAATATGTCAATGATAATGTTGTTATAATACTGCGCACTTAAGTTAATAAGGAATGAATGAATTTCAAGTGGAGTAATGTCCTGCACATGGTACATCCAATGATAGTAAGTGTTAAGTAATGGAAACTGCACACACGAGTAGATGATTTGTATGGTCATGTTGAATGCCTCACTTCCCCTCATCACTGCAGAAAATTGGTTCCTGCAGCCCCTCTAGATGCCTCGAGTGAGACTTGACTTGCTTGCAGGTGATGCCGAAAGAGCTAGTGTCTAAGGGTTTTGTTGGTTATTTGTCTTTGAAACTAGGGTGTGCTCATTTTCTGCCAACAACTATCTTACAAATCATAAGAAAAATTCAAAGATTTTTGAACCTATACTTGCTAGGGGTATTTTTCTTACTACTTACCATTGAGGAGGGATTGCTTGTTATTTTATTTCTTTCATGCTCAACATTTTTCTAGACAATGTATTCTTTCATAACTTCCATCTAGTCCCAATCAATAGATGCTACAGAGAGAGAAAGGGTCCTTGATTTTCTTAACTCCTCATAACCTATTCATTGCTCCATGTCCAATTTTAGAACTCTATCTTTCAACTCTTTAACTTTCTAATGAAGTTCCTCTAATCTGTCATGGTTTCTTTTCTCTCTTATGTCTCGTTGGAGGTGCTTGTATTTTAGTTTTTCTACCTGATCCTTTGTATTGATCTTCTTATCTCAGAGTTTTCAGAGAAGGCACACCTATTTCAATGATAATGTGGATTGGCCATCCTCCTGACCTAATGCCTGTGCAAATAGAAAAGACTACATCCAACCTCTGATGGAAAAACTAACTTCCAAACCTGCAAGATATCCCCAACTTCAAACAAAAGAAATGGTTTCCAATATGAGTTATAATTACATAGCATTGGGCTCTTCCTAGTCCTCTAAATTTGGTAGTGGAGGGAGACTATAGAGACGAGTGAAATTAAACTACATGGAATCAACATTATACCACATACTTCCATTCATACCATTGTGGAAAAATTCAAATGGAATTCACCTTGCGAGATGAGATGTGTCATTGAACGGTAATTCAAACTCATTAATATTGCATTAAACACTATGTATTTGGATTGCCACTTGTCCATTGTATGAAGTGGCATAATTTGTTTCTTATGGTTTGAAATAATTATCATGGGGAATGACAATTAGATAGTTCCCTCATTTTTTTTCCATATTATTCGTAGTTGCAGATTACAAGCTTCATTAGCCATTTTGTCCATCAATGTATTGAGCCCTTACAAAACATGAAAAAAATCTACAAATTTGAAATCTTCCATTAGTCTTTGGATTCTGAAGATTATAGAATTTAAAGAGCTCGATTCCGCTGTGCATGCGAAGCCATTAAGAGTGCACAAAGTGAATATTGGCACTAAAGAGAACACCAAGTTCGTGAACATTGGATACTATTGGAATGATGAGAATGTTGAAAATATTGCAAATTTATTGCACGAATATCAGGATTTATTTCATAGATGAAGGGGATTGCCGAGGAACTAGGATAAATGATATAGAGACCTTACAGATTGAATTTGAAGTACAAAGAGAAAGTGCAATCCAAGATAGAAAAAATGTTAGAAGTTAGTACTATTGAGCCCATCTCAGAGTCATAGTGGATTAGTCCAATGGTAGTTCAAGATAAGAAAATAGGGGGAATTAAATTTTTTGTAGACCTAAGGAAACTAAACGATGCTTGTTTACATGACCCATTTCCGACCCCCTTTACAGACGAAGTATTGGAAATTGTAATAGGGTAGGAGGCCCTACTCATTCATTGATGGATTTTCAGGGTATCATCAGATAAAAATTGCGCCTAAAGAAAAATATAAGATGATATTTACGACAGAATGGGGAAGCTACAAGTACACAATCATGTCGTTTGGTGTAAAGAATGCACTTGTTGTGTTCTTCAGAGTAGTTGTTGCAACCTTTAAAGAATTTATTCATAAGTTTCTTGAAGTATACTTAGATGATTGAACTGTGTTTAGCTTATTGAAATATCATATAGAAACTCTGCTTTTGATGCTAGATATATGTAGACAATATCATATCTCATTAAATTTTAAGAATTGTATTTTTTGCAAACCCTTTGGGATTTTGTTGGGTCACGTGGTATGCAAACAAGGTTTGTTGATTGATCCCACCAAGATAGTCGTTATTGTTAATTTTCCACTGCCTACATTAGTAAGACAATTGAGAGAAACGTTGGGTCACACGGGATATTATATGATTTTTTTTAAAGGATATG
Organism: Picea glauca; assembly: GCA_000966675.3. Taxonomy (NCBI): domain Eukaryota; kingdom Viridiplantae; phylum Streptophyta; class Pinopsida; order Pinales; family Pinaceae; genus Picea; species Picea glauca. The sequence goes on from JZKD02S1655225.1 coordinate 250,966, forward strand.
CACAGATTAGGAAGATTAGGAAGTTTATTAAAGGATGTGCACTTATTGGGGTCCCATTTTAAGATGTATACATACCATTGTGTTCTGAGACACCTAGTGAACAAGACAATGTTGTGGGGTAGAATTTGAATATGGTTATTATTGTTCCATGAGTATTCTTTTGACGTTATTGTGAAGCTAGAGAAACTGAATGCAGGGCTAGATCATATATCATGAATACTGACAGGAGAAGATGCAAAGAATCTAGATGACAGTTTTCCATATGCACACTTATTTGCAATTCAAATGGTTGATGACTATTTTGCATATATTGTCCAATGTTTTAGTACATGAGTGGCTCCATCCGACATGACAGTAGACCAGAAGAAGAAGTTAGTGGTTAAATCAACACAATATCAGTTGATAGTAGGAAATTTGTATAAGTTAGGTACAAATGGGATACTTTGATGATGTGTATTGGAACATGAAAGACCAATGGTACTAGTAGAGGCGCATGATGGAATTGCAGAAGGAAATTATGCAGGAAAGGAGACAACTTAGAAGATATTGTGTGCAGGGCTATGTTGGCCCACTCTCCATATAGATGCCAAGGAGTATTATCAAAATTGTGATGTTTGTCAGAGAGTAGGAAAACAATCTAGAAGGGATGAGATGCCTTTGAATTTGTAGGTCATATTGAAGGAATTTGACAAATGGAAAATATATTTTGTTGGATCGATTAATCCACCAACAAGACGATCATGAGTCAGGTACACAATTACCGCGACATACTACTTGACTAGATGGGAAGAAGTAGAACCAATTATTGATTGTAGTGCAAAGATAGTTACATGATTCTTTTTTGAGAATGTAGACACAAGGTTTGGGTGTCCAAGAGCACTTATGAGAAATCAGGGAACTCACTTTTTGAACAAGACAATTGCAGCATTGATAGAGGAGTTCCAAATTCATCATCAAAAGAGCACACGTTATCACTATCAAGCAAATGGAACCGTGGAAGCCTTGAATAAGATACTGAAGAATGAATTGACAAAGATATGTAATGTAGGATGGGACAACTGGGATTTAATTATTCCTGGAGTGTTATGGGATTATAGGACTACATGCAAGAAGTTGAAAGGTCAGATGCCCTTTAGATTACTTTATGGTCAAGAAGAAGTCATGGCTATGGATTTTATTGCACCGATTCTGTGCATTGTTGCGATGACAAAATTTATGGATTCCGACGTTGTAGAAGAAATACTATCAAAGTTAATGGCACTAGAGGAAGACCGATTTGTTGCAGGGTTCCATCAACTAGTACAAAAGGCATGAGAAAAAACTTGGCATGACAGACACATCAAGGAGAAGAAGTTCCAGGCAGGATACTTAGTATTTCTATATGACAACAAGTTTTTGCATCACCCCGGGAAGTTCAAAATGAACTGGTTAGGCCCATACGTGATTAGTTATGTGACAAAAGTAGGTGTTGTTCAATTGGAGTAGTTGGATGGAGAAGTCATGGAAGGACTAGTTAATGGGAGTCATCTGAAACTGTACAGGGACGGTTGTCCTTCTGCACACTAGGATAACTGCACAATACCCTTTTATAAGTATTATAGTGTAAATAGAAAAAACAAAAGAAATAAGAAAAAGATAGAAAAAACATAGAAAGAAGTAAGAAAAAAGAACAAAACAAGAGAATAGTTCAGGGAAGAAGTATAAAGTTGAATAGTTCAAGGAGTTAAGATTAGCAAGTAAACCGACTAAGCAGGAAAAAGTCACAGAAGATAAAGAAGAAAAAAAAAGCATACGTAGACAAAGGAAGGAAGTTTCATAGAGTGGAGATCGCACAAAGAGGAGATCATGTAGGGAGGAGATCACATAGAGAGAAGAGATCGCGTAGATGACATTTAAGAGAATTAAAGAGGAAACATGATAGGAAAAAGTAGTTATGAGGAAACATCCTGTCAAAATGGTGGAGACACATAGTAATAAATGGAAAGTACCACATATATCGTAAGGAACTGAAAAATCTATACCAAGATGCATGAAAGGATTCAAATTTAATGCAGGGTTAAGGAAAATATTGAATACAAAGAAGTAGTGGATTAGGCGACAAGTTTAGGTGAGAAGGTAAGTTAACAATTTTCATGGGGTTATAAAATTAAAATAAGGGTCGATGAGGAAAGGTTATTTTTTGTTATAGTTTGAGTAGAGAGTCGAGTGAAAAGGAGTTGCAGAGCCGGGAGAATGTTGCAGAGTGGTAGGTGTTAGTCACAGGAAGACTGTTGCAGAGAAAGATGGCACAACCTAAGGAAACAACGCCATCTACATCGGCATCAAAGAAACAATGCAGTAAGATGCCGATAGTACTGGTACATGAAGAGACCTAGGTGACATCCTCATCAGAGCCAATATTTCCAAGGGATTACATACCACCAAGGAAGGATACAACGAAGCCAATCGACTTGTCGAAAGATGCTAAGTATGAGCTTATGGAGTTGGAAATACCACTTGGAGTGATCATGGAGGGAGACATGTTAGTCTTGATACCATATTTAAAGTATGAAGACCATGATATTACAAATGAGAAGAAATTTCTAGAGCTAGAATTGAGAAAGTATTTGAAGAGATACATCAATGCATAGACAAAGATGGTTGTGATAGAGCCAAAGATATGGGCAATAGGGTTGCAGGATATGGGCAATAGGGTCAGACCACAATTCAGGAGGAGCTCAAATATTAACATTTGCATGAAGATGTTGTTGAGTTGCATGAATGAAGGTTACTTATGGCTTGACATGCCGGTCTCAATTGATACAGAATTGATTGTGCACATTACTGGAACACCTTCGTAAGAGGATGACCCTTCACTAATATTTTCAGACAAGAAGAATGAGACGGATTTATCATATATCATAAAAGAGAAGTTTCATACATTCATAGGACAACGTGGTTTATATGTAGCAAGAATATGAGACCCTACAGTGAGGTTTGCGGCACAAGTCTTAGTTTGTAAATTATTAAGGAAGTGTTATAAGGACCAAGTACCAACGACAGTAATAGCGGCAATTGAGAAGTGTGTTGAGGGTGTGCGGATGAACTGGGAGACATTTTTTCTCAACCAGTTCTTGATTGACTGTGAAGAGGCACAAGATAAAGGCATTGAATTTCACTACACGACTATTAATTCTAATTGCATTATCAACATGGAGGGACCAGGATGATGCACAGTTTTTGGGAGTAAAATATAAGCCATCCCTAGCCTCAAGATATCATAATTTATGGCATACTACACACAAGGCATGATAGTTAGACAATAATAATGATTTTTATATATACAAGGAAACAATTCAGACAAGCATTTATAGTATGCCACTCATACTGCCATAGGTGGTCGAAGCATACAAGGTAGTTGGATGATTTAAGGCAAGGCTCCATCACATGTATGTGCAAGCGAAAATGGACCTGAATCAGGAATGGTTGCCTACATGGTACAAGTTAATTGGGGAAGAGATGGCACACATTATGGAATATTGGGACGACGATTGGAATATCTCAATGATAGATATAGAGTAGTCGAAGAAACAAAACCTGAAAGTGTAATACATAGATGATGATGAAGAATAAGGAGAAGAACAGGAAAAAGGAAATGACACAGGAAGAACAACAAAGAAGAAAGTCCCACACATGGGAGGGAAGAGAAAATAAGTATATATGGGGATGACCATCCCAAAGCACAAGAAAAGGAAAGCTACAAAATAAATAGCCATGCAATCCCCCACAAAAGATGAATTGGAATGGATTTACTTCCAGGTTAAGGAAGCAACAGATGAACCCTTTCAGCATGCGACACAACAACAAGAGGAAAGACATTCAGATATGAAAGCACATATTTTCACGTTGCGACAAATTCTAGAAACAATGATACTAGCATCGGGTCACACTAGAGAACAAGTACATAAAGAAAATACAATGCAAATGACAGAAGCACAGTCGATGACATCCAAACTAGTCGATTTTCTTAATTCTTATCCAACTTTCTTAATGGAAAGGACCTATTAACTAAATCATACTACTAGGTATTAAATTGGGCATAAAGAGTAAAATAGATTTCACATACATGGATTTCTTTTTTAAAATTGAAAAATACATCTTATATATTTCATTAGTATATTTCATTAGTAGAAAATAATAAACTATACATGAATCTTAATATGAAACCTATATATATATTATGAAATCTCATTTCCTCTATTCATCCATGGAAAAAGCCTCTCATACATACCTACTTATTAGCCTAGCTAAATTGCCATGCCCAAATTAAGACATTCCAAAATTTTCTTAAAAAACAATATCTTGAAACCTAATTCATTGATGAGACAAACAATATCTTGAAACTTAATTCATTGAAGAAACAAACAATATCTTTAAACCTAATTCATTGAAGAGACAAATACTTGTAACTAGTAACATATTTTGAGAAAATATAGGAAATTCAAAGAGCACTCCATATTATAGGTATAACACATAGTTTTGAAATTTGAGATATAACTAAAAAGAATGGGGCAACTTAAAATTTGACATATAACTAAAAAGAACAAGGAAACTCCAAACAAGAGAGGGATAAGCTAACTAACTTAAGATATTTGTTATTCATTGCCAATTCATCATCTTATTCGAAACTATAAATCTCCAAGGTATTCATCTATTTCTTCCTCCTATTAAATTTAAAACAAACAAATACATAGTTAGTTTACATAAATTTAAGAAAATGTTTAATGCTCCATCTTTTACTCATGTTACAACAATGAGGAGAAATAAGAACTATCAAATAGCAAGGAAAAAATCATATTCTTGTTCTCTTGTGGATGGTTTAAATCATTAGTGGAGAAGTTCAATCCATTGGCTTCTCATGTTTAGTCCATTCGCTTTTATGTGTCAATTTTTTATGGGCATTGCTTCACTGTTTTACGTTTTGGTTTTTTTCACTAGAATTTTTATTGTTATTTAAATTGCATTTTTTAATGCATAAATGAATTCAACATGCTAAAAACCCTAGGACACTCCGATTATATAGTCTTAGTCACTCAAATATGCAGATTCAATAAATTCTAGCCAGATTACGAGCACAAGTAAACAAAAAATATCCCATTAAAAAGGCAAAATATAGAATGCTTAGACTACAACATTTCTATGTAAACAAACTTTATACTAAGAAAATGGAATGACGACACTTTTTGTTTATGTACTTTTTCAAAAAATAAAGATTTAAAAAGGCCGTAGTCTAACTGTTCTACATTTTTGTCATTTATCGGTGATATTTTCTATTTAATTTTGTCAAAAATCCGACAAGAATTTGTTGGATATGCAGATTTGAGTGGTTAATTCTATATAATCCAAGTACCCCATGGGTTTTCCAGCACACTAAATCCAATTCTAAATTCAAAAATGCAATTTAAATAACAAAAAATTCTGATTTCATAGAAATTTATATCGCCTGATTCCAGCAAAAAGAACCAAAACAATTTAAAAGGAAAAAGATATTTGGATAAATTTGTTCTTTACCAAAAACTTTCCAAAATATTAAAAAAAATACCAAAAACTTTCCAAAATATTAAACAAATGTTGATTTGATTGGTTGTCTTCATCTATGTGCCTTATAAGTCATGTTGATGAGTTGGCTGATTTGTATATAGCAAGACATAGTGGGGCCACCCAAGTGGCCACAACGTGCGTTGTTTTTAATAGTCTAAGACCCCCATGTGATCAAGTGGGAATCTCCTCTCCCACAATTACCCGATGTGGTGCCCACCCAATCGACATGGCGACATTGAGAGGGATTTCAACTGCCAATCGTGCAGCCTTGAGGGATTTTTCCTTCACTCACTATGATTCCCCAATGTGGGCCCCGCTAATTAACATCATGGGATCATGAGGCTGAGAGTGAAATGCTTTTATTCGACATCACAATGTTGGGAGGTTCACGGGGAATTTCCTCGCCTTTATTTATTCTGCGATTGCGTGGCTGCGAAAGTGGATTGTTAATGTTTGATGGTAAATGATAGTATGTTTCTGTTAACTAGTTTAGTGTTTTTTTTCTAAGTAATGTATTGCGTGAAACTTTTAAAGCATTTTTTTTCATTTCGATGATGGTATTCAAGTTAAACATTAGATTTTTAGATTTTTTTTTAGGGTAGAAGGTTAAGTCAATAATTCATGAATAGATTATATATAGTTTATCAATAATCATCTTATTAAGATACATATTTTGTGGGTTTTGAGTCCAGGTGGGAAGGGCAACAATTTTTTCTCACAACCACTCGAGCTACACCCAATTGATTGTTGACTAGTTTAACTTGCAAATATTTGAGCATGATTCACTATATGTTGTCAATGAAAAAATTGATTGTATGATGAGATGGATAACTATTGTTGCCTATGTAATTAACGTACACCCTTCTTTAGTTTTCTAATCTTTGAATTTGGTACAAGAAGAAATTATATGTTTTAGGTTTGTGATATGTTAGGTGTTGGTCAAGATTTGTTTAGGATGGCATTACAATACTTACCACTTACTTAAAATAATTTGTATGCTTGTGACTTCAGGGAGATGTTTGCATTTTGTGAGAAATCAGAATTATGGACTTGGCATAGAGACAAGGTTAAAAAATATTATGATATTAACTTAATACATATAAGGTTAAGGTCTTATCTACAATCTAATCTGCAAAGAAAAAAGTTTCTTGTGGACATGTAACAAACTTTGGGCCAAGTTTTGTTCCAATGGGAGACGTATGTAATGCCCCTTCTTGCCTAACTCTATCTTGCATGGGATTATGAGGTTAAGCCTAGATTATTTGATTAGTTTTATGGTCTTGGCATTGATTGCTTATCTATACATGTGACATCTAGAATGTTCTTTATTGGTGAGAAGTATTTAGTATTCTTGCTTTATTGAGTTGATTAACATGTGCATCAAGGTATTGATATGATTACAATTAATGATGGCTTTGATACTCGGATGGTGTCATTTGATCACATGATGATACATGATTACTAATGTGATTAAGAAACTACGAGTTGTGGTACATTTGTAGGACCTATAGGATTTTTGGGTGGAAACATGATTAAACTAATAAAATTGCATTTCATGATCTAGAATATAGGTCATTGGAGCAAAACTTATTATATGTTCTTCTTTGTCTAGGACAACACTTGGGATCGAGTATGACAAAAAGAATTACTATGAGTAACTTTTGAAATTAACAACATTGATTATATCATGTTTTACATTTTTCATCAATCTATTTGATGTGTGTGTGCTTCGTGCATGTATAGGAGATAGGGTGAAGCCTTGCTAGCTGAAAACACATTGGTCTTCGATATGACTAGGAGACTTTGGTTTTGGTTGTCTTGGGATTAATTGAGGCACCTTTGCATACCCACTAAGTCCTTGAGAATGAGTAATAATGTTTTTTCTCACCCACTTGGTTTTAGGGACAAGTAGTGACGTTTACCCACTCAATCTCAAGAATGAGTAGTGGTACTTTTGCCAACCATTCAATTCCAAGGATGAGTAATGGTGCTTTTAGTTTCCTATTTGTTGGCATTATTGATTGTGTGTTGTCATTGATGGCAACATGAGTCAAACATATACAGTAATCGAAGAAAAAGGAAGATCACCTTGGGGAAGAAGCAATTCGTGATCACTGTTGATCACGATATGATTGACAATGATCCTATGTTCCTAAAGCTCAACAAAATTAGCATGCAGAGAATCCACGTATAGAGTAACGAAGCATAAGGAATTAAGATCTCAAGAGGGTTAGAGACTAAAGATCAATGCATAAAAGAATGCACAAATAGTTATTAAAAGATCAGGAGAAATAACGATGAACATATAAGAAAGAAGAGCACTAAACACCTTCAAAACCGTGAGGAAACTCTGTTACAGTTGGTTGAAATCTCAACCATTGATCGAAACCAAGTGAAAGGATAGCATAAGTTTTGGCACTTCGCCACTTCACCACTTCATCAATTATTGGAGACAAGGAAGAATCCATGAAATCTCAAAGTCATGAAACAAACACCAACCGTCGATCAGGAAGGAGCTTCAGATGAGTTCTCAACTGTTAGATCAATATTTAATTTAGAATTAAATGTTTACCATCAATCTGGAATGGAATGTTGAATCGTCAGATTGTACTAAAGGAAAGAAGGTGGTCAACTTCGATGTTGACCACTCCGACAATAAGAAGTTTAGAAAAACCAAGAATACCCGAAGGTCGGAGCCCCGAAGTCTCGAAGTGAATGAGGACCATGAGATCTGGGAAATGCATGGTGATCATTGGATGAGGATAGGCGAGTCCAATGGTGGTCAACTTCGACGTTGACCACTCTGGAGAAAATAATTCTGAATCATGTAGGAATACCTGAAGGCTGAAGCCTCGAAGTCACGAAATCTCGATGACCCTTGGATCAAAGGAAGAGTTGGGAAATCCCGCCGACCATTGATCGAAATAAAGTGGAAGGATAGGGTAATCCTTGAAATCCTCAAGTCCAGAAGTAACACTAACTGTTGATCCATTTTAGGACCATTCTTGACTGTTGGATGAAGTAGTGGAAGGATAAGATAAGCGGGGCCAAAGGAATGAAGTCCTAGAGTAAACACAGGTTGTCGGATCAAGACAAGGAAAGATCAAACAATGGAAAAACATATTTGGAACTTCGACAATGGTTGAAGGTTGATATAAAAGTGAAAAACTCCTGGAACCACAAAGTATTGAAGCCACGATGTTCAAAGCCATGATCTAGTAGGGAGACATGTGGCAGAAGACAAAGATGAATCGTGGCCCAATTAGGTGGTAATGAATGTCAAGGTCGACGTGGCACATAAGGAGCTTGAAAGCCATGAATCAGGGTGACACGTAACACATAGAATTAGGGTCCACAACATCTTAAGTGACATCAACAAGCCATGTCACTCTGGGATGACTAACTTCGGGGATATCCAAGCTTTTGTTATCACCTAATCGTTGAAGTCCAGAATCATGAAGTAACATTAATTGTTGATCTAATTCGGGAGCATTCTCTACCGTTGATCAAACATAGTGGAAGAATAGAGTAAGCATGAGGTGTTAATTGATAACAAGCGATCACCATCATTTTATGACTTATTCGGTAGGTAAAATTCAGAGTTGTAGTAACCCAGAGTCCCAGAGTCACGAATATACAAAGTTCCAGAGTAGATGACAACCATCCACCTCAACTAAATATTAAGTCAGAGTCGTCAATCATCTAAAATATAAAGTTCAACGAATGTGCAAGGATTAGACTAGACTGTCAATATGAGAACTTCGGGAGTAATGCTAGCCATTGGATTAGCCAGAGTGAGATGTAACCACTTCAGAAGGTAACAAATCCTGAAGAATAAAAAGTTTGCAAAGGCCATAATCCCGAAGGCCGAAGTACCAGATAACCTCTCTTGAGCATCGATCACGTGATAAGGTAAAAAAGATAATAAGGAGCGTAAAGGGGCTAGAAGTAAATAAGCAATTGGACATTTGAATACAGTCTCATGTAGAAGAATAAGGGTGGAAGGAGAAAAGTGCTAACATAAAAGCGTTTGAAATATCTAAGCTTGTGGTTTTGAGCCCGCGGTCACAAAGGGAAGTGGGTTGAAGAAAGCACCTTTGCAGAATTTGATTTCTATTAATAGTTAGGGGTCTGTGAAGTAATTTGACGAGATTAACACCATAACAGTACAAAGAGCTAGTAAAATCTTGAATATGATCTGTTGAAGAACTAGGGATGCAACAAAAGCATGGGAACATTATAAGGAGTCAATACATACCTGTGATCAACTCATGTAGAGAAAATTCGAATCAAGATTAATCTTCTAATTAATTGAGAAACTTACACGATAAATTAATAAATAAAAGGAAACGATTATCTATGTTAAATTAAATGAAGAGATGCAATGGTTCATGTCAAAATACACAATGGTTCAATCCTATACCTATTGAAATACTATATGAACTAGAAGTAGTGGTGAATCTTAGTGTGTCTTGGTGGATAACACACACAGACACACACACACACACACACACACACACACACACACACACACACATAATGGATTGAATGGAAGTTCATTCTATCAGGTTGGTGCTTGTTTACAAGCTAAGTCTTGTTATGAGGGTTGGATTCCTCACATCTTAGTTGGATCTGAGATCAACAAGCCAGGTCTCGTTATGAGGGTTGGATTCCTCATTTCTCAGTTGGATCTGAGAACTACAAGTTGGGTATTGTATCAGAGAGTTGGATCTCTCATATTCAGTTGAAGTTGAAGATATTAAAGGCTTTGTTTTATTTGTATTCATTCAAGTTAAATAAATAAAAGAAAGATAGTTTATCTACTTCATATGTTTTGTGTTATACATGTTTGTGAATAATTAATTGAGATGCATATATTTTATTCAGTTAATCTATGAAAGTGTGAAAAGAAGTCAAAAGTTCCAGACACTGATTCACCCCCCCCTCTCAGTGTCAGTGTGTGTTTCAACACTATTTATTTGAAATATATAGGTGCATAGAATCTTCAAATAATATGTACTGATAATAAAGTTGAGTTGGCCAGAAAACCCACCACTGTCAATTGGTGGCATTCCCACTATCTAGGAGTAGTGTTAACATACACACTATGAGTACTTGCACCATGGGGATAGGGACAAGAAGTCCTTATTTCACAATTAATGATTGAGGGGTGTGTAGTAAGATGGGATTACCTCACTCCCATTTCAATGCCTAATAGATCCAAAGTTAACATGAATCTACGCTATTTGTAAGTGATTTTAGTGGTATCATTATCATTAATGATAGATTTTTTATATTTAGAAAAACAAGTGTTTGTACTAGCATCACCACCATTTTTTACAAGACTCAAATGACTACAAATATTTGAATTTATTATTTTCTATAAAGTTGAGTTTCTTAGGGTGAATGACAATTGGGATTTACAGGATGGTTATACCTTTAAGTTATTATACTAGGTAGTTAAATGCACAATACAGTGAATGCATGGATGTTGAGTGAAGCAAATTCCGTCCTACAGAATAATTTATTGATGCATGAGTTGAGTACTTCATTCACCTATCTTAAAGGAAACCATTAATTATATTTTCGGGCAAGCTAACATTTTCATCCATTTATCAAGGATAATGAATTATATGGCTATGTTTCCTCATTGTAGTTCACTATCCAAATATGAAGGAAACTCATTAGGAAATAACCTATGTGGAAGAGGTTGAAGGGTGGGGATGAGAGCTAGAGTGGTTGTCTATGAACATAGAGGCTAGGTAAGATAGGAATCCCTCACCCACTGTTATTTATACTCATTGTTTACTTGAAAGACAATGTTTGTTCTCCAAGGTTATTCCCATAGGAAACCAACAATTTGGACCTTTTCCGCCTACACAAAGAGCACTAGAAAGATTAAGATCCCAAAGGTACTATTTAACATAAAAAGGAAATATATTCCAAGTATTGTGTAGGAAAATGGAAGAGAATGTGATGGTTTAGTTGATGACTGAGTGAGATGCCCGGAGAGCTCTATAATGAGAAAATCATTGAGCAACAACAACAATGGGGTTAGATATTTGAGTGCAATTATGAGTTGATGATTATTCCTTCACCTTGGTGGCATCATATCCAAGTTTTGGGGTGGTATCTATTGTAGATGCCTATGATTGGGTGGAAAATCACTCATACACAACCAACTTCATGGAAAATCTTGGATAAAAGATAATTGTTCATAATTATCTCCATGGAATATTTTCTATTTGTATATCTAACATATAAATCCATCAATATAAGTGTTGATGAAAAAATAATATATGTGAATGTATATCCAAACCATGCATGTGGGTGAATCCCCGATGATCAATCATTGAATAATGTTGTACATGTATGTTTATTTTAACTGCATTTGTTTACAATGTACATTATAGAAATGTTATTGCATGCTATTTATGTCATGAAGATATTCATAGTCTCATTGGACTCACAAGTGGTAAAAACACAAAGAAATTTGTTGCTGATATCCTAAGAGCCAAGGATGACATCTATCTCACTGAGTTTTAATTTTTTATTATTTTGAGTTCATTTAGTCAAGCAGTTCTTTGAAAGGATCTTCGATTGTGTTATTCTCTGAATACTCCATTGTGTTCTACCTACTTGTTTAACACTGATAAGATGCACATTGAATTCCCCCTTCCTTGGTTCAATCCACCATTGTCTTCCTAAAAATTTCTAAGCCATGTTGGGGTAAAGCATGTTTTCCATCCATGAGAATGAAATGCGTTATATAGTATACAACCACTGTGTTGGAAAACCAAGGAGAAATTTAATGATCATAAGAAAAATTATTCATGGATAAACAAAGTGAGAGAGATCAAGTCTTTCCTATTTTTATTTGTGAACTCGGTAAATTTATTCATCAATTTGTAACACAAATTAATTAATTCATCAAATTAAAAACAATAATAAGCCATTAAATACAAATTAATTTGATATATTTCTCTATGTTGTTCATTATAACCATTAACCCACTTGAGATCTGTAACATCCCACTCTACTGAGCCCACTTTTATTGACATATTCTTTGAGGACACTTGCGTGCAAGTGATCCATTTATGGTAGATTATGATTTCATTTCGATTATGGGTTATATATGATGACGATGATGATGCATTGTAACTTATTGTTATTTTGATGTATATATATTGGAAGATTCTATTGATGATTTTTCCTGAGTGTGCAGGACACATGATAGGTTATGGATGCTGATGGCATCAATGGACTTCCTTGGACTCCGAATTGAGTCAGAGAGTGGATTGTATTTGTTTGAGTATTCTATTTTTCTCACATATGATATATGATTGATTCAGTATGATTATGTATATGGATTATTGATTGTGTTTTTATTAGTGGATGAAGGCTTGATGATGCTTGATAATCCGAATCACATAAGGATTAAAGGGGCCATGCATAAAAACCAGACATTTGAGGGAGAGGTGTGGCAGGGTCCCTATCATATCCTACTAGCACTTCCGCCTTGGTCTGAATGGTAGGTTAACGATTACCTAGTTCAAGAGGTCCACGATGTCTTGAGTCCATATTGAGACAATCACTCATGAACATTTCTAAAGGGCACACAGTAAGGTGGGGTCCTTATTCCTTAGAAGCCCTTAGTCTCTCACAAGGTTGACCGAATGGAGTGTTGACTCCAAGGGACGGACAAACTTCCAAAACTAGTCTAAGGAGAGTGGCACCCTTGGAGCATGGAGGTGCATCTTGAAGGGAACGTCGTGTAATTAAAACCTTGAGTCAATAAATATAGGTGGCCTAGAAAACATTGAAATGATTAGACCTTGTTAGAATAAAAGAATTAATTAATCAGTACATTATTAATTATAAAGTTTAACAAAAATCTAAGCCTAAGTCTAATATGTTACAAGGGAAAAACTCTCTATGGCCAAGGGCAAACCACAATAGACAGGTATGAATGCAGAAATCAACTCAATTCCAACATGTGCTATATAAATTAATGTGCAATACAAGGAAGAAGCCTACCTTGATCCAATTGTTTGATGTCATTCAACCCAAAGCTTTACACCTGCAAGAAGTTCTCAACTAACAAGTGATGCAAGTATATAGTGACAATATATAAAATGAGTTAGCACATCAGATAGAACAATCCATTAATAAACATTACAAACATGCCCATGGATAATAATCATATATTTTCAAGATATTGATATGACAGGAAATGAGTATTTCTATTAATAGTTGATCAACATAAGTATCAATGTTACAGACTTCCGTGTTAGCACGATTCGAAACCAAGAAACCAAGTTCCTTCCAAATGAGTCTCCACCACTTCAATCCTCCACCAAAGGCAAGCTCATAGCAAAGAGATAATGAGATCCTCTTGAAAACAAGGGAAGAGTTTGGGGGTTGAACACTGTGTTCAGACTTGAGGGACAAAGGGATGCAGACTCAATATGAAGTAATTTCTCCAGAGTAACTTTGCTCTCAAAGTTGAATGCTTTCTCTCTATTTTCCATAGCTCGAAATTGTGCTCTTATAGACTTTATAATGAAATTGAAGGGCCGAGTCAGAATGTTTCCAGTATATGGAAGGCCAAGGATCAGAGATCTTCCGTCGTGACATGGAAACCCGACCTCATTTTGTATTTTATGGCACAAATCTCGATATACGTGAGCTGTAGTGGAGAAACTAGCATATATGAATCTTGCAAAGCAGTTAGGAAGCATATATGTGGAAAATATATAATTTTGGCTCTGGATTTATCAAAAAAGGGGGTTGATAAGTCTGCATAGGGAAATGGAAAAAGGCCCTCTGTGCAAGATAACAATGGTGAGGAAAATCTTTCTATAACAGATGCCCTCGAATGTGTGAGATCAGGAGAGTATCTGCGATGACTGAAATACATTATAAATAACCCAGAAGTGGAGTGGTAGAGAACCGGTTGGATGAACTCAATTGCTCATTACATTATGTACTGACTTTGCATACATGGCTGCCAAAAATACAATGCAGATCCATGTGGAAAATATACCAACAAGTGTTCATGGCCATGAGTAGGCAAATATAAATGCGGTTACATGCTAATAGATGTCATAGTCACGAACAAGGCCCAGTGAAACCAATCTGAAGATATCTATATACCATGGAGTACAATCTAATCTCCCATGATCGCTGAAGTCAAATAGGTACTGGTCCGATGAAATGGAAGCAACAACTCAGGAAAGCTGTGTCTACAAAGTGATGTCTTCAAGTCTTCAATACAATCCGCCAATGGTGCAAGTATTCATCATGTGAATAAATGCGTTGAGTTCAAACATGATGAGACATCGTTTGATTACCGGTCATTGAGGTATACCATTAACAAACATGAGACAACCTAACAATGATGAAAGCAGGTATCAAGGCACCGAGTACATCTCTACAAATGTGAATAAAGGAGCTGGTGTTGAACATTTGAGAGATCCATTGATCATGAGACATTGATGCATTTCCATTTGTCAATGGCGAGAGAGCCTGCCATTGATAACTGCAAACCTCAAGGTACTCATAAAACTCTAAGTCTTGTATCCAGAATACATGAGCTGAAGTCGATGGAAAGAGACCCGCTGAAAGGAGAGAATTAAGGCATCTCTCATCAGTCAGCACAAGGAAAAAAGTAGGAGCTTCATGATTTGGTGGAGATCAGACGAAGAACATATTCATGAACCAACGACCTTGTGCGTCTTTTGCGTGTGCTAAATGCAAGTGGTACATGAAAAAGACCCCCTAAATAGCAGACAATGATGAAAACTGCTGACAAAGGTGAGGAAACCACCAATAAGGTTAATGGCATCCAAGACACTGCATGAATCCCAAAGTGTGAATAGATGTCTTATCGTCGAACACAAGGGAAACCACCCAGTCAACAACCCATGAAATGTCGATTGTTGGGTTCATGGTGACCTACCAATGATGAAAGTAGGGCCAGGGTGCATCATAAGACCAAAGTATCATGTGATTCTGAGACAAACTGAGGGTATGGATGACATGCGAAGTCAATATTTCTGAGGAGTGGCCGACATAGGTTGATAGACTTCCTTTGAACAAGAGCATGAGACATACGGTGGAATCTGACTGCATAGACTTAATGATTTGACAATTAGATGCATGAGGCATCCATAATGTTCTCTATAGTGGCTGGAAGATTAACTAGTCGGTAGAGAAAATTCTGTAACGAGATCAGCTTCCTAAGGCCATGCTAAACCCAAAATTATAATGACGCAAGGACTCAATAACTTTGTGCTCTGTTCAAAGGCAACACGACTACTGGAAATTACAATATAGTACTCCCTTACCACCCTTCTTTTTTTGTTTTTTCATAACAAATGAATGCTATGATATAGAGGAGGGAACGAGTGTCGCAAGTAAGCAAAACTAGTTCCAGCAGCGAAACGTATCTATGCTCAATGCAAGGAAATGCATGCGGGAGATGGACACTCGGGGTGATGTTCCCTCTAGGGTATAGAGTGTCAAACTGTGAAGGGTATAGACAAGGCTCTTCTTGGTTGAGGATGCAAACTTCTTGGGCCATGGTTTATAACGCAAAGCGAGAATCGGCTAAAGGCTCAATACTGCAAGAAAGGGCATGAGATGCAATCACAATTTAACGCCAAAAAATGTCCCTTCTTATATCTTTTAGTCTACTTGGTGTGAAAAAGGGGTAAACTTGTGCCAAATAGATGTCTTTTCAAATCCATTTTACAAGTTTGAAGAAGACAAGTTCACTCGATGATCTTTTCCATTTTTGATAGCGAGTCAGAAAAGAGCTTAACTAAGACTCATGATATTTGAAATCCAATTTTAATGAGTGTGAAAGGGACACATCACTCGACAATATTTTCAATTTTTAGTAACGATTCAAAAAAGAGCTTAACTAAAACTCGTGTTTTGGAGTTTAATCAACATGTAAAGGGGGGTCCAAGGTTCCCATCCTGGCCTTCTACTGAAAGTCAGTATCATGCGGATAGCTGACAATAGCTTGGGAAAACCCAAGGCTTTCCAAGTCAAGGAGGAGAAGGTGCTAACGGAGGATACAGTTTCCGTGATGGTTCGAATAATGTCTCTTAATGGAAAAGACATAGGTGGGGGAATGGGATGTCCCATCAGGTTGTCCCAATCAAAAGGAACCTCGTCAGGACTTGGATGGAGAGAATTCGAGGGAAGAATAAATCTCTCTCGTTCAGAAGGGGGAGGGTGTGGAATGTTGATGACATGGGTCAAAGGTGTGTCATTCTCTTCAGGGAGAGTAGGGTTGACCAGAGATTGCACTGGTATGGCCACTTCTTCAATTATAGGTTTAAGAGGATGCGTAGTAACGGGGGCAAGAGACGCTTCACCCTTAACAAAGGGGGTGAGGTCGAGAGAATATTGCGTCGATGGAACCACTGAGATGATCAAGGGAGAAGTGGTGTGAAGAGAAACTACAGATGCCTCAGAATTTGAAGGGCTCTTGGGTGAACTCCATGCTTCTGGTATCTCGACGGTAATTGGACACAAACAAGTAAGGTGACTTCCTTCACAAGTCCTGCAAAAGAATTTAGGATTACGTCTGAGGCGTCTAGGCTTCTCGATGTAACTAACAGGGGAAAGAAAGTCATCTCTTGTATGATGAATAGAAGTGGGAGATGTGACATGGATATGATCCGGGGAAAAAATAACGGTGCCCCCGACATAATTGGTAGAGGTTGGGGCCAAGTTGTCGACATAGTTGGTAGAAGAAGTCGACCCATCTCTGACATAACTGGCAGAGGTTGGATATGGAGCACCAGTATGAATGACAGTGACTGGGATGGTGATTTATGGTGGAATTTGAGTCCACTTTCCAGGGAAATATGGATTCTAAAAAATTGCAAGCTAGGCAAGATCTTGGTCTACCTCTTGCCCTAGCCCAGAAAGGTGTTGGTTCACGCCAAAATGGTCTGATGAGGTTTGTACATGCATTATCACTGGGGTCTGTGGAGAGACTGAGGTTGGATAAGGATTATTCAAGTGAGGATATATGTTTCCCCCTTGTGAAGGGGTTCCATAAAGAGGGTAGCCCGAACCGTAAAACTGGTTCTCTCCATATGCACGACTTGGTGGTAATTGAGGACCTGTCATGGAAAAAGTGTTCGAAGGAACTAACATGGTGGATGAAAGATACATGGGTAGGGGGTAATAAGTGGGATAGGCACCCATATGAGTACTATCTCTTAAAAGAACATAGATAGTATTGGATCTGTAGGGAGGAAGGTTCCATCCTCCCACAGGGACACAACTCATATCAAATGAAGAAGTAGTCATCGGAGCCATGGTGCCCTCAGGTCCAATGCTAGGATTCATATATGTCGGCCAGGGAGAGGATTGCACGGGGGAAGGCACATCAATAGAAAAATGGCTAGAGACCCAAGGTGCATATTGAGCATTATAGTTCTGCATACCATAAAAAATAGCTGGATTTCCCCC
>JZKD02S1655225.1:269893-300567 GCA_000966675.3 Picea glauca
ACCCTAAAAAATAAAATCGTGTCCAATCAATTTTAGCTTAAAGCGTAAATTTTATTGGCCGTGATTACTCAAAGATGTATGGAATGAAACTCATGGTGTTATGACTCTGCATGAAAATAAAAATAGATATAATGAAAAGCCTAACTTTAACTTTTCAGTGAATGATATGTTAAATAAAAATAGTGCAATCTTCAATTTTAACTCTGCAACTCAGAAGTAAAATGCAATCTTTCGCTAAATGTGCTAAGCTAATGATAAAGGTTCAAAGAAAAAAATACTGACCAATGCAAAATGCCTATTTTTTTTGTATTTTCAATGTATTTAAAAAGAAAATGCATGGACTGATAAGCGACTTGATATATAACTTATACTGTGTATAAAAGAAATCACTTGAGCAGAATACCAAGTAGCTAAGAAGACAACCCAACTACCAAGGAAAAATAAAAAAACGAAAACAAAGAGAAAGATGTCACCCAAAAATTCAACTCCAAAAAGGTTTCCTGTCATCCCAGACAATCTGAACAGGGACCGCAAAGACTTAAGAAGGCTCAGTGATCCTCAAAACTTACCCAACAGTCACTAAACCAAGAAAACAAGCAAGGGGGAAGTGGTGTACGCTCCTGTTCAAGAGAAAAGGGCATATTTATGCCTCTTGTAGTGGGACAACAAGCGTATACATGCGAATGTCAGGGAAAAAAGGGCGTATATCTTTTAAAACAAGTCTAGGAAAGGTTAAAAGGCTAAAAACTCAGACCCAGAGTGAATAGACTCTGTCCAACTATGATACAACAAGAAATACAAAGGCAAAAGAGCAATGTAAGAAGGAAAAATACTTCAACCCTTAGAAGGAAGATCTCTCCCCAGTGGAGTCGCCAATTCTGTTACAAGGGAAAAACTCTCTGTGGCTAAGGGTAAACCACAACAGACAGGTATGACTGCAGAAATCAACTCAATTCCAACATGTTCTATATAAATTAATGTGCAATATGAGGAAGAAGCCTACCTCGATCCAATCGTTTGATGTCGTTCGACCATTGAGCACTTTGACCCAAATCTTTACACCTGTAAGAAGTTCCCAACAAACAAGCGATGCAAGTATATAGTGACAGTATATAAAATGAGTTAGCACATGAGATAGCACAATCCATTAATAAACATCACAAACATGCCCATGGATAATAATCATATATTTGCAAGATATTGATAGGACGGGAAAGGAGTATTTCTATTAATAATTGATCAACATAAGTATCAACGTTACAGACTTCTGTGTCAGCATGGTTCGAAACCAAGAAACCAAGTTCCTTCCAACTGGGTCTCCACCACTTCAATCCTCCACCAAAGGCAAGCTCATAGCAAAGAGATAATGAGATCCTCTTGACAACAAGGGAAGAGCTTGGGTGCTGAACACTGTGTTCAGACTTGAGGGACAAAGGGATGCATAATCAATATGAAGTAATTTCTCCATAGTAACTTTTCTCTCAAAGTTGAATGCTTTCTCTCTCTTTTCCATAGCTCGAAATTGTTCTCTTATAGCCTTCAGAATGCAACTGAAGGGCCGAGTCGGAACGTTTCCAGTATATGGAAGGCCAAGGATCAGAGATCTTCTGTTGTGACATGGAAACCTGACCTCATTTTGTATTTTTTGGCAAAAATCCCGATATACACGAGCTATAGTGGAGTAGCTAGTGTATATGCATCTTGCAAAGCAGTTAGGAAGCGTATATGTGGAAAAATATATAATTTTGGCTCTGGATTTATCAAAAAAGGGGGTTGATAAGTCTGCATAGGGAAATGGAAAAAGGCCCTCTGTGCAAGATAGCAATGGTGAGGCAAATCTTTCTATAACATAAGACTAAGTCTAAGTCCAAGTTTAACTAAAGGGCTAATTAAAAATATTAATAAATTAAAAGAATTAAGATAAAATCAACTTCTCGGAAAAAGGTGAATAAAAAGCTAAAGGTTGGATAAAATGCACATGTGTGCATGAAATTAATAAAATGGACTTTTAAAATGGAAATAAATAATAACTTGAGAGAATAAGTGTACATAGAATATAATCTTGAGTCAACCTACCACTAGTCTAACTAGAAGAAGACTCCTAATCCAGCTCTAACTAAGATCTAGTTAGGAGACCCTCATTAAATTAAAATTTGGGGAACAAAGGGACAACTAAGAGAAAACATAGGAACACATTGGGAAATGTGAGGGAAATTGGCTTTTTAATTAAAAAAAATTGGTAATTAGTTGTGCAACTTGGAGAGAAGGTGACAAGTGTGTGGGTGAATAATACTAATTAAATTGATTAAAAAGCTAATTAATTTTGCATGAGGGCATGTGTCATTGAGGATTTTTCTATAGAACAAATGTGGTAGAAGGGAAATAGGGCTCACTAATTCTTGGTAATGTTATGCTTCCAAAATTTTGTGGATTGTGTTTTACTTGTGAGATTTGGGATACCAAGCTTGTAGAAAGAGTGGAAGATCTTCCTTGTGAGGAAAGCCTTGGAGATATTGTTGTTGGTTTCTTGTGTGTGGTCCCTTTGCGGATCAGGGGGCTAAGGGGGAAGAAGAGTACCCCTAGCATTGGATGGGAGGTACCAGTGGAGTTTTGGTGATTAGCAAGCTAGAGTACAGAAGGAGTGAAAGACTTTGAAGGACACCATCACCTCTCCGTCTTCATAGGTTCTGGTATTTTGTTTATGAGTTTAAATTTGTAATATGAACAAATTGTATATTAGAGTTATAAAGATTCACTGTAATTATGTTGTACTCAGATTTTTATATTGCAATTAAAAAAAAATCATCGCATAATTCTAGATGTGAATCCTATGATCCCCTTCAATTTATTTTGTAGTCCAAAATTTCGAACTCTTGTCGCTGCAAATAAAATTTCAATCTTGAAATCTAGAGTTTTATATGACTATTATTTTTTTTATTTCTCACAACCGAATGTATAAGTTCACTGTATTAGCTACCAATTAAAATTTCAATCCCAAGTTGGAATTTCTTGAGTCAATGTATATTTACAAATTAGATTATGAAATATGCCAATCACTGCTTATCTTTTTACACTCTTAAATGTCGAAATTCGCTACATTCATTGTATGACTAGATGTGAATCTGGAATAAGAATGTTGGTCATGGTAAACTAAGAACATATCAAATTTGAATATTGTCTTGTCACAAAAGGAGTTTGCTTATCTGTAATTTAGATTTGTTTGGTTGCTACAAAACTAAATTTACCCTCGAAGGATTAAATCTCATTATCGCTTGATTTAGTTACATTCAAAAACTAGTTCACAGTCAAAGAAATTAAAAACTCTAGACCCTGGGATAGGATTTTCATTAAGCTCTGTCCATTTATTTAGGAAAACCAAAGGATGGAATTTTCGTTAGGTCATTGTAACTTTCGCATGCATTTCTGGACTTCTAGGAAATAGTATGGTGTAATTTCGTTTCCACTCCAAAAATGTATTACCTATTGAGGCTGTGGTAAGCTGTTTTTAAATTTCCAAATTTAATTTCATGGGTGATGTTGATTAAATACTCAACACTATGAATTAAATATTGTATTGATGATGCAACACTAATTTTCAATTTTTAAAAAGTTGAATACTATGGTTGTGGCCAGGCTGTTTGCAAACCGAATTTAAATTTGGTTGGATGCTCTAAGAGTACTTGTGTTACAAAAAGAATTAATTTATTGCATATTTTAAACTTCTGGGAATTGAATGATTGGATACTATAGAATTGTCATGCTAGATGGCGTTATCTTAGGATCATTAACTCCTTGGAAGTTAAACTAATTTTTATTTTAACTGTGAGTTACACCCAAAATCTTGGGAGGAAGGCACTTATTAGCTGACCATAGCGTTTAACCTTGTCTTTATAGGAAGAATCCATGTTGTCAAATGAATGTGGGATGGGTGTAGTAAGAAACAAATTTAGTTATTCGTACATTTAAATGATAAGATAATTGGTGCAAGGAAAAGTACATACTATAGATGAAATAGTCGGATTATAATCGCCCTGTCTTGGATGCATAATAACAGGATGACACTAGATTCCTTGGGTCTGATCAGTCAGATTCATTCGTCAAGGCTATCGATTGACGTGTCTCATGAGTTTTAATCATTTACATCTTTCTATCTTAATTTTTAAAAAGAAAAGAATATTTTCCTTTTTCTTTAAGATTTTTTTTATAGATTGAATGTTTTAGTTCAAGATTCTAAAATAATTAATTTAATTGTATCTACCAAGAATACCTATAGACCCTTGCCAAATTTGAGTAGGTCCATCCATTGTACGAGTTTTGGATCAGTCGTTCTAGTACCATTTCACCAAGCTCTCCCTACCTTCAAGTGTCTCAACTTTTTTTATCCCCAATCTGGATAATTAGACTCTCCTTTCCAACTGCTTAAGGAAACTTTAGTCATTGTTTGAGTAACAAAGGAAGTGTTTTTAGAACACGAGTTCTTAAACTTAAATTGTATCTCTAATTCGAAAAATTTCAGTTGACAACTCCTTGTTAGATATTGATATTTTACCCACCTAAAGTAACAATATATTGTAAAGTTTAACTATCATGATACTATATATATATTATATTGAGCCTATAAAGTTGTAATAGTAACCCTACTATGAAGATATTGAATTTTACTTTTATTGATTATGAAATCTTTGCACTAGAGTTGGTAAATTCTTTACTTGGTTTCAAAAGACTCCTTATGATAGAATGCTTTTATAAATGATGTTTTAGTCAATGATTAAGCTAACTAGTATAGTTTACATTTCAATTTGATTGTATGATGGATTTGATTATTGGAGTTATTATGGCTGATCCATGTATTACTTATGGTACCCTTGTTTTGATAGTTAAAATTTTATTTCTACTTATATTTTAGGGAATGAAAATGAATAAATTTGACCATAAATATTATGTGGTATTCTTATGGAGCAAGTACTTTTGTCTAGATAGTGAGCAATAATTGATTTGTATTCTTATAGAGAGGGTACATTTTGTCTAGATGTTGAGTAATTAAAGTTACTTTTAGGGAAGAAAATTGTTAAAGATAAATAATGATTAGACGATGGAATTGATTAAGAGGAGACATATTATTAAATAATAGATGATAGCATATCTAATGATAGGGAATATTATCTAGATAATGGGTAATTATTGTTTTTAGTAATCTTAAGGGAAGTAAACTTTTGTCCAGTATAATGAGTTTTTGAATATTTAATTTTCGTCATGATCAAGTACTTTACTGTTACTTTAGTTCTGAGTCTAGAATTGACTTGATTATGGGAATAGATATCTCCATTTTCTTCAGAACATTTGCGAGTCCCAAGACCTTAAATGGTCAAAATCAATTGGATGAATCTTGGACTAGAGCATAGATTATGTGTCTTGGAGGTCCTAACCTTGCAGGATAGGTTGGGTGGGTAGACACCTTTTTTTATCATAATGCAATATAATTGATCTATTAATATCATAATGTTGTAGTTGAATCTTGTAGTGAAATGATGTAGATGAGAATAGATGTGTAAATATTGATGCATGTTATTTGTTCTAATTATTGTTGTTTAAAAAAAAAATTACCACTATTGTTCTCAATTACATAGATGTTGTAATGGAGGGGACATTACATATGGTATTAGAGTAGGTTCAACCCTGCATCATTGAACTAGTATGAGTTCCACTGTGTTAAATAAATGATTATAAATGTATCGCTAATTAATTTTGAAATTGTCCATGTAGGTAATCATGGTTAGAGGGAGTAGGGAAGTAGATGACGTGGTGTTGGAGGGAGAGGTGTGACACCTCCGATAATATCCAAACCAGAGGGATATAACCCTCATGGAGATGATAAGATGATTGAGTAGGAGTAGGTTATTGCAGGAGATGTGGTAGGTATGATGAGATCCTTCCAAAGGATGTCATAGGCATTGATCAACCTCATGGATTGAGATGAGGGTAGAGCGTATGTGCCCAATGAGGGATTACAACGCACTCTAGCTAGTATTAGTAAAATACATAGATAAATCGATAAAGTGAAGTTTCCCGAGTTCTAGGGTGCCATGAACGGCTTAGCCACCAAGGTATGGTTGGAGAACATGGCGATGTGCTTCACACTTCATGATTACACCTCCAACATGAAAGTACACATGGAAGTATTTCAACTAAAGGGGATTTCTCTTCTATGGTGGAAGACACTCCTACCTCAACTAAACATGGCCGTCGAAGACGTTTCATGGTAGTTGTTCGAGGAATGGTTTCAGGAGAGGTATTTTTCTGAGGAATTCATTGAGCGTCAGCTGAATGAGTTCAACACTTTATGATAGGGTGGTCATACGGTGTCGGAGCATGAGTCCAGGTTCATGGATATATTTAGGTATGCTCCACATATGAACATAGAGAAGTTAAAGGTCAACAAGTTTGTGTTTGGCCTTAACTTAAACATTCATGCGAAGGTGAGAATCCTAATGCCTTAGAAATTACACAATGCAGTTCAGAAGGCCCTTATAGTCGAGGAAGAACTGAACAGTGGGGGTCAAGGCACGAATCCTTCTAGACTGACCAGACATATGACATCAGGAGCACAAAAACATCAGACATTAGCCTGACAGATTTCTAGGCATCGAGATACACCTAGAGGACCTATGTTCTTGACACTGCGAAGATAGACTCCTCAACAAAGGATTCCTTATAGAGGACCACCACCACAACAACAAATTCATCCACAACAACAACAACAACTTCATCCACAACAACAACAAAAACTTCGTCCACAAAAACAACAACAACTTCATCCACAACAAAAACGACATTTTAGGCCTGTTCATCAGAATAGAACAGGGTCATAGACTGCCAGGCCAACGACTTCTACTTCGGGGACCAGGAGAACTCGAACAAAGAATAGATGCTGGACATGCGGAGAGCCACATTACCAGTAAGAATATTCGATTGAGAAGGCCATAGTGGCCAGATCATCAAGACCCACTACAATTGGATATTTGGGAAAGGCCCACATGATACACGCAGCGGTGAACAACCACCATGCCAAGCACCAATCCATTTTTCGTGAGACGTCAGGTACAATCGTTGATCAAAATTTTAGTATTTTGATATATCTAGGTGCCACAGAGAGATTTATTTCTAGTGCAACACTAAAGAGAATTAAGGTAAAGGTAGTTGAGTAGGACAAGTTTAGATACATAGAAATGACATTGGGTGCCAAATAGAAGGTTGGAGGAAAGGTTACAAACTGTAGAATTAACTTGGGATATTTTGTAATGAAGGTAGATCTTTATGTCATGATCTTAGGATGTTATGACATAGTGATTGGTATGGATTGGTTGGAATCACATGATACGATACTTAACTGTAAGAAAAAACAATTAAGTTTGACAAATGATTTGGGGAAAGAGTAGAGTGATTGTAGGAAGAAACCAGGGGGTATCTCTAAGGTTTATTTCTTACCTACAATCGCAGAAGAGTATGAGCAAGGGGTGCAATTTATATTCTATATTAGCGCTAAATGAGAAGGGTGGGGCAAAAGGACTAGAATACCTTCTTGTAGTACAAGATTTTGTGGATGTATTTCCAAAAGAGTTTCCAGGTTTACCACCCAAAAGAGAGTTGGAGTTTACAATAGACTTAAAACCTGTAACTGATTCAATAGTGAGAACGCCTTACCGGATGTCAACGCCTAAGTTACAGGAGTTGAAAATGCAATTGAAGGAATTGTTGGAATTGGGACTTATACGTCCAAGTGTGTCTCCTTGGGGTGCACTAGTTATTTTCATGAGAAAGAAGGATGGATCCTGGAGACTTTGTATTGAATATCATCAATTGAATAAAGCGATGATAAAAAACTAGTACCCGTTGCCAAGAATAGATGATTTATTTGATCAGATGAAGGGGGAAATGATGTTTATGAGGATTGATTTGAGATCAGGATATCATCAATTACATATTAGGGAGGAATATATCCCTAAAACCATGTTTAAAATGAGATTCAAACACTATGAGTTTACATTTTTACCATTCAGATTGATGAACGCCTCATGGGTATTCATGAGTTTGATGAAGGAGGTGTTCCGTGAATACTTGGACAAGTTAGTTAAAGTATTTATTGATGACATAATGATTTATTCTTAGATGAAGGAAGAGAATGACAGACATTTAAGATTGGTCCTATAGTGTCTACGAGAAAACAAATTGTATGGGAATCTATCAAAATGTTCTTTTTACCAATCAAAGATTCATTACTTGGGATATATAATATCTCGTGAATGTATCACTGTGGATCCAATGAAAGTAGAGGTCATTATGGAACGACCAACACTGACAAATGTACAATAAGTACATAGCTTTATGGTTTTAACAAGATATTACCAACATTTCGTTGAAGGTTTATCGAAGATAGCAAATCCAATCACGGAATTGCAAAAGAAAAACAAGAAGTTTGTTTGGATAGAGAAATGCGCAGAAACATTTCAAAAGATCAAAGAGTTGTTGACGAAAACAATGATACTAAAGGTCCCCGACATGGAAAAAGAATTCTTGGTATGCACAGACACATTCAAGGAAGGTTTAGGTGGATTTTTGATGTAATACGGTTGGGTGATTGCTTACATTTCAAGGAAATTAAGAAAGCACGAGGAGAAATATGAAACACACGACTTGGAATTATTAGAAATTGTATATTCCTTGAGAGTATGGAGACATTATTTGATTGGAAAAAAATTGAATTAAAGAAAGATCATTGTGGATTGCAGCATATATTTTCTCAGAGTGACTTGAATGTGCGACAGAGGCATTGGTCATAATTACTTAGGGAATACAACTTTGATATTACTTACATTAAAGGAATGGTGAACAAAGTGGAATATGCGTTGAGTCAGAGACCACACATATTCTCGGCAATACCTCTTAAAACTAATCTTTGAGAAAATATTCTAACTTTACATATAAATGATGGCTAGTATAAAGAAGTTAAGGGTAATATTGGACAAAATACCATGATGGTACCGAAGTTTGAAGGTTCCTCATTGGACAACAACGAATTATTGAGATTTAATGAAAAAATTTACATACCGCCTAACAAAAAATTATGAAGTTTGATTTTGAGTGAAGCACATTGAGTAGTGTACATGGCTCATTCGGGAGTCACAAAGATGAAGGAAAACCTTAATCCTTTATTATTTTGGAAAGGAATGAGAGAGGACATAGTTAGTTACATGGCGATATGTCTAGAATGTCAGCAAGTGAAGGCTAAACATAGACATCCAACAAGATTGTTACAACCACATGTTATTCCTGAATCAAAATGGGAGGTCATTTCAATGGACTTTATAGTGGGATTTCCATTGACGACAAGGAAACATGATTCGATTTTTGTGGTAGTTGACACTTTGACAAAGAGTGCACACTTAATTATGGTGTGTACCACATATCAAGCGCGATACATAGCTAGAAGTTTTGTTAGCAAGATTGTGAGATTACATGGTGTACCAAGAAGGATCATATACGATCGAGGACCGACGTTTACATGATGGTTTTGGACCAATTTCCAAGAGGATTTGGGAACGCAACTAAAATTTTGTACAAATTTTTACCCAGAGACACACGAACAAACAAAAATAATGAACCAAATTTTGGAGGATATGTTGCGTATGCATGTTATGGATCAACAGAAATGTTGGAAAGACTTCTTTCCATTGGTAGAGTTTTCTTACAATAACAGTTACCAGAGTATTTTTAAGATGACATCATTTGAGTTTATTTACGGGCGACCGTGTCAGACGTCGTTGAGTTGAGATAAACTTGAGGATAGGGTCCTGGTGGGACTGGAAGTGATCATAGAAATGGAAGAACAAATGCAATCAACAAGAAAGAGGATTAAAGAAGCGCAAGATCGGGAAAAGAGATATGTTGATGTGCATCGTGTTGACCGCAGTTATGAAGTTGGTGACATAGTTTTCTTATGGGTAAAACTGCACAAGAGTTCGATCAAGTTTGGAAAGGGTGCTAAAATATCTCCTAGGTTTTTGGGACCTTTCAAGGTTATGGAAAAGAAAGTATCCAGATCTGTGGATTATCGACTAGTCTTGCCTGATTATTTGAGGCATATGCATGATGTATTTCATGTATCAGTTTTATGACATTATATTAGTGATCCATCACATGTCATTGACAAGATTTCTTTGTAGGTGTCAGATGAGGGTGCTCTCATGGTGGAGCCAAACTACATTCTGAACCATTTCAATCGAAAGATATGACGTTGAACAATTGATCATGTCAAGGTCCAGTGGGACAACTATAGTCTACACTTGATGACATGGGAGGATGCATACAATATGCGTCAACAATTTCCTTACTTGGTTGATAGATTAGATATATAGATCTATGTCAGATACATTGTTTACTTGCATTTATATACTGTACAGACTTTGAGACAAAGTTTAAAACAAGAGCGGGTGTATGTAACATCCTGCTCTATCGAGCCCACTTTTATTGACATATTATTTGAAGACACTTGCGTGCAAGTGATCCAGTTATGGTATATTATGATTTCGTTTTGATTATGGGTTATATATGATGATGATGATGTGTTGTGACTTATTTTTATTTTGATGTATATATATTGGTAGATGCTATTGACGAGTTTTCTTGAGTGTGCAGGACACATGACAGGT
The DNA here is from genome assembly GCA_000966675.3 of Picea glauca. Classification (NCBI taxonomy): domain Eukaryota; kingdom Viridiplantae; phylum Streptophyta; class Pinopsida; order Pinales; family Pinaceae; genus Picea; species Picea glauca. Next base: position 280,600 of record JZKD02S1655225.1, read on the forward strand.
TATGGATGCAGATGACATCAATGGACTTCCTTGGACTCCAGATTGAGTCAAGGAGTGGATTGTATTTGTTTGAGTATTTAATTTTTCACACATGTGATATATGATTTATTCAATGTGATTAAGTACATGGATTATTGGCAGTGTTTTTGTTTGTCGATTCAGGATTGACGATGGTTTCTGATATGACTCACATAAGGAGTAAACGGGCCATGAGAAAAACCATACATTTGAGGTAGAGGTGTGGCAGTGTCCCTGTCACAACCTATTAGCACTCCCACTGTGGTCTGAATGATAGGTTAACGATTACCTAGTTTGAGAGATCCACGATGTTGTGAGGGTAGACTGAGATAGTCACTCACAAATATTTCTAAGGGGCACGAAATAAGGTGGGGTCCTTATTCCTTAGAAGCCCTTAGTCTCTCACAAGGTCGACCGAATGGAGTGTTGACTCCAAGGTTCAGAAAAACTTCCAAAACCAATCTAAGGTGAGTGACACCGTTGAGCACGAAGGTGCATCTTGAAGGGCATGTCGCATAATTAAAAAATTGAGTCAATAAATCTAGGTGGCCTAGAAAACATTGAAATCATTGGACCTTGTTAGAATAAAATAATTAATTAATCAGTAAATAATTAATTATAATTTTTAACAAAAATCTAAGCCTAAGTCTAAGACTAAGTTTAAGTCTAAGTTTAACTAAAGGGATAATTAAAAATATTAATAAATTAAAAGAATTAAGATAAAATCAACCTCTATGAAAAAGGTGAATAAAAATACAAAGGTTGGATAAAATGCACACGTGTGCATGAAATTAATAAAAGAGATTTGTAAAATAGAAATAAATAATAACTTGAGAGAATAAGTGTACATTGAATATAATCTTGAGTCAACCTACCACTCGTCTAAATAGAAGAAGACTCCTAATCCAACTCTAACAAAGATCTGGTTAGGAGACCCTCATTAAATGAAAATTTGAGGAACAAAGGGACAACTAAGAGAAAAAATAGGAACACATTGGGGAATGTGAGGGAAATTGGATTTTTAATTAAAATAAAAATGTTAATTACTTTTTCAACTTGGGGAGAGGGTGACAAGTGTGTGGGTGAATAATACTAATTAAATTAATTAAAAACACAATTAATTGTGCATGAGGACATGTGTCATTGAAGATTTTTCTATAAAACAAATGTGGTAGAAGGGAAATAGGGATCACTCATTCTTGGTAATGTTATTTTGCCAAAACTTTGTGTACTGTGTTTTACTTGTGAGAGTTAGGATACCAATCTTGTAGAAAGAGTGGAAGCTCTTCCTTGCGAGGAAAGCCTTGGAGCTATTGTTGTTGGTTTCTTGTGTGTGGATCCTTTGTGGATCAGGGGGATAAGGGGGAAGAAAAGTACCCCTAGCATTGGATGGGAGGTACCGATGAAGTTTCGGTGATTAGCAAGCTGGATTACAGAAGGAGTGTAAGACTTTGAAAGACACCGTCAACTCTCCATCTTCATAGGTTCCGGTATTTTGTTTATAAGTTTAAATTTGTAATATGAGAAAATTGGATATTAGAGTTATAAAGATTCATTGTAATTATGTTGTACTCATATTTTTATATTGCAATTTAAAAAATAAAATCATCGCATAATTCTAGACGTGAATCCTATGATTGTCTTCAATTTATTTTACAGTCCAAAATTTCGAGCTCTTGTCGCTACAAATAAAATTTCAATGTTGAATTCCAGAATTTTATATGACTATTATTTTTTTATTTCTCAAAACTGAATGTATAAGTTCATTGTGTTAGATGCCAATTAAAATTTCAATACCGAGTTGGAATTTCTTGAGTCAATGTATATTTACAAACCAGATTATGAAATACGTCAATCACTTCGTATATTTTTACACTCTTAAACATCGAAATTCGCTAGAGTCATTATATCACTAGATACAAATCTGTAACAAGAATGTTGGTCATGGTAAACTAATAGCATATCGAATTTGAATATCGTCTAGTCACAAAAGGAGTTTTCTTATCCGTAATTTAGATTTGTTTGGTGCTACAAAACTAAATTTACCCTCGAAGGATTAAATCTCATTATTTTTTGATTTAGTTACATTCAGAAACTAATTAAGAGTCAAAGAAATTAAAAAATCTAGAGCTCATGATTGGATTTTCATTGAGCTCTGTCCATTTATTTAAGAAAATTGAAGGATGGAAATTGCATTGGGTCACTGCAACTTTTTCATGCATTTTCGGACTTCTAGGAAATCGTATGGTGTAATTTCATTTCCACTCCAAAAATGTATTACCTATTGAGGCCGTGGTAAGTTGTTTCTAAATTTCCAAATTTAATTCATGGGTGATGTCGATTAAATCCTCAAAACTGTGAATTAAATCTTGTATTGATGATGCAAGGCTAATTTTCAATTTAAAAAAATTTGAATATTATGGTTGTGGCCAGGCTGTTTGCAAACCAAATTTAAATTTGGTTGGATGCTCTAAGAGTACTTGTGTTATGAAAATAATTAATTTACTAAATATTTTAAACTTCTGGGAATTGAATGATTGGATACTATAGAATCGTCACGTTAGCTTGTGTTACCTTAGGATCATTAAATCCTTTGCGTGTGAACTAATTTTTATTTTAACTATGAGTTACACTCGAAATCTTGGGAGGAAAGTGCTTCTTAGCTGACCCTAACGTTTAACCCTGTCTTGATAGGAAGACTCTCTATTGTCAAATGAATGAGGGATGGGCATAGTAAGAAATGAATTTAGTAATTCGTACATTTAAATGATAAGATAATTGGTGCAAGGAAAAGTACGTACCATAGATGAAGTGGTCAAATTATAATCTCCCTTCCTTGGATGCATAATAATAGGATGAGACTTGACGACTTGGGTCCGATCGGTCAGATTCATTCCTCAAGGATATGGATTGACGTGTCTCATGATTTTTAGTCATTTAAATCTTGTTGTCTTAATTTTTAAAAAGAAAAGAAGATTTTCCTTTTTCTTTAATAAATTTTTTCGATTCAATGTTTTAGTTCAGGATTCTAAAAGAATTAATTTAATTGTATATACCAAGAATACCTATAGACCCTTGCCAGATCTGAGTAGGTCCTTCCATTGTACGAGTTTTGGATCAGTCGTTCTAGTACCATTTCACCAAGATCTCCCTACCTTCAAGTGTCTCGATTTATTTTATCCCCAATCTAGATAATCTGACTCTCCTTTCCAACCGGTTAATGAAACTTTAGTTGTCATTTGAGTAGTGAAGGAAGTGTTTTTAGAACACGAGTTCTTAAACTTAAATTGTATCTCTAATTCGAAAAAACTTCAGTTCACAACTCCTTGTTATATATTGATATCTTACCCACATAAAGTAACGATATCTTGTAAACTTTAACTATCTTGATACTAGATATATATATTATATTGAGCCTATAAAGTTGTAATAGTAACTCTAATGTGAAGATATTGAATTTTACTTTTATTGATTATGAAATATTTGCACTATAGTTGGTAGATTCTTTACTTGGTTTCAAAAGACGCCTTATGATAGAATGCTTTTATAAATGAAGTTTGAGTTAGTGATTAAGCTAACTAGTATAGTTTACATTTCAATTTGATTATATGATGGATTTGATTATTGGAGTTATTATGGGTGATCCATGTATTACTTGTGGTACCCTTGTTTTGATAGTGAAAATTTTATTGCTACTTATATTTTAGGGAATGGAAATGGATAAATTTGACCATATATCTTATTTGGTATTCTTATGGAGCAAGTAATTTTTTTTAGATAGTGAGCAACAATTGATTTGTATTCTTATAGAGAGGGTACATTTTGTCTAGATGTTGAGTAATTAAAGTTACTTTTAGGGAAGAAAATTGTTAAAGGTAAATAATGATTAGACGATGGAATTGATAAAGAGGAGACATATTATTAAATAATAGATGATGGTATATCTAATGACAAGGAATATTATCTAGATAATGAGTAATTATTTTTGTTAGTAATCTTAAGGGAAGTAAATTTTTCTCTAGTATAATGATTTTTTGAATATTTAATCTACGTCATGATCAAGTACTTTACTATTGTTTTTTTTGTAAATAAAAAAGTATTGCGTTACCTTGGGCTAGCAAAAGCTACACATGTCTGAGTATACACCAAAACTTGCCACATGTTCTGCCACATAAGTGGAAACCAGAACATGTGGGCAACATTGTTCAGAGACCAAAATATGATATCTGTCTTAGAAAACATGGGGACTTGCTACCTTTTCTTCCACAAGCGTGGAAACCAGAACATGCAGTCGACTAAGTGCCCTGACCAGCTAATGAACCAGAACTAGAGTTTGAATTTCTCAAAAAAATTATCACTAAATCCAACGAAAAAAATAGTAAGGATACTAGACATGAGGCAAACGTAGGCATCCATCCTAGTTGAATTTGAAGGTGAATGGCTGACAACAAGTCGGGCATCGAATTTTCATAGGATCTCTTGATAGGGAGTCAAACAAGATGTCCAAGTGCTTGCTGAGGGTATGCTGGTTGTGAATCTTCTCTACCAAATCCTTTCGCATCTCAAAAATCAAGACCAGGTGGTATTCCGTGAGCCTGCAAGATCTAGGAGCTAGGTGAGCATGCTCTTTTGTGTCATCCTCATTCCATCATTCATCCCAATTTATTTCAGGGTCCTCATCCTTAGAAATGATGAAATTATTACAAGGATCCTCCATTTGAGGAGGGATTTCCTCTTCAACCATATAGCCTGTCCTGGCTGGCTCCGAAAAAATCAAAGGGGTGATGGTACCTGTGTCCGGTCGTTGCTCCAAGGTGGTCTTCGGTAAATTTGGCAGAATTTCCTCCCAGTTGGGAGGAATATCCTCTTCCACTGGAAAACCTCCATGGAAATTCTCTGTGTTAGATGGAAGAAGCTCTAGATGAGCCTCCTCATACCAGTTCTGGAAGGGGAGAGAGAGAGGCTTGTCCTAAGTATTTGTGCATGCCGACTTGAATATATTAGTATGGCCTGCACTGGGACTTACCTCTCTCGTGAGGCATGGATAAGAAAAGCATAAGGAGGAAGAAGAATATGGTGAGGTGGCCAGAGGTGATAAATAGAAACAGAGGAATAATTACTAAGGCAATGCAGGCACGAAGCACAACAACCAAGAGGAAACGATAAAATAAAGCCAAATGCCAGAGATAAAACCACTACGAGGAAAAATCAACGTGAGGACGGAGGAATTGATGGCTCTGATTGCCATGAGTGCTTGGTTAATGCAGATTTGATGATTCGTACATGTACCAAGGAGCAGAACCCGAGTCACCATTAAGACTGCTATTCCCTCCCAGTGCACTGAAGCTTGGAGGAAATGAATGCTAGGCATATCGACTGGATAGGGAAGGACGGTGGCAGTGAGGGGCCTTAACTTCCCTCGTAGCCAACACATCTATTGACATGCATGGACCATGTGTCACCCCATCCGGGGAATCAAGTTCTTTACTGTTACTTTAGTCTTGAGTGTAGAATTGATTCGGTTATGGGAATATATATCTCCATGTTCTTCAGAACAGTCACCAGTCCTAAGTCCTTAAATGATAAAAATCAATCGGATGAATCTTGGATTTGAGCATTGATTATGTGTCTTGGAGGTCCTAACCTTGCAGGATAGGTTGGGTGAGTAGACACCTTTGTTATTGTTGAGCCTCTAAATTGACATCCCCATTACCCTATTATACTCCTCATTTATACCTTTTTGGCCTACCTAAGCTTGGATGAATGACAAATGACATTACCATTAGCCATTGATGAGGTCATAAGGTAAAGTATAATTGAATTCATGCATTTTGTGGTTTATTGAGATAGGCGACTAAATATTTCATGTACTAATGTTTGAAATTTCCACATGTAACCTTTGACCTCTAGAAAGTCCAATATTTCTGTATCAGCTCAACCATCCAGTTCTTATGCGATAGATTGCCACTGTTTGAATCCAGTACCAAGAACACCTTCCATTCAAATCCAATACCAAACTATTCACTGTCGTGATCCAGTACCAACGGCCGCAGACTGTTCTAGTCCGGTACCAACCACTTGCGTGCTATTTAGATTCAGTACCATTTACCGAATCTCACCTGTCACGATCCGATACCAATACAGGAAGAAAAATATACCAAGTTTAGCCCCAGATCGTGCCCAAGATAATTGTTGGATGTTTGTTGAATCATTAAAGCTTTAGCAAGGCTATGTTAAGTTTGTTTGTTTATTGCTTCATCCTCATACAATTCATGTCATGAGGATGAAGCTCAAAATATGTAACTGAATATATTAATTTGACAATTGATTGATCTGCTAAATATTTCACCTCCTTGTGTTGCATGAATAATACTTTTTAAATAGTCATGAAAAGGATGGTGGAAGTAGTGGAGAGATAGCATAACACAACATATGAAGCAGCGTTACATATTGTAGAACATATTTTTAGTTGAGGTTTAATAGAAGGATGTCATTTATTTCCATGTATTGATCGTTTATGAATGAATGTGAATTGAGTTGTTAGCATAGTTTAATTCTATGTTTTGAAGTTTGAGTAAGAGTAATGTGTGGATTGAAAACAAGCTTTCTGTAGACTCTAGTCCCTGACCTGTTGAAGCGGCAAGGGCCCACCGCCCAACAAAGGTCAGCATCTTTGTAGATTAGTGTTAGAATTTTATTTCAATAGCATAATCGTGAGATTAGATGAATCTTGATTCTTTCATATGATAGCAATATAGTTTAGTCTAGGATTCTGATTATTTGATTGCTGAGAGATCTTTATTTTACTCTGTTTTGCATGAATTTGATTTTTCCTAATGGACATGTATGTTGACAGCAATAGTCAAACATATTTGAAGAAGAAATAGTGAAGTTCACAGTGGAATATTGTGAACCACAACATACCCAGTATATTGATTATTGAATTGCCCATGCTATGTCTTGATGATTGATGTGTGATTTCCCTTATGCCTTGAAGATTGATGTGTAATTCCCTTTTCAGAGTGTGATTGTATAATTAGCTTCTTGGGCCAGATAGCAGAGTTGGTCTTTCAAAATAAATCCATCTCATACTTGCATGTTCCCTAATGGAGTAGATAGCCTCTCTGTGAAGGACAACCAAAGTGTGTTTTCATTTGCTAGTTTGCTTTATTTCCAACATGCATAATCTAGAATAGTTCTATACTCATGACATTAGAATTACCTTTCTTACTGGTGTCTTGTAACTCTATTGATTACAAATCCTAGATTGATAATTAATGAGTGAATTATACTAAACATATAAGTAGCACAACATTTTGGTGCCGTTGCCAGGGAGTTGCAAACGGTAGGAAGTGATTTTTAGCTTAGATTGTTTGCATAGTTTTTGAATGATTTTAAAGGCTACTTGAGGGAGGAGGATAAAACATTTAAGATGTGAGTGAAGAGCCACGTGACCAATAGAGTGGGGTTCTCCAAAGCCAGGTTGCCTTCTTACCTTCTAGATAGAATTAGGATTTCAATTCAGTTAAGAATCAAATTTCCATTTTATGCATATATATAGAGATAATAAGGGTAGATTTGTAAGCTCTAAATATTAAAAAACAACCCCCCCTACTAATCCAACTGACGCTGGTGCAGGAAAAATTCCACTAGGAGAAGGTTCAAGGGGAGCTAGTAAGGCTCTAGAAGAAGAACCTAAAATGAAAGAATCAACATTGGGGAAGGAAGAATGTGAATCTGCTGAACGTTTAGGAGACACAAAAAATCTAGTTTCTAAACCATCTATCAGTGGAATGGCAAAAGAAGAAGGAAATGAAGCCACTGAGACTGAGACCTTTGGGTTTCCAATATTGGATATTTCCAGAAACATCAGCATGAAAAACATCCCACTATCATCATTACCCACTTTCAGAGGTATGTCAACTGAAGATCCAGACTTATTTTTATTCGAGTTTGACATATTATGTAGAAGTTATAACTAAGACGATGCCCAAAAACTTAAGCTCTTTTCTGCTACAATGAAGGATTTAGCCTTAAGTTGGTTCATGAGCTTAAGAGAAAATACAATCCTCTCTTGGGATTAGATGAAAGACACATTTTTATGGAAATACCAAGACTATTGTAAGGATAATGCTAAAAAACACATTTTTAAAATGCAACAAACAAAAGATGAAAGCCCTGAAGACTACTTAGAAAGGTTCTTATACAACTATCATAAATCAAAATTATTCACCACAGACCCAACTATAGTAAGAACCGTATTTTTTAAAGGTATTAGAGATGAATGCATAGAAGTTTTAAACTTTTTAAGTTTAGGAGATGTGCACCAAAATCCTTTTACAGAGATTGCAGATTACTGTAGAAGATACTCAAGAGGACAAGCTAAAATAGGCAAAGCACCAATAGATTATTTCAGTAGAAATACAAGACAAAGCTTAGGGACTGTCACGAGAATTGAGTTAGGAAACTTATTAGAGAAATTTAAAACAAACATATTGAGCACAATCAATAACCAGTTAGATACCCTAAAACTGAAAAAGAAACAAGAAGAAGAGACTATTTAGCAATATTTTGTCCTAGATGTCGAAAGAAGCACGGTGAGAAAGAATGCCCATTAAATGTCATAGAAATCTGTGGCATGTGTACACTAGATCACCCCACATCTGAGTGTCCAACTTTGCTTGATCTACAAGCCATGTATAGGGGAGGAGGAGTCTCACAGGAACAACCATACCCTTCCAAAAAACCTTGGAGAGCACAAAACCCCAATGCATTTTATGACCCTAATGCACAGTATCAACAACAAAAATGGGGTCCTCCTCCAATGCCCTATACACAATGGACACCTCAACAAGCGCAAACTCAACCTTGGCAACATGGTTGGAGGGGGTCTGTGTATGGGAATCCCTCTTACCCTACATATCCACAGTATCCTGCAAACATTTCCCAATTACTACCTAGATTTAACCCACCACAGATGCAAGATTTACTCCCACCTCCTATACAACAACAATTTATAGTCCCCTTGAACCCTAATCAACAACATCAAGTATCTATAAATGCCAATCAATATCCACAAAAACAAGATGCCCACAACCCTCCAAGACCAACAAAAATCTTTTCCCAGCCAATCCCTAACCCCAATAATCGACCCACCCACCCTATGCAGAATGCAGAAGTTTAAACCTTTCCCACCTATAAAATTCGACTAAGATCAGGGAAACTTGTAAATCAATCAAATCCCGAGGTAATAATTCAAGAAGAAAATGACAATCATTCTGAAGAAGAAAACACTCAAACCACCCCTGTAGAAGAAGAGACTTCCCCTCCTATTCCAACCACTTCTCAGTCCGTAGGAGTACCTCAACAAGTTAATCTTCCACCTTACCCTGGAATATTATTAGAGAAGAAACCTGACCCACCCTTGCACAAAGATATAGAGGATGAGTTACGAAATGTATGTATAAAAATACCTCTGCTGCAAGACATTAAGGATATTCCCATATATGCCAAAATCATAAGGGATCTTTGCCTTAAGAAACCAGGAAGGAAGAAGAAGAAACCTCCCCTTGTTCAGGTGGTGGGGTAATTATTTGACTTTATTTCTGAAATGCCATACAAATATAATGACCCTGGGAATCCAGTAGTCACTTTTGAAATTAACGGTATTTCCTTACCAAACACTCTCATTGATTTGGGTGCGGCAATTAATGTAATTCCTTTTGACACTATGCAAAAACTCCAAATCAACCAGTTGAGACCAACCCAAACCATGACAAATTTGGTAGATAAGTCAGTCATTAGCCCTACAGGAAGTCTATATGATGTCACAGTCACTCTAGCTTCTTGGGAGTATCTAGTAGACTTTCTAGTCATCTATTCTAAATCATCCTCCAAACCAGGACACCCTGTGGTTCTTGGCCATCCTTGTCTGGCCAGATTAGATGCCTTTATTAGTTGTCGGTCTAGTGAGATGAGTATATCCAATGGCACACATAGCCAAAATATTGTCCTCTTCCCTCCTGCCCAACCGACACATGAGATACCTGTTTGGTTAGAAAACCCTTATGGAGAGGAATATTGCATCAGACCCCTGTTAACACTTGAACAAGTAAGAGGAATGCAAGAACAATCAGATGAACAAGTCTTAAGTTTATTTTTGGATGATACAAATTGTATTGAATATCCGAGGTCTTTTGCATAGTTGTCACACATTTTTAGTTCTGAATTTCAACAAACTTGGCACCCTGATATCACTCAATTATATACTTTATCACCAGCTTCCTCAGAGAAGGAAGAAAGTACCGAGCTTGTTGATATTAGCCTAGGAAAACCTTTGTATATCAACTCTAGTTTGGAACCAGAAAAAAAGTCACAGGTAATTGAAATGCTCCAAAGACAATTTGATGCCTTTGCACGGGATTATGCAGACATGAAAGACATTCACCCTGACACATGCACACATCATATCTACACTAATGACCAAATCAAACCAATTAGACAGCCTCAACGAAGGATGAATCCAACCCTCAAAGATATTGTAAAAGAGGAATTGCAAAAACTCCTTCAAGCCAATCTCATATACCCCATTTCAAATAGTCAATGGGTGTCTCCACTTGTCATAGTTCCCAAGAAAAATGGTAAGTGGAGAATATGTGTAGACTTTAGAGAGTTGAACAAAGCCACCCATAGGGATTATTTTCCCTTACCATTTATTGATCAAGTATTGGATACCTTGTCCGAGAAGAAGTATTTTTCGTTCCTAGATGGGTTTAGTGGTTATAACCAAATACAAATAGCACCCAAAGACCAGAAGAAGACCACTTTCACCTGCCAATGGGGAACCTATGCTTATAGGGTTCTCCCTTTTGGACTTTGCAATGTCCCAACCACTTTTCAAAGGGATTTCTTAGCCATTTTCTCTGACTTGACCAATGATTGTGTGGAAGTCTACATGGATGACTTTATAGTCCATGGAAATGACTTCTAGGAAGCTTTGACTAGTCTAGAAAAAGTCTTGATTAAGTGTAAGGAAACTAACCTTTCCCTAAGTAATGAAAAGTCAAAGATGATGCTCACTGAAGGTATTATTTTGGGACATCACATCTCTGGTTCTGGAATGAGAGTTGATCTAGAAAAGATTCATATTATCACACAAATCAAAATACCTTCCTCACAAAAGGAAGTTCGTAGCTTTTTAGGGCATGCCGACTACTATAGAAGATTCATTCTGAATTTTACAAGCCTACCTACCCCTTTATTCAAGTTATTATCTAAATAAGCTGAATTTAATTGGGATGATGAATGCCAAGTATCTTTTGAGATTCTAAAACATAAATTGTCAACTACCCCTGTATTAAGAGGACCAAATTGGTCTCTTCCTTTTCATATCTGTACTGATGCCTCAGAGATAGCCCTTGGGGAAGTTCTTGGACATAGGGAAAAAAAATTCCTTATGCTATTTACTTTGTCAGTAAAAATTTGTCTCCAACATAAGTTAATTATATGGTCACAGAAAAAGAATTGCTAGCTGTGGTCCATACTATCAATAAATTTAGACACTATATTATAGGATATCAAGATTTTGTACACACTGATCATTCAACCATCAAATTCTTAATGAACAAACCTATAACAAACCCTAGAGTTACAATATGGTTGTTATTATTAAAAGAGTTAAATATCAACATTATTGATAGACTTGGTAAGGATAATCTTGTGGCTGATTTCTTATCTAGATTGATTCATCTGGGAGATATCACACTAGTAGATGCTAACTTTCCCGATGAAAATTTGTTTTCTATTTCTACATTTACTCCTTGGTATGCAGATGTAGCTAACTATCTGGTGACAGGGAAGATGCCTAAGAAATTTTCTCCTAGAGAAAAATAGAAAGTAATTCAGCTAAGTGCAAACTACATGTGGCACAATGATTGTCTCTACAAAATAGGACAAGATTTGGTAACTCAAAGATGTGTAAGAGAAGATGAGATCCATAATATTTTGCAAGCCTGCCATGATGGTCTTTGTGGAGGACACTTTGCTGACAAAAGGACCGCTTATAAATTTCTCCAATCTGGTTATTATAGGCCTAATATTTTCAAATATGCTATAACTTATGTATCCAATTGCGATGAATGCCAATGAATGGGTAAACCTATTGCACGAGACCAAATGCCACTTCAAGCCCAAGTAGTCATTGAGCCTTTTGAGAAATGGGCATTAGATTTTGTAGGGCCCATTAACCCTGCATCTAAAAAGAAAAAGTATATACTTGTATGTACTGACTATGTGACTAAGTGGGTTGAAGCAAAATATTTATCAGCTGCAAGTGAACAATCAGTGGTGGATTTCTTTTTCAATGACATTTTTACTAGATTTGGGGTACCTTGGGAAATTGTGACTGATCAGGGAGCTCAATTTACCTCTAATCTAGTCAAAACTGTTACAGAACCGTACCAAATCAAGCACATGAAATATACACCCTATCATCCACAGGCAAATGAACAAGTAGAGTCTACCAACAAAGTCATTGAGTCCATTCTTACTAAAACAGTACAGCTACACCACAAGGATTGGGATGACAAATTACTAGAAGCCTTATGGGCTTATAGAATCACTTGGAGGAATACAACAGGACATACAACTTACAAGTTGGTGTATGGGAAGCAGGTACTTCTCCCTATAGAATTCCAGATCAAAACCTTCAGGACTGCAGTACAATTTGGCATGAACTTAGATGAAGCCCAACAAAAAAGACTCTTGCAGGTTAATGAGCTAGATGAAATCAGGTAGGAAGCACTTCAAAGAACCACCCTCATTCAAGAGCAGAGAATAAAATGGCATGACAAGTATCTCAAAAAGAAAAATTTTCAACCAGGATATTGGGACCTCTTGTATGACAACAGATTCAAGAATTTCGAAGGTAAGTTAACTACTCGTTGGATGGGACCTTATGAAATTGACACTATCTATGATAATGGTTCAATCAGGATAAAGACAATCGACAAACATCCGACACCACTACTTGTGAATGGTCACTTGTTGATAATTTATAACAAACCCATGTCAAAAGAGGAATTTATGACACGTGTACTACATAATTCAGATATGTAGGTGATCAGTAAGGAAGGAAACCTTCCTAATGATCCACATTGATTGATTGATTTACTTTTAAAAACCTTTGTACATAGGTGTTAACTTACCTCCTTTTGTTTTACTTTTGCATTTTATCTTTGTAAGTAGATTTATATAATTTATTTGATCCTTCACGAACTTGCTAAACATTAGTCAGTAGGCATCAACAATACTCTGTTCTGGTCCAGTACCAGCTGTGCTGATCTGGTACCAGAAATCCTGTTCTGGTCTGGTACCAATAGTCCTGTGCTGGTTTGGTACCAGAAGTCTGTCCTTATACGGTACTATCAAGACACATCACCTAATTGACAAGGAATGCTACGCCTATTTCAAAATCTTATGAAGTATGAAGCCATGCAGTAACCACTCAAGCTGGAACCAAGAAGCCAAATGCAACATCAAATGGTAGCCCTTATGAAGAAATAATTTATTTTGGTTCTATTACTGACTAAAGGGAAGTATCTTTAATTTCTTTTGGTTCTGTTGCTAGCTAGAAGGAAGTATTTTAATTTCTTTTGGTTTTTTTGCTAACTAAAAGGAAGAATTTTTAATTTCTTTTGGTTCTGTTGCTTGACAAAGAAGACATAATATTTTCCTATGATTGTTAAAAGAACCATGCTTAATCTCCTTCAAAGTCTAGAGGTTGCCTTTATCCAGTATTTCAACATGATTAAACGGATAAAAAAATATATTATCCTACAAGTAACTATCTCACCCTAACTTGACTTCAATAATATTCATTGGATTATCCTTACTAAAGAGTAACATATGAGTATATGAACACTCTCTGTCATGGGCACACTAGGAAAATGTTTATGGAAGAGGATGTATCAGTACCCTAAGGTAACTTTAGGTCATTCTCTTATGGACAAACTCAGATAGAATTATACATCTGGATCATTATAAAGAAATAATGTGCATACATAAGTTTATTTTTCCTTCAGAAAAATCTTTATAGACATTCAAATAAGAGAATATACGTTCCAACCCAATACCATCCTAGCCTGTAAAAAGGTTTTCAGATGAGCCTCCCTTGTCACCATGCAAAAGAAATATTTAATAAAAATACGAAATAGGTGACTATGGACAAGAAGTCTCTGATGGAAAAAGGGTTTAAGAGACTAACCCGCCAGGATACTGAACAGGTCTACTGGTAGCGGGTACCGGTCTGTGGTATGACTAGGAAAACCCATCAGGGTACTGAACAAGCCTGTTGGTAATGGGGCATTCTTCCTAGGGAAGGGATGTCTCTCACTAATTATCACAACTACCCCACTGGAGTACTGAACATGCTTGCTGGCAGTGGGTTTTGGTTGAAAATGTCTCATCTATACTTGTCTGATTGAAAAATTCACTTTTTGAATACTACAAGGAAAGGCCACTATTGACACTTATAAGATACAAACTCTAGATTAACAAACAAGATAATTTCTACAAGAAAATGTCCATTTGAGAATTACCCTAAGTCAACTTTACCGATCTGACATTTAAAGCCTACATTATCTAAGAAGGAAAATTCTTAAGAGTGGATCCCTAACTAGGGAGTCTAATATACTTATACTGTGAAATTTATCCATAACATCTAATGATAGTAAATCTCTGAAGTAAGTTAGGTTGGATTTGTTCTTCTGGCAAAAATATAAAAACCTCCCTGTTTTCACTGCTGAATGCTACCCTTGTCAAAAAGTCATCAAAAGAAAGGCAATTTCAATTTTTCAAGGCATGCAATCATATGCTAGGTGATAAATGTACTTTTGGAATTTGATTTGGTTTCTTTTCACTTATCAATTTTATTTCATTGTGATACAGGGTGTTGAAAATTCTTGCATAAGGATATGCAACATCTTTGGCATGGGGGAGGGTCAAAGAGCTCTTTCAGGACTCTTTTTCAGACTCACTTCTCACTTTCAGAAACCAACATGTTCACCTTACAACCCTGCAGAACCAGACACAAAAGAAGACAAGAACATAATAAAGAAGTTTCATGAAGTACAGGAAATTCCAGTACCGAGCTTCCAGAAAACTCCAGCCTAAAAGGATGAAATATGACAATCTACAATCTTCAAATACAAAGGAAATCACATATGCTATGGGTATTGATTATACAATGGCAAAAGAAAAGGTAACATGGTATTATTTATTTTCCTTTGCTTATAAAACTACAATAGGTATGGAAATGTATACTAGATCTTATGACCTTAGTGTTAAAACCATGCACCTAACTTTCACTTCCCTCATACACATATGCTTAACCTTAACCAATTCTATCATCACATAAGTGCTTGAAAATGACTGAAGAAAAAATCACATCAAAAGTGTGAATATCACATCAAAGGTCTAGTAATCATGAGCCACGAATGTGCTTCATCCTTAAGCAATCACAAACTTATCTCGTGTCATGAGCCACGATTCAACATCAAATTCTCTGCTCAAGAGATCCAATCGCTTATCCAAAACAATAATGATATTTTGATACCAAACATCCCATCCCCGTCATTGCACCATCAGGTAGAAATGAAATGGCTTATCTGGGTGGTGAAGCCATCCAGATGAGCCTCATCTTGTCTTAATTTTTTCCTTACAACATCTTTACTTAAAATCACCGTTCGAATTATCGACGCCATCACCATATTTTTTTCTGTCATTACCAACCTTTCTCCAGTTCTGAGCGTACTCCTCTTTGCGATCTCTGGTACCAAACCCTTACCCTCATAGCTGACTAAATCCTTGTGCTACAACCCAATTTTTGCTCAAAGTTTATAAAGGTGGTTGTAAGTAGACATGAAACGGTCTTCCAGATTTATAAGGAGACCGAGGAGTTCTAGCTGCGTAGAGAGAAGTATGCTAAAGAGGGATGGATGCTATTTTTGGAGAAATTCATAGGCTGTCATGATAAGGTATCTCATGCATTTATTCATGGTTATGACGAAGAGATTGTGCACATAGGAAATCTGCAGCTAACAATCAATGAAGCAACCTTAAGGGAAGCCACGAGATTACCTAGCAGAGGAGCCAAGTATTTCAAAGGAGTATAAATCAACAAGGAAATGTGACAACGATTTCTAAAGGAAGACCATCAACACCTTGATTGGAAGATGGGGATTTCTAGAAACCATATCAAGGAATAATATTATCCTATGCTTGCTAGTCTTCAACGATTCCTCACTTGTGAGGGCATGTATGATGTAACCTTCCTATGTCATATTAGGCTTTTGTTACACTTTGAAGGAGGTCCTAAAATTGAATTCCCATATTTTTTATGGATGATCCTGAACAAGATGGTAAGAGGTGTCAAATCCCTATCCAAAACTGAGAAGACTAGCATTTATCATCAGGGTCTTATCAAAATGCTAGTTATACATGAGATCAGGAAGCAAGGGTTTAGTTGGAAAACCCTCATCACTCAACACCTTTCCACAGAAAAATGAACCTATAGAGGAAGCTCAACCTGCTTTAGATAAAGATAAGAAACCTAAGGAGAGAAAGGATAAGAAATACAAGGCAACCCCATCATCCTCTAGAGTAGTAAAGGATAAAGATAGTAAACAAGTAAGGCCTTCTTCCTCAGATAATAAGACTCTTCAAAGTCAAGAATCAAAAGGTAAATCTAGATTAGTGGAGGAGACATCAACAGTATAACTTAAGGAGAGGGGTCATACGTCAAAATCCTTGAGGAAAAAGAAGAGCAACTCAAAACATAAAAATGAACAGTCTATAGAACAATCCCCTGTAACCATTCCACAAACAAAAAAGAAGAAAAGGAAGTTTGTGAGCACCTATGATCCATTACCCCCTTGTAAAAGAACCACAAGGAGCATGGAAAATAAAGGAAACGCAGTTGTCAGTCCTCATGCACATGAAGACCCAATAGATCTTACCTCCCTTTCTGAAGACCTATCAGTCCAGGATCACATACCTAGCTTGACTAAGGAACAAGTTACTATTACTTTATGTGTGATGAGGGGAGAAGTGGAGGAAAGAGAATGCATCCAGTCAGAGACAATGAGGTCAATAAAGATCTTAACAAAAGAACACATGAAGAAAAATATTGGGGAGCTCCAAAAGCAAAACCAGGAACTCAAACAAGAAGTGAAGGAATACCAACTACTGGATAGGTATATCAAAAAGGAAAACGAGCAACTGAAGGCAACCAACCAACAACTTCAAGATGACCATGAAGAGACTTCTAATAATATCAAGAAGGTACTAAGACTCTTACAATATATTAGGGTCATAAAAATGGAGATGAAAGTAGAAGCCTCATCTATCAACATCATTGATCCACAGAAGTAAAGAATGGAGTCTCAAATTTTGAAAATTTTTGAGTTTGTTTCAATTGCATGAGGACATGCAATGATTTTGGCATGGGGGAATGTTGAGGCTCTAAATTGACATCCCCACTACCCTATTATACTCCTCATTTATACCTTTTTGGCCTACCTAAGCTTGGATGAATGACAAATGACACTACCATTAGCCATTGATGAGGTCATAAGGTAAGTATAATTGAATTCATGCATTTTGTGGTTTATTGAGCTAGGAGACTAAATATTTCATGTAATAATTTTTTAAATTGCCACGTGTAACCTTTGACCTCTAGAAAGTCTAGCATTTCTATATCATCTCAACCATCCAGTGCTTATGTGCCAGATTGCCACTATCTGAATCCGGTACCAAGTGCACCTTCCATTCATATCTGGTACCAAACTATTCACTGTTGCGATCCGGTACCAATGACCGCAGGCTGTTCTAGTCCGGTACCAACCACTTGCGTGCTATTCAGATTCAGTACCATTTACTAAATCTCACCTGTCACGATCCGGTACCAATACAGGAAGAAAAATATACCAAGTTTAGCCCTAGATCGTGCCCAAGATAATTGTTGGATGTTTATTGAATCATTAAAGCTTTAGCAAGGCTATGTTAAGTTAGTTTGTTTATTGCTTCATCCTCATACACTTTGTGTCATGAGGATGAAGCTCAAAATATGTAACTGAATATATAAATTTGACAATTGACTAATCTGCTAAAGATTTCACCTCCTTTTGTTTCACAACTAAGACTGTTTAAATAGTGATGGAAAGGATGGTGGAAGTAGTGGAGAGATAGCATAACACAACATATGAAGCAACGTTACATATTGTAGAACATATTCTGAGTTGAGGTTTAATAGAAGGATGTCAGTTATTTCCATGTCTTGATTGTTTATGAATGAATGTGAATTGAGTTGTTAGCATAGTTTAATTCTATGTTTTGAAGTTTGAGTAAGAGTAATGCGTGGATTGAAAACATGCTTACTGTAGACTTCAGTTGCTGACCTGTTGAAGCGGTAAGGGACCACCGCCCAACAAAGGTCAGCATTTTGTAGATTAGTGTTAGAATTTGATTTCAGTAGCATAATCGTGAGATTAGATGAATCTTGATTCTTTCAGATGATAGCAGTATAGTTTAGTCTAGGATTCCGATTATATGATTGCTTAGAGATATTTATTTTACTCTGTTTTGCATGAATTTGATTTTTCCTAATAGACATGTATGTTGACAACAATATTCAAACGTATTTGGAGAAGAACTAGTGAAGTTCATAGTAGAATATTGTGAACCACAACATACCTAGTATATTGATTATTGAATTTCCCATGCTATGTTTTGATGATTGATGTGTGATTTCCCTTATGCCTTGAAGATTGATGTGTAATTCCCTTTTCAGAGTCTGATTGCATAATTAGCTTCCTGGGTCAGATAACAGAGTTGATATGTCAAAAGAACTCCATCTCATACTTGCATGTGCCATAATAGAGTTGATAGCCTCTATGTGAAGGACAACCAAAGTGTGTTTTCATCTGCTAGTTTTCTTTATTTCCAACATGCATAATCTAGAATAGTTCTATACTCATTACATTAGAATTACCTTTCTTACTAGTGTCTTGTAACTCTGATTATTACGAATCCCGGATTGATAATTAATGATTGCATTATACTAAACATATAAGTAGCACAATAGTTATCGTAGTGTGATGTAATTGATATTTTAATTTCATAATTTTGTAGTTGATTCTTGCAGTGAAATGATGTAGATGAGAATATATGTGTAAATATTGATGCATGGTTGTCGCATGCTACTTGTTCTAATTGTTGATGTTTTTTTTTTTTAAATAAATAAAAGGAATTTACCAATAATGTTCTCGATTACATAGATGTCATAACGAAGGGGATGTTACAAGATCAACACAATCTAGAAAATTAAATTCAATTATCTTTTAAAGATAACATGTAACAACAATGTAATTGTGAGAAGATGAATTTTAGAAGCACTAAAAAATTATCTTTAGGATGAAGTAAATATTGTTGTAACTCGTTTATATGGATTATATTGAGAATTAAATGAGATACAAACAAAACTATGGTATAGAATACATAAATACAGTGAATCCCAACTTTTATTAATAAATAAAATAACAGAATAATGTAGAACACAAACTGGCTAGAATAGTGGTAGCTTATCTTTGAAGAGAAATAGATGTCGACTATGCTCATTCCCAAACAGATAACACAATGGGTTGCAAGAATGGCCTTTTAACATAGTCACAAACCATAAATGTTGGTCTTTTAACATAGGCACAAACCATAAAGGTCAAAAGCCTTAAACCTAGGAGGTGGAGTGCCAAAAGGTTTGTGGGCCCTAAAGTGGCTAGTTGATTGTTAAGGTCCTAACCTGCACATAGGTAGATCAATGTATTCGGATGTAATAAAGGTCAATATTAATAAGACCTTTCAATAAAATAGAATAAGGCGGATGTAAGAAGACCTAAT
>JZKD02S1655225.1:306153-327454 GCA_000966675.3 Picea glauca
TCGAGGGTATGAGAACCCTATCTTGGATATTATTGTAACAGAGTGCTGCTCGATTGGAGGTTTCCCCCTCGAAGAGGCCTGTGAACATTGCTATCTGATTCAAAGTGCTATTTCTATTGCTATTTCGTATATAATTTCTGTGTATTGTGAAGATTATGCTGGATATTTTACTGTTATTCTGTCATTTCTAGCATTTCTTTTCTGTTCTGCATATTTTATATATCTGGTATCTTGCATTGATGCGTCAAATTTTCAGGGGCAAAAATTTTTCATACAAGATTTATTTGGGGAATTTAGTAACTCGTTGGAAATATATAATCTAGATGTAAAACTATTTGGAGTGATTGTGCATGCTATGACAACCCTTGGCCCCTGAATGGCTAAAAAACATCATTTAGGGCCTCATAACAACCTCAAAATTTTACAACTTGAAAATCATAACAAAAATGGACAAGATTGAGAGTCATGACCAGTCAGTGGAATAGGTGGGTGGCCACCTAAATCCACCTAGATCAATTATCCTCCCTTCTGAATAAATGGTCCCCATTGTGTAAGGTTCCCTTAGGATATGGGGAATGTTTTTCGAGTCTGAACCTTCATGAGCCACTTTCATTGCTGATGTAGATGTCCTACTTTGACAACCCATTAGAGTTGTATGTTTTTCTGGTGGGTTCCCTTCATGTCATTGTCCATGATCCAATCCAATTGAGCATATGCAATGCATTCATGATTGATTTATGTAAGGGCCAATTTCTGAACCACCTACGATGTGTCTAACATAGGTGGGAAATATGGTTGAATTGACTACACATTATATATTGGGTGCAAGAAAAGGAAATGAGGAATGCTCAATTCAAAATCATTTTCACCCACATCCTTGGTGATGGTTTAAGGATCATATCAGAGTGGTCTAATCTTCCCGTGGGGGCTTGTGAAGAACTCTTTTTGCAAATGAAACCAAACCTTGTAACCAACCTAAAACTTGTGAGGAACCCGATGTTGGTCATGTTGTTGCTTATACTTGGAATTGTACTTCTCGAAAATATCATGAACTTGTCATTGGAGGTGTTGGATCTGTTCAATGAATTTAGCTTCTTTTCTTGCCTCAATCTAAGCATGGGAAGATTCTGTCAGGGAAGTTAGAATGAGTAGAGCACATCAATGAGGGCCCATCACTATAACCCCAAGCACACATTAAAATGGTTGTGGCCAATATAGTTGTAGAGGGATTTTTTTTAGCTATGATGAACATATGGGAGGCTCTCATACCATGTATGTGGATTCTTGGAGTTGTACATGCACACAATATGCAGAATCATCCAGTTGACCTCCTTTGTTTTTCCATCTATTTGGGGATGAAAGTAAATTGATTTAGTCAACTTGGTGTCCATTAGAGACCATAGGCTGGAACAAAAAGTGTTGAGGAACTTGTTTTCACTATTTAAAATGATGGTATGTGGTAGCCCAAAATGAACCGAAACATGCAAAAATAAGAGTTTGTATTAAAGAAGTGGCCTAGGTCATGATACTCTTTTTACAGGTTGTCGAAATGACCATCTTAGAGAACCAATCGATGACCAAAATATGAAAATTGTGACCATATTTTGTGGAGGGAAACTGTGACTTGTAATACATGTAGACAAAATCCCATGGCCTGTATGGTGCAGGGAGAGGAGTGTACAACCCCTTCTTCTTGATGGACAACTTAGTGATGGAATAGGTAGTGCATGACCTAATGTACTGGCCTACGTCATGTTGAAGATTGAGCCAGTATAAATTCTTATGCATGATTGCTATTGTATTCTCCCCCTTGAAGTGCCCTGCCATCCAACTATAATGTGCCTCCCAAATTAGCTTTGCACGCTCACTTGAAGGAACACAATGATGGGACGGGATAGCACAAGAGCACATACTGGAGGTGGAAGTATGGAAATTGTTTCCTAACACTTAGGGTATGATATGTAGTAGTGAATTCATAGTCACTTCTATATAATTGTGGCCACCTAGAGGTATCGTGTCCATAGGAATTAAGAACTATGGCGAGGGCCACAACCAGGGGTTGACAAAGGAAGTCAAAAGCACGGTTGGCACTGCCCTTCTTTTACTTCATATTCAGGTTGAATTGGTGTATGTATGTGGAACATTTATGATGGTGTTCATTATATATATTTCCTTGTCTCCACATGAATTGTAGAGGATTTTGATCAGCGTGGATGGTCGTTTCCTTTCCCATAATGTAACACTTCCACTGTCGACATGCCTTCATAGTGGATTACATCTCTTTGTCCTATATGGGATACCTACGAACAACATCGGGCATTTTTTTCACTATGATAGGTAACCATATGTCCTTTCTAAGTGAGGATGACATTGCTAGTATAGTTAGAGGCATCTATCCCGATCTCAAATGATTGTTGTAGATATGGAAATGTAAGGACTGGTGTGTAACAGAGGCAATTCTTCAGATATTGGAATTCTTTGCACTATGGTTTAGATCGGGAAAAAATGGATTTATTTCCCCCTTGGTCACTTTAATTAAGGGAATATATATATGAGATAAATCCAACATGAAACTATAGTACAAGTTGGTGAGGCCCAAGAAGTTGTGAAGCCTTTTCAGAGTCCTCGGGGCTGGCCAATTGTGAATGACTTGGATCTTGGCTGGGTCCACATGCACCCCATGTTCATCCATGATGTATCCTAAGTATTGGATTCTCTACATGAAAAATAATCATTTCTCTATGTTGGCGTATAAATTGTGTTGCCACAGGGTGCTTAAGTACTATTGAATGTGCTACAAGTGCTCTTCCTAGGCTTGGATGAATATGAAGATGTCATCCAAATAGACCACCACAACAATGTTTGTGAGTGGATGCAAGATATCATCCATAACCCTTATGAATATTGCTGGAGCATTAGCCAAGACAAAAGGCATGACCAAACAATCAAAGAGGCCTTCTTTAGATTTGAAGGATGTCTTCCATACATCAATCGATTCTATCAGAACCTGGTGATAACCCAAATTCAGATTGAGCTTGCTATAGAACTTGGAAACCTTGAGATGATCAAGAATATCTTCAATATGGGGGATTAGATATCTCATCTTGATAATGATTTTATTCAAGGATCTATAATCAATACAAAGTTTCCAAATTCCATCCTTCTTCTACACCAACACAATTGGGCTCCCACAAGGTGAGGTTCTTGGTCAAATGTGGCCCTTGCAAATGAGCTCATGAATTTGATGTTGCATTTCCTCATTCTCCAAAAGGGAGAATATCTATACTGGACCATTGGGAAAGGGAGCATTAGGTATCAAATCAATGGGATGTTTGACATAGTAGTGTAGAGGCACCCCTATAAGTGAAGCAAATAGGTCTATGTATTCCTCTACAAGATTGTCCACTTGTTTATGTTGTGTAGAGAGATCCCATGTTGAAGCTATGGTGGTCACACTGACCTTTCATTCCCCTTCTGACCAAACCATGAAGAGGAAAACTTTGTAGTCAGTGAGATTATTTTTCAACACTTTTTTGTTTACATCAATGAAATTGCAGGAGTCAGAACTACCTCGATTACCCTGTAGGGATCACCCCCTAGAGTGATAATAAGGCTACGAGGTTGGGACTTATAAATATCATGAATTTTCCATATATAAGGTTGTCACAAACTTCAAGTGGGGAAATATCACAAACTTCAAGTGGGGAAATATCACACTATACCTCATATTTCAAGGCTTGATGTTATAGGACAAGTGACACTGCTGGTTGACTTGAAGGTATCCCCCCTAGCTCAACCAACTGATGGTGTATGGTTGGGGATGTCCCATCATTGAAAGCTTCAATCTATTGATGAAATTTTCTGATATTAGGTTATTCTATCTCTTGCTGTCAATAATGAAATGCAATGGAGTTCCGTTCACCCACATCTATGGATGGAAGAGGCACTCCCCTTCCTCAAGATCCTCTAAATCATCTGGTTGGATATTTATGGTTGTAATGGTAGCACTAGATTCTGCATTGATGATTCTATTTTCCTTATCCTTCTCCAAGTCCGAGTCTGAGTCGAGGTTTGACTCTTTTTATTTAAGTTCATCCAACAATGACTTTTTTGAGTGAAATTCATCAATGTCATTCCAGGGGATTTTATGGAAATCACACCATTTTCCAGTGTTTCTTCGTCTTCTTGTTACCCTTATTTTCCTGCGGTTGAGAATGAATATATTTAGGTTTTCATTCCTTTCCCTATCCCTTGTTTTGTGTGTTAGGGCCACCTTTTCCATGCTTCTAGTATTGTATATTATAGATCCGAACTCTTTCTGATTCTGTTGCTTAAATTTTCTTCTCCATTTTGACAGCATATAAATAAGAGACTCCTAATGAGGATAGGTGCAATAAATCCATATTTGTTTGGATGTACTTATGTAGGCCATTGCGGTACATCAGAAATAGTTTTCACTTGGATTATTTGATACTTGTTGTCCCTTGAACAAGTTTTGAGGAAACATTGGTCGTGTTTCACCACTTGTGGGACTTCGACAGGCTGGTCGAAGATGGAGCACCCAGGTGGAGCTGAGATCACGGGATCTCACTTGTTTTGCGGTATTGTGGATCGAGCAAAGGGTTTACTAGGGTTTATGTAATGGGTTAAGGGATTTTGGCCCATGGGTTTACCCATGATTAGGCCTCTTTGTAAATGTATAAATAAGTAGTAGCTAAGCGATGTAAAGTAGTTACTGTTTTGGCTATGTGCACAACATGTTGTAAATGGTAATGTTGGATTAGTGCAAGAGGTTGTAAGTTGCTTTGTGCATACAAACACTGTAAATTAATCCTTTTTGCTACTAAGGAGTTGGCTCTGTGCCTTGACCTGATTTTGGGAAGGAGGATATGGTGCACAACACACAGATCTCCTGTCCTCTGCGGAGTTGGCTATGTGGATTTGTGCATAGGAGTATATGAATGTAAGAAGATTGAAGAATAACAAAGAAGAAGAAGAAGTTGGTGGATGTAGCCCCACACTGGGGTGAACCACGTATATCCTGTGTCTTGATGTGCTTTGTGTGACGTGATTTGTGATTTATACTATTTATTTGCTTAGTGTTGTTGTTATAATGTATGATGAATGCATATGATGTAGTTGTTTAGTTCTTAAAAATGATTGAATGCTATATCTGAGCTATGCTATGTTCTAAGTGATTGGAAGTGCTTGATATTTATTGTTACTGTGCTGATCTATAATAAGGGTTTAATATGCGATGTGAATGAGATTCAAGAACTAAATGTATATTGTTGTCTTAGTTCTCTACTAAGTGTTGAAATCACAGCTCTGTGTCCCAGCTTGGTTGTAGACACCTGATTCATGCAACCCCCCTAACTCTACCTCAGGTGAGACTTCATCTGCTTCACAGGTGTTGCCAAAAGGGATGATAGTTAGGGTTTTGTTGGTGCGCTGTTGCAGTGTTGAACCCTGGGTCTGCCCCTGTGCCAACAAATGATTCCATTGCTGGGACGTGAAACTATGATTGCTGGGAACTGAAGAAAACATAAAGCTCTATGCATAGATCTATTGATGTAGTGCGCAATATTCTACTTGACTTGCGAAGCGCTGTGCTAAGAAAGAATCTTGATTTGAAGAAAAAGACGTAATATCTTAAATCTTTTTGCTCTGGTAAAGGTAAGATAAGTGGAAAATTTTATTTCAAAATCATGGATCTAGGTATGTTTGATAGATTATGTCCTAGTTTGAAAGCTAGGGTATAGTTAGAAGAAAGAGTTGATCTAAATAAATTTGATATACATAGTGAACTATGTTATTCCTATGCATAGAAATACTTGTTGGACTAATAAGTGGATGAAGGAACCTAGAAATAATTTCTGCAGATTGCAGGTCCAACACTATGATCTCAGTGTGCAGTACAGGAGAGGCTAGGGATCGTTTAAAATAAAGAGAGGATTGCTGTTTTGTTATAACTACAAAAGATCAAGACTTCTTTCTAAGGAATTCCCTGGTATAGTTCCTATTTGTCTTTGTTGTAAAGCTATTGGTCATGAGGTTGAGAATTTCCCAAGGATGATTGCTAAAGTTTAAAATATGAACATGAGACAAGAAAAATATAAATAAGGTCAAGAGACTAAGGATATGTTAAATAATCATAAAGAGAAAGAGTCAGGGACTATGTTAATATAGTTACAATAAGTAATGGATGATCACAGAGACCTCAATTTACCAGAGATCTTGAAAGAAAAACAATGCATAGTTACAAGAATAGATGACTTCAACATAGACTGTGTATTGGATGAAGAAACACACATGAACATTATGCCAGAAAGAACTTGGGAAATTTTGGGAAAGCCTGATATGATACCTTCACTGGGAAGGATAGGCTTGTTCAAAGGAAAGATGATAACCCTACGTGGAAGAGTTACTAATGTACCTGTTATTATCCATGGAACATTGACACAACAAGAATTTGAAGTTATTTGGTTTGTTGAGAACAATGCCCCCTATCCACTTTTGTTAGGAAAGACTTGGATTGAGAAGGATCAGATTAGAAGGAAAGCAGAGGAAGAAGCTATAGAAAAGAAAAAACAAGAAATAAGGAACCTCATAACCAAAAAAATAGAGTGACTAATATAAGAACAAGAGGATAAGTCGAAGAAATAGAGGGCAAGACAATTAGTTGTTAAAGTTGAAAGAACACAGGAAGAATTGAAGAACCTGTCTGTGCAGGAAAGAAGTATGTCCACCCAGGAAGTAGTAAGCAAAGAGGTATTACCTTTGATCCCTTTGAGAGATCATCAATAGCACGAAGCTACTATGATAAGAGAAGATAAGAATAAGAATGGAAAGAGGAATCCAGAGACTCAGATCACAGGAAACAAGGAAATAAATCTCAGTAAGAAGAAAGCCAAGTTAGAAAAAATACAGGAATTTCTAGAGATGACTTCACAGGAGGTAGGCTTGCAGGCCCTGAACCTTATTGGAACAACATAGCCACGCAGAATGAGACTTCACCATGACAAAGCTATATGACCGTTGAAGGCACCTTGACCATTAGAATAGCACCCCAGAACAACTAGAAAATGTAGTTATGAGCAAATGGACCATTGAGACCGTGCCATAATAGACTGATTCGTATTGATTGAGGAATTCCTGTACGTTGGAGGAATCTGTTACGACACTTGTTTATTTAACCTGATGGACGCTATGTCGGGACCACTTTTTCCCACTTGTGATTATCTGAACTAATAGAGAATTGATTTTATATCACGCTGTGATTTCTAGACCTTGCCATCATGTTATTACCTCACTTGTCCATTGGCCTACCCAACCTATTTATTTACAAGTGTGAATGTTGGGTGAATGTAGCGCAGTAGATAAGTCTATGGAGGATATTCTCATGGATCTCATGGCTGAGAGAGTTATGTCTGTAGGAATACAGGCATCATCGACTGGAGGACTGCAAGCATCCCCCTCTACTAGAGATTGTTCTAGCCGTACTACTGAGAAGCGAAGAAAGCACCACGATGATCTAGCTAACACGAAGCAGATCCCGCGGTCTTGTTGGATTATATACCGCCTTTGGCTAGTGCAGTTAACCAATACAGTATCCCACGTGACTTTGAGTACATGTTGATCACTGCGTACATCCCAAAGGGGATATGCGTAGTTCTACCCTAGTTAGGACACATCCCAGTTTTAAATAACAATGAATTCAACCTCAGAGACCAGAAGAACTATGCGATGCTCGCTCCACATAGGTATTTGATGAAGATGTCTGGGAATAAGATGCGCATAGTCTCCCAACCATGGATTAAGGAGCTCACGTAGTCAATGATCCTGAATGTAATGAAGATACCTCACTTTGGCCAACATTAGGAGGTTAATGCTTGCGTTAAACTCCTCCTGTCGTGATATCACAGAGGATATCTATGACTCGATAGGCATGTCACGTTGCATCTGATGCTGATCCACCTCATCACAGGACTGAGCATGAAGGGAACAAACCCTTAATATTTCTACCCAGGGAAGACTTCAGATCACTCCCTGGCACAACGCATAAGGGAAGACTATGGCGATGTAGAACAAATAAAGTGAGGCTACAAGGTAGCCTCCATCTAGGATGGCGCAGTGTGCCTATCTTGTCAGCTTATAGATGGAAATATCGTCAGAAAGAACTGTTTGACATAGGTCACTAGATTTGTAGTAGACCTCGTAGGGAAGTGCTTAGAAGGAATGCAAATGAACTGGGCGAGTTACCTCATCAACGAGCTAGAAAAGGACTGTCACGAAGTGCAGGATCAAGGCTATGAATTCCATTTAAGCTAGTTACTAGTACTGATCATCTTTATCACTTGGTAGTTACTAGAAGGAGCGACATTTCTAGAAGTTGAGCCATTGGAGCCGTTGGTTGCAAGGTTCACCACCTTGTGGTATACAAACGATATGTCAAAGCAGTGGCAATAGAACGTTGTGTTACATGCCTACTACCAGCAGCTGAAGCATTCTATTGAAGCATTTCCACAAATGACACCAAACACATTGCACCAGTACAAACTGCTAGTGAAGTTCCATGTAGATCGACACTTTATCTAAATCACTGTGTGCAGGGATCAAAGTAAGGAGGAGATACAGTCCTATTATAAGCTGACTGATGAAGACATGGAGGAGATCACCAAATAATGTTCAGTAGAGTGCCTTGTACCAGTGGAAGTGTAACATCCCTAGCCACCCAGAGGCAAGGGCATGCTACCTTCAAGTCCACCCTTGGACTACTTTCTCTTACCGATACCTTATTTCATGAATAAGAACACATAAGATAAAATAAAAGACGACATGCACAACAATATCCAACAAGCATGCATAATCTAAGATTATATTAAACAATATTTAAATTTACAATGGAAATACATTCATATACATGTAAACAATAATTAAATTACACAGCGGAATACATTCATACACAGATAATGATAACACAATAGAGAGAACTTATATTTATGAAATATGACACCAACTGGTTGCAGACCAAGGATGTTCCACCCAATTGTAGACACCACTGCTCCAAATCTCAATAGCAGTGTCACCCCCAAGCCAGGGCTATGGATCCACAAGGATGGTTCAAAAGTGTGCTTGGGTTCCCAAACCAGTCAGCTCTCAAGCTCTCACAGGTTTCCCAACACCCAAAACAATCCAAGTACCCAACTCTCTTCTACCTAGCCTATACCACCCGAGAGAATGGACCTCCACCCTTCTCTTCCATGTAGTCCCTCAGGCAATCCTTATCCTTCTTGCTAGGGCCTCCAACACAGCTGGTCCAGAATATCAATGCTCAAACTCTTAGGACTCGCAGTTGTGAGAAAAACATGGCACAAGCCAATGCATCTCAGACATGAAGGCCCCAAGTCATGGCTGGATTGCACCAATGACCATTACAACCAACTATCCCATGGCTAATCTTCAACAGTTCGACTCCCTTTCCCAAGGCAAGACGTAGATGAGGATGGATCAATGAATGGGTAAATGGGTGCATGCAAGTGTGTGAGGGAAATGAATGAATCTACATGAAAATCAGTGAACAATCCATCAGTCAAACCCCCCCCATTAGACCAGAGGTGAGCTTAAGTAACTTCGCAGGGGAATCAAGAACCTCATGGCCTTCCCCAATAATATCATGTAACCAATCCCCTCCCTTAGACAAAAGGTTTAATTAAAAAAAATAGGAATCAACACTCAACCCCTCAAGTCCCCTCTCTTATGGAATCATAGCCCCTATAACTCTAGTCCTTGTCCGTCTAGCAGCCATTGGTGTGTTTATTATTAATATTGATAAAAAAATTACATTTCTTGGGCACATTGGCCCTTTAATAATTGTTTCAACACTCTGGCCTCTCAGCATTGTAACAATACATTATTTAAAATGGGGGTTCAAAACCCAGGGTGTTACATCCCCTCCCCCTTATTTTGGTGCTATCCTCAGTGCATATACAAACTAGAGATCAAAATCTCAAATTTATTCAAAAATATGCAGGTACTCTACCCACATGGCATCTTCATGCTCCCAGGTAGCATCTTCAGGACCATAGCAGGTCCAATGAACTTTTACTAGTTCTATAACTCGATTCCGAAGTAGTTTTACCTTTCTGTCCAATACCTGTACCGACTGAACTTGAAAGTCTCCCTCTGTTTCTACTTGAATCAGATGCCAATCAATAACATGGTTAGGATCATGTACATATTTCTTTAGTAAAGATACATGAAATACATTATGCACATTAATGGAAGCAAGCAATGCAAGCATGTATGCAACTAGCCCTATTCTATCCAATATTTCAAATGGACCACAGAATCTGGCTGCCAGCTTTGTACAACTACCCAGTTTCAAAGAGATTTTCTTGGGCTTCACTTTCAAAAGTACATGCTCCCCTACTTTAAATTCTCTAGCTGTCCTTTTCTTGTCTGCATAAAATTTCTATCTATCCTGATCTGCCTTTAAATTCTACTTGATCTTGACCACCTGGTCTTCCATGTCCTTGAGAAACTCCGACCCAAGTACCACTCTATCTTCTGGGTTGTCCCAACTTACTGTAGTATTGCATTTCCTACCATACAAGGCTTCAAATGGGATCATTCACAATGAAGCTTGATACCCATTATTATATGCAAACTCAACCAAGTGTAAGTAATCTTCCCACTTAGATGGCTTATCCATCACATACATTCTCAACATGTCTTCAATTATTCGATTGACTCTCTCTATTTTCCCATCTGTTTGGGGATGATACGCGGTGATAAAGTTTAGATTTGTGCCAAATAATTTAAACAATCCCCTCTAGAAATTGGAGGTAAACTTTGTATCTCTATTCGAGACAATTGTCCTAGGTATCCCATGCAACCTAGCAATTTTTTTCATGAAAATTTCTGCAATATTAGCCGCTGTATGCATTGTCTTCACATGCACAAAATGAGCAACCTTTGTTAATTTTTCAACCACCGCCATGATTGAATCATGTTGCTTATTCGTTCTGGGTAATATTGTGATGAAATCCATGGTGATTACTTCCCATTTCTTCTCTGGAATTGGTAATGGATGCAACAAACCTGCCGGGTGCCTATGCTCAGCCTTCACCTTCTGATATTCGATACATCGAGCGATGTAATCAACAACATCCTTCTTCATTCCTGGCCAAAAGAATTGTCTTCTTACTGATATAATTGTTTTCTGGTAACCGAGATGTCTAGCATAAGGGACATCATGCATTTCCTTCAGTACCAAATTCCTCAGTTATCCTGAACTAGGAACATAGATTCTATTTTTATGCATAAGTAATCCATATTCCTTTATCTCATACTCCTTTATTTTCTGTTGTACATTTCCTTGCTGTAAGTTTTCCTCTACCTGTAGGTAATGATGATCTGTAACAAGACCATCTAAAATTATGCTCTTCAAGTCTGACTGATGCATACTGATAGTAGTATCATGAATAAGAT
This sequence comes from Picea glauca, assembly GCA_000966675.3. Classification (NCBI taxonomy): domain Eukaryota; kingdom Viridiplantae; phylum Streptophyta; class Pinopsida; order Pinales; family Pinaceae; genus Picea; species Picea glauca. Next base: position 317,647 of record JZKD02S1655225.1, read on the forward strand.
GCACTCTTCTACTAAGTGCATCGACAAATTTATTCTCCTTTCCCTTGATATGCTTGGTATCGAAGTCATATTCACTTAAAAATTCCAGCCATCTTGTTTTCCTGGCATTCAAGGTCAGCTGTTCAAAAAGATACTTCAGGCCAATGTGGTCTGTCCTTAATTCAAATTTCTTCCCCATGAGATAATGCCTCCACATCCTCAAGGCGTGAACAATGGCAACAAGTTCCAAGTCATGCATGGCATAGTTCCTCTCATGTTCCTTAATGTTTCTAGACACATATCCAATGAAATGTCCATTTTGTGTGAGGACTCCCCCGATTCCTTCCTTACATGCATCTGTACATACCACCAAACTTTCATTTGGGTCAACAATATTTAACACAGGTGCACTAGTAATTAATTCCTTCAACAGATTAAAATTATTTTCACACTTGAGTGTCCATTCAAATTTAGTTCCCTTCTTTAATTTTAAAAGAAGTGATGGGATGAGCAATCTTATAGAACCCTACTATGAACCTTCTATAGTAGCCATCTAATCCCATAAAATATCTGACATCTGACACATTTTTGGGTGTTGGTCATCCTCTAATGGCTTCGATCTTCTTTGGATCTACTGCTATGTCCTGCTCTGAAATAATGCGTCCCAAGTAATGGATCTTATTTTGATAGAAAGAACACTTACTCGACTTGGCATACTACCGATGTTCTCTCAATAATTGCAATACCAGTCTTAAGTGATGTTCATGCTCCTCTTCAGACTTAGAATAGATATGTATGTCATCCAGGAATACTATGACAAACTTATCCAAATAATTCCTGAATATGCCATTCATTAAGCACATAAAGACAACTGGTGCATTGGTCAGTCCAAATGACACCACTATAAATTCATAATGCCCATACCTGATCCTAAAGGTTGTCTTATGGATGTCTTCTTCCTTGATTCTTAACTGATGGTATCCTTCCCTTAGGTCAATATTTGAAAATATCTTTTCTCCTCTTAGCCGATCAAAGAGGTCATCAATTTGGGGTAGAGGATACTTGTTCTTTATAGTGTAATTGTTTAGCTGTCAGGAGTCAATACAGAACCTCAAGGTTCCATCCTTCTTTTTGACAAAAAGTACTAGTTCTCCCCAAGGTAAAACACTTGGACGTATTCACCCTTTCTTCAACAATTCTTCCAACTGCATTTGTAATTCTTTTAACTATGGTGTGCTCATTCTGTAAGGTGTTTTTGACACCGGGGAATATCTTGGCACTAAATCAATTGAGAAATCTATCTCCCTCCTTGGTGGAAATCCTGGTATTTCTTGGAATACATCTTCAAATTCTTGTAGCACTGAGAAATATTCAAGTCTTGGCCCCTTTGTATTATCTTGATCTTCCACACGAGCTACATACAATTGACATCCCTTCCTAAAACATATTTTCAGCTGTAAGGATGAAATCTCCCTTATAGAGATGGGTCTTGGAACTCCTTTCACAGTGCTCTGTTTTCCATTTCTATCAAGACATGTAAATGTCTTGTTATGACAATCTAGGACAACATGATGCTTGTCCAACCAATCCATTCCAATCAGAATATCATAAAACCCCAATGGTATGATATTTAGATCGATTCTAATATTCACTCCATTAAGACTTATGGAACAACTTCTGACCATATCATGGATTCTTCTTTTGGTTCTAGTGGCTAATTGAACCAAACTTTCTTTTCCAAGTTTACTTTTCTCCAAATGTAATCTATCCACTATCTTAGGATCAATGTGGCAATGAATTTCTCCTGAATCAATCAAAATAGAAATAGGCTGATTTATGATCTTACCTTCCACCTCGATCATATTGGACTGATACTCTTCTTGTCAATCATTTAAAGCTGCATAGATTCTTCTCATATCTTTGAGTATTGTAGCCTCTTGGATAGGGTGCACAGTCTTTACTCTATCCTTTCTATGTGGGCAATCCTTGTACAGGTGATGTTCCTTGCATCCCCAACATTGGATTGGTGGTCTTCCCCTTTTTCCCAAAGAATATTCCTTCTTGAAATACCCCATAGCATACTAATATTGATGATTTTTATTAGGCTCATTCCTATTGAAGGGAGGTTTGAATCCCTTCCTCCTCTGATCAGACTTCGCATTCTTCTTGTCCTTCCAATATTTCTGCAGGGATTCTTTTCCCTATCCTTGCTCATACATGTATTTAGCCTTCCTGATGGCCTTAGTCAAGGTCTTGGGTTCATCATACTTGATATTTTCCTTATAAAAGTCTGGAAATCCACTTAGAAATACCTGTATTTTCACTTTCTCATCACCAATGAACCTGACATATTTTAACAATCCTAAGAAATTCTTCTCGTACTCTGCCATAGTCATGCTTCCCAACCCGAGTTCAAAGATGTTGAAATAATGTAAATGCAAAGTGTATTCTGATTATTATTTGATATATTATTCATTGGATCAATCCCCATTGCGGATTGATCATGTCGGCTATTGTAAAGGAACAAATCCCCTTTTATAGATTGGTCAAAATGTAATTGTAATAGGCAGAATAAGAAATCAGCCCCAACATATATTAAAGAGGCCCCATAATATATTAAAGGTGGTTATAACCACCCAGATTGAGAAGTCGGCCCTGCCAGTGAAGAGACACTTCCACACGTGCCATACTTGTATAAATAAGGAGGCTAGCGCCTCACTTAGACACACACTCACTTGTTCATTTTGAGAGAAAAGTTTCAGAGTTGCAGTTGGAGAAGAGAGAGAGAGTGAGGCATGTCTTTGGGAGAGGAATTTCTGTACTTGTTTGAGTTATCTCTTGGCATTGTATTGACTATCTATAATAAGGAAGTTTTGTTGGGTTTTCTTCCCCATGAGGGTTTCCCAGGATAAATGATGTGTCTCTTGTGATTGTTTATTTCTCAGTGATCCTATCTTATGCTATTGTTATCTATTTAAATGAAAATAACTCTACTAATAGCTTAAACATTAACATGGTATCATAGCTAAGTTGAAGAGAGCATCTTTCACAAGAGAAAGTGAAAAACTTCATTGTTTCCATACATGCAAATTAGGGCTTTTTGTTGGTGATGTATTTCATCCCTAAAACCATCTAGAAAAGTGCACCATCCCCCAAGGATCATTTTGGCACCTTTAGCACACCTTTTCAGTGGCTAGATTTCTCAGAAAGTGAAATCCTAGTTTTCACAAAGTACTAGAAAACCAGAGTACCAGAAGTACCAGAGTACTAGAAGTACCAGAAAACTAGAAGCACCAGTCAAAAAATCTGCAGATGGATTTTCAAAAATCTGACTGGACTAGCTTACTCACCTTAGCTCAGCGCATCTATCCCCTGGATCAGAATTTAAAAATTCAAAGTTTGAAAAATTAGGGTTTCCTCATAAAACCCTAAGTTGTAGTTGCATTTGTAGTCTCAGAACCAGTTGCAGTTGCAACCATACTACCAGTTGCAGTCACCCTTGAAGTTTTCAAGAGTTGGTAATGATTACCATTGCTGCTAGATGGTGCCACTACCTTCTATCAGAGGTATGTACTCACATATGTTTAAATGGTTAAATGTTAAAGAGTATTTGCAGGAGAAGGGTTCTCTTGCCATAGATCTAGAAGGATCTCAAGATCCAACACATTCAGAATAATAATACAACTCAGTTATGATTATTCTAATATGCATCTATTTGTTATGACATTATTTTGATCATTGTTGCATGTTGAAGCTATGATCAAAATATTAGATGGATTAAAAGTGGAGATCATAGAGCTTATCCTCTAACCCAACCTTCTGTCAAGATAATGTATTGTCTCAGTACAGAAGACAGGTTGAAGAAAGCACTCATCATCTTGAGTGAAGGAGACTTGGAAGAAAAGAAAGCACTCATTCTCGAGGACAAAGCTCCAGATCCCAGGAGAAACCTCATGTGTTAGTTCCAGGTTGCCATGGAGGAATGTTTGATCACAACACTATGAGAGTGTTGACCTCATTTTGTATTGTATTCCTTACCTTTAATCTTTGGTTCAGACAAGTTACAAGTGATAGATCTAAAGGAGCTACTATGATGATTGTTCGTGATATTTATTTATATTATCAAAAGGATATTATTCTTGCTTGCTATTTTGTTGACCTTGTCCCAGGTCGCAGGTAATAAAAATGAGGAAGTTATAGTGAAGGTTGCAGAAGGCAATGGGCTAAAGGAGAAACTTCAAATGAAGCAATCATCATTGGAAAAGAAGAAAATGGCTTGTATAAGATAAAGGGTCACTCATAAGTTGCCATGACCCACACCATTGAGAATCCATGTGAAATTTGGCATAGAAGATTAGCTCACATCAACTACAAGGCACTACCATACATATGAAAAGATGTCACAGGTCTACTAGAACTCAAGGTTGACCATGAAGGTGTGTGCAATGGATGTGCACAAGGGAAGAACATCAAGAACCCTTTTTCGAAGAGAGACAACAAAGTAGAAGGAGTCCTATAACTCATTCATTCAGATGTGTGTGGTCCAATGCCATCGTCCTCCATTAGTGGGTATGTATACTATGTATCATTTATTGATGATTATTCTCGTAAGACCTGGTTGTATTTCTTGAAATCTAAAGATGAAGTGTTCAACAAATTCATGGAATTCAAATCCTTGATAGAGAATCTTTTTGAAATAAATATCAAGATACTCAGGTCAGATAATGGAGGAGAATACACCTCAAAAGAGTTTGTGAAATTCTGCAAAGATGTTGGGATCAAGAGGGAACTCACTACTCCCTATAATCCTCAACAAAACGATGTAGCTGAAAGGAAGAAAATTAAAATAATGGAAGCCTTGAAGACCATGATCCACTATCAAGATCTTCCTATGTGCTTATGGGAAGAAGAAACAATGAAAGTCGTATATGTGCAAAACCAATTGTCCCATAGAGCACTTGGGTTCAAGACCTCGGAAGAGATGTTCACCAGAAAGAAGCCAGAGGTAAGCCATCTCAAAATATTTGGCTGCCCAGTATTTATACATATACCAAAAGAGAAGAGAAACAAGATAGAACCCTCAGGAAAGAGGGGAATATTTGTGGGATACTGTGAGGTCTCCAAGGCCTTCAGGATCTGTATACTAGGTCACCGTCACATTGAGATTAGCAGGGATATGAACTTCGATGAATATGCAATGCTCAAGAAATCGAGAAGATGATAGATTGAAGAAGTATATGAAGAGCTACTTGTAATCCCCATAATTGCAGAATTAGTGCAGGAGGTTCCCAGAGCTGCAGAACAAGTGAGGGAAGTCATAACTTCCCTTGATGAGGAAATTCTAGAAGATCATGACATAGTAGAATTTCACGAACCTTCTCAGATAATGATATCCCATAAAATAAAGCTTGCTTGGGCAAGAGAGCTTATTCAAAATGGAGAGAAGTATGGTGTTCCCGAAGGAACCACGAGATAGGTGAAGAGACCTAATCCATTATCCAGTTATATGGCTTTGATGTGTGATCTCCTAGAGAAAGAGCCTACTTTATTTGAAGAAGCCATTCAAAGAAAGAATTGGAGATGCCATGAAAGAAGAATACCAATCCATAATAAAGAATGATGTATGGGAAATAGTTCCCAGACCAAAGAGTAAGGATGTGGTATCTTCCAAATGGTTTTTCAAAATAAAACATGCTACTGATGGAAGTATTGAGAAGTACAAAGAAATATTTGTATCTCATGGCTTTTCTCAAAAGGAAGGCATTGACTATGAAGAGACATTCTCTCTTGTAGCTAGATACACTTCGATCAGAACCATCATATCCCTTGCAACTAAGATGAAGTGGAAGTTACACCAGATGGACGTAAAGACAACTTTCCTAAATGGTGTCATCGAAGAAGAAGTGTATATAGAGAAACCTCAATGATTTGAAGTTGAAGACAGGAAGTCTCATGTCTGTAAGTTGAAGAAGGCTCTATACGGATTAAAGCAAGCCTCTAGAGCTTGATATGGCTGGATAGTAAGTTTCCTAATGAGCTTGGGCTTTACCAAGAGTAAAGAAGATTCTAACCTCTAGTTCAAGGTCATGAACGATGAGCCAGTGATATTATTTCTATATGTGGATGACTTATTCTTAATTGGAGAAGAAAATCTCATCACCGAATGTAAGAAGAGGCTTGCTTCAAAATTTGAGATGAAAGAACTTGGCCTAATGCATTATTTCTTAGGTATTGAGGTATGGCAGAGTCTAGATAGGATCTTCCTTAACCAAGGGAAGTATGAAGTTGAAATCCTAAAGAGATTCAACATGTTAGAGTGCAAGTCCATGAATACACCCATGGAAATGAAGTTGAAGCTACTGGTCAACACTTTGTCAGAATTGATTGATGCCACTCTGTATAGACAAATTATTGGATCGTTGATGTACCTGATGAACACTAGACCAGATTTTTTTTTTCCCGTGAACACCTTGAGTCAGTTTTTGGTAGAACCCAGACATGTTCACCTAGTGGCTGCAAAACATGTGATGAGGTACCTTAAGGGTACATTAGATTGTGGTCTCCATTATGATGGAGATCATGATTTCACATTGAGTGGGTACACTGATTCAGATTGGGCTGGAAGTGTTTTTGATAGGAAGAGCACTTCAGGATGTTGTTTCATTTTGGGATCAATCATGATCTCATGGAAGAGTAGGAAGCAATCTAGCATTGCTCTTAGCACAATGGAAGCATAATACATTGATGCATGTTCTGCTAGATACGAAGCTATATGGCTTCGTAAGTTGTTTACCGACCTATTTGAACTAGAGATGGAAGCAACCACGATCCTATGTGACAACAAGAGATGCATAAAGATGACAGAGAATCCTGTATTCCATGACAGGTCGAAGCACATAGAGATTCAATATCATTACACCTGTGACATGGTGTAGAGGCGAGCCATAAAGCTCCAGTTTGTTAGCACGGATGAATAGGTTTCTGATGTGTTGACCAAGTCTCTATCTTGTGTAAAGTTTGTGCACTTTCGAGATAAGCTTGGTATATTCTGAAAGGACCTTCCTCGAAAGGGGGAGTAGTTGTTGTGATGTGACTAGTACTGTGCTTCCATCTTGAGAGCTGTGACGTAAATCCAGTCTAGTATCCTGCTTCGATATTGAGTGCTGTGATGTAAAGCAAGACATTGAGATGAGACTAGTATTGTGCTTCTAGCTTGAGATCTATGACGTAAAGAGAGTCTAGTATCTTTCTTCCAGCTTGAGTGCTGTGATGTAAAGAAAGACGTTGAGATGAGACTAGTACTGTGCTTCCAGATTGAGAGTTGTGATGTAAAGACAATCTATTATCTTGCTTCTAGCTTGAGTTTTGTGACGTAAAGAAAGATGTTGAGATGAGACTAGTACTATGCTTCCAGCTTGAGAGCTGTGACGTAAATCTAGTCTAGTATCTTGCTTCCAACTTGATTATTGTAATGTAAAGCAAGATGATGAGATGAAATTAGCACTGTGATTCTAGCTTGATAACTGTGACGTAAATCTAGTCTAGTATCTTGATTCCAGCTTGATTTCTATGACATAAAGCAATGACAAGTATCTTGCTTCCAGCTTGATTACTGTGACGTAAAGCAAGACAAGTACCATGCTTCCATCTTGACAACTGTGATGTAAAACTTGTCCAGTATTATGATGATGAGCCAACCTCATTCTGTGATGATGATGTATTAGTTTTATACTAATTCATATTGATGCAGATGATGATTTCATTCCCTTGAGAACGATGATGCTACCGATGAAGAAAAATTCTGATGATTTATAGATACGCCAGTCAGTGTTCCAAGACGATATTGATGATGCTGTTGAAGAATACCCTTGTTGTTAAGGGGGAGTGTTGAAATAATGTAACTACAAAATGTATTATGAATATTATTTGATATATTATTCATTAGATCGATCCCCATTGTAGATTGATCATATCAGCTATTGTAAAGGACCAAATCCCCTTTTGTGGATTGGTCAAAATGTAATTGTAATAGGAAGAATAAGAAGTCGGCCCCATAATATATTAAAGAGTCTCCAGAATATATTAAAGATGGTTATAACCACCCAGATTGAGAATTCGACCCTTCCAGTGAAGAGACACTTCCACATGTGCCAGACTTGTATAAATAAGGAGACTAGCCCCTCACTTAGACACACACTCACTTATTCATTTTGAGAGACAAGTTTTGGAGCTGCAGTTGGAGAAGAGAGAGAGAGAGAGAGAGAGAGAGAGAGAGAGAGAGGCACATCTTTGGGAGATGACTTTCTATACTTGTTTGAGTTATCTGTTGGCATTGTATTGGCTATCTATAATGAGGAAGTTTTCTGGGTTTTCTTCCCCATGAGGGTTTCCCAGGATAAATGATGTGTTTCTTGTGATTGTGTATTTCTCAGTGATCCTATCTTATGCTATTGTTATCTATTGAAATGCAAAGAAATCTAATAATATCTTAAACATTAACAAAAGAACTCTTACATTTTCTTGTCATAGAAATACTCTGAGAGGTAATCCTTCTGGAAGTACTTCTTGAACTGTTTCCAAGTGATCCTACTTTCATTAACATGTTCCAATTGATTCAGTTGGTCCCACCACATTGTAGCTTTCTCGTGTAAATGGTAGGTGGCAATCCTAGCTTCCAGGTTGGATGAATAGTTATGCAATTGAAAATATCTCCTGAGCCCAAGAAACCATGCTTTAGCATCATCTTACCTTTTTCTTTCACCCCCAAAGGAAGGTGGCTTGAGCTTCCTCAACTCCCCTTGCAAACTATCTGCCTCTTGTTTCCTTATTTGGTATCTGACAGGTGACACCTCTGAACTTCTTACATGATCATCTGTTGCATAAAAAATTATTTTTGAGTAAGGAGGTGAGTGGTGTCCATGAGCTTTGCTAGCACTTCTGGAATAACTAGCTCTGTAATAGCCAAATAAATTAAACATCCATTAATTCTACTAACATAATAGTAAAGTTCAATAATTCCTCTATATTGAGCAAATTAGTAAAATTCAAAAATTTCTTTAATTGAGCACATTCGCATATATATTTATCATCAATAATAAATTTTTATAGAAAAATTAAAACAAATACATAATTTAAATTACCTAGTTCTGATGCTAATTCGCCTTGTTGTTGCCTTCCTTCCTGCTGCTTGATGCACTGACCAAAACTACCCAAACCTACTATCCTCCCTGCCAACTAGGACAACTACCTAGCTCCAGGATATCACATGGATATCCTGGCCCCTGTGCCCAAAACCTCCAGCAAACTGGTGCCTGTACTGATCCAATCCGACTCCAAAACTCAACTCCTCTCTACCAATCCAAGAGAGCCCCCAAAAATCAATCCCCCATCTCACGTAGAATACCCCTCCCGTAAACCTCCTTCCCCTCCATATTCCTCCTTCATCGACTTCCCCCTCATTTACTTCCCTACCTACCCATTTATTACCTTATCTTATCCTTTCGTCGTTAATGCCCCTTATCCCCTTTATTTATTATTTTATCCTATATTTAATGTCTTACCCCTTTGAATTAATATCTTATCCCTTTTCGTGTACGTAACTATTTTTTTTTTTTTTAATTTAAACAATATAACTTATTATCCCTTTTAAATTTAATACCCAAGTTATTGAATATAATAGGTAGTTAATTAATTAATTAATTAATCAAAACTATAACTTTTAATTAATTAATAAATATTTAATTAGTATCTTTATACCAATCTTGTTTAATTAATACCATGTTAAGACAATTAATCCCCTAATTAATTTTTACTTAATAAACCTTAAACA
>JZKD02S1655225.1:343870-363324 GCA_000966675.3 Picea glauca
ACATTATGAGTTTTATGCAAGTGGGGTGGCAGTACGAGACAATATGCAATGGGTCCAATTTTCTCTTGGATCCTGAATGGTCCTATAAACCGAGGTGACAATTTTGTCCCCTTCCAAAACCGTATGGTACTCTTATTAGGCCTGATATGAATGAAAACTTGGTCTCCCACTTCATAACTTCGGTCAGTCCTCTGTGCATCCGCATAACTTTTCTGTCTATCCTGTGCTTCCTTTAGTCTCTGCCTAATCTGAATCACTTGTTCCTCCATTTCTTGAATCAATTCTGGCCCAACTGTTACTCGGTCTTATAGTCTATCCCAACTCAATGGCATTCGACATGGCCTCCCATACAAAGCTTCGTAGGGTGGAATTCCGATGGAGATATGATAACTATTATTGTAGGCAAACTCTACCAAAGGTAGGTACTTCTCCCACTGGGTTTGATTATCCATTACATACATCCTAAGCATGTCTTCCATGACTTGATTTACTCTCTCAGTTTTCCCATCTATTTCAGGATTATAAGCTGTTCTTAAGTTCAACTGAGTCCCCAACGCTGACTGCAAACTTGTCGAAAACCTAGAAGTGAATATGGAGTCCCTATCTGAAATGATCTTCTTAGGTATGTTGTGCAAACGGATAACCTCTCTTACAAACACATGTGCCACATCAGTGACATCATAAGTGTCTCTAACCAGAATAAAATGAGCACTCTTGTTTAAATTATCCACTATCACAAGAATGACATTGTGTTTATGAGATGTGAGTGTCAACCCCACAACAAAATCCATAGAGATGACTTCCCATTTGGACATAGGAACATCATGTGGTTGGAGGAGGCCTGCCACGTGATGGTGGTCGACTTTCACTTGTTGACACTCTAGGCATTTGGCAACAAAATGGATCTTTCCAGTCAGGACCAGATCAATGGTCCTCATCCTATTTCGTGATTAACGATTGATATCTGCTTCAAGACTCTGCACTTCGGGAGTCTCAACTTTTCTCTCTTACCTCCTCTTGGAATGATTTTACTCGGAGTTCACAATATTTCGACAGGTGTCCTCCCATAGATCAACGGTTATGAATCGCTTTGGCTCTTCAGGCTTCAGAAGTTTCAAACTTCCCTCTTGCACTTTCTCCCGGAGTTCTTTCACTCGAAGTTGACGATGCTTCGACGTGTGTCTTCTTGAATCAATGGTGGATGTGCACTCCAACCTTTGGGAGTTTTCGACCCAACGCAACCTGTCACATATTTTCCCTCTGGAGTGCCTGGTCTTCGGACTACATCATCTGTCACCATGTGGAGAAATAATAGAAGTGGACAAGTGGCCTAGTTAGATGGGTGACACGTGTCACGTTCTATCTAAAATTTCAATCATCCACATGATAAAAAAATAATGACATGTGGCACACATCTCATGTGTCCATGTCATCCTAGGTGACGTCTGCAAGCCACGTCACTTCAGGAATTCCAGGGTCCACATCACCTCTAGGTGACGTCATCATGCCCCATCACTTCAGCTCTTCAGGCTTCGAGGCTTCGGTATTTTTCAAACTAGCACACTTCCAATTCTCCCAAACTTCACATTCCTGAACTGGCCAATATGCTGCCATGTGTCCTCCTAGATATGATGAATATGTTTTACTTTAGATCTCCAGACTTTGGAGATCTCAAACCTCAACCTTTTTTTTGAAAATGTTTTTTTTCGAAGCTCACGATCTGGTGACACGTGCCACCCTACGGATTGACGACTATGATTTTTTCGGGAATTCAGACTTCAGAAATCTCAAAATTCAAAACTTATCTGGCCCCACATGATTTTATCCGAATCCCTAGATCCGGTGACGCATGGATCATGATAGATCAATGACTGAGATCCTTCCGGGTCTTTGGGTTTTATAAGTCTCAAACTTCAAACCCCCTCCTCTCTCACTTTTTCCCTGAGCGTTTTATCTAGAGAATGTGATTGGTGGATGCGTGTCCTCCCACAGATCGATGGTTCCGAGGCTACTCCAGCTCTTCGAAGGTTCGTTGCTCGAGGAATAAAATGTCACATCACTGCATACCTTTCAATTTGTAGGGGCATGCATCAACGGTTTGGAGTAACCTGATTTTCACCCCACAATTCTCCTGATGCTGACATGTAACCCCTTGGTGAAACTGTGGTTTGGATTGTGGGATCTCCTTGGAGAATTAAATTCCATTCAACTTGGTTCCCCGCAATGCCTCATGTCCATTGATCTCTCTCTCCCATGGGATCTGATGGTGGTGACCTTAAACATTTCTTCCTTTTCATCGGATGACCCCTATTCCCCTATCCTTCGATCAAATGATCTCGGATCTCTCCTGATACTACAATGGAGATCACTCTTGAATTCGAAAGGGATGGTCACGATCCTTCAAACCCATTACAATGGATCTCTGATGATCTAACTCCTTCGTAGATTTTGCAACACCATTCCTCCTGATATTTTCAACCTCATGGTTAGAGTTCAATCTCAATTATGAGACTCTGGCCAACAAAATTGACCCATATTGGCCCGATGTTTCAACCAGAAGCTCTAATACGAATCTGTAACATCCCTAGCCACCCACAGGCCGAGGCATGGTATCTTCAAGTCCGCCCTTGGACTAATTTCTCTTACTGATACCTTATTTCATGAATAAGAACGCATAAGATTAAATAAAAGATGACATGCACAAAAATATCCAACAAGCATGCACAATCGAAGATTATATTAAACGATAATTAAATTTATAGTGGAAATACATTCATATACATGTAAACGATAATTAAATTACACAATGAAATACATTCATACACAGATAATGATAACACAACAGAGAGCACTTATCTTTATGAAAGATGACACCAACTAGCTGCAGACCAAAGACATTCCACCCAATCGTAGACACCACTGCTCCAAATCTCAATGACAGTGTCACCCCTAAGCCAGGGCTATGAATCCACAAGGATGGTTCTAGAGTGTTCTTGGTTTCCCAAACTAGTCATCTCTCAATCTCTCACAGGGTTCCCAACACCCACAACAATCCAAGTACCCAACGCTCTTCTACCCAGCCTGTACCACCTGAGATAATGGACCTCCACCCTTCTCTACCACGCAATCCCTCAGGCAGTCCTTCTCCTTCTTGCTAGGGCCTCTAGCACAACTGGTCTAGAATCGCAATGCTGGAACTCTCAAGGATCACAGTTGTGAGAAATATAGGGCACATGCCAATGCATCTCAGATATGCAGGCCCCAAGTCATGGATGGATTGTACTAGTGACCATTACAACCAACTATCCCTTGGATAATATTCAATAGTTCGACTCCCTTTCCCAAGGCAAGACACGAATGAGGATGGATCAATGAATGGGTAAATGGGTGCATGCAAGTTCATGAGGGAAATGAATGAACGTATAGGAAAATTAGTGAACAAGCCATCAGTCAAACCCCCCCATTAGACCAAAGGCAGGTTTAAGTAACTTCATGGGGGAATAAAGAACCTCCCGGCCTTCCCCAAGAAGCTCACGTAACCGATCCCCTCCCTTAAACAAAAGGTTTAATTAAAAAAAAATAGGAATCAACACTCAGCCCCTCAAGCCCCCTCTCTTGTGGAATCATAGGCCCTATAACTCTAGTCCTTGTCTGTCTAGCAGCCAAAGATGTGTTTATTATTAATAATGATAAAAAAATTACATTTCTTGGGCACACTAACCCTTTAATAATTGTTTGGGCACTCTGGCCTCTCATCACTATAACAATACATTATTTAAAATGGGGGTTTAAAACTTGGGGTGTTACATCTTATAGCTGGAAATATTTTCAGAAAGAACCGTCTGACATAGGTCACTGGATTTGTAGTAGACCTCGTAGGGAAGTTTGTAGAAGTAATGCAAATGAACTGGGCCAGTTACCTCGTCAATGAGCTCAAAAAGGACTACCACGAAGTGCAGGATCAAGGCTATGAATTCCATTTCAATTGGTTACTAGTACTAATCACCTTTGTCACTTGGCATATGCCGGAAGGAGCGACATTTCCAGAAGTTGAGCCATCGGAGCCATTGGCCGCAAGGTTCACCACTTTGTGGTATACAAATGATATGTCAAAGAAGTGTAAGTTGAACGTTGTGCTCCATGCCTACTACCAGCAGCTGAAGTGTTCTATTGAAGCATTTCCACGAATGACACTGAACACATTGCACCAATACAAACTTCTATCAAATTTCCACTCAGAACAACACTTTATCTAAATCACTACGCACAAGGATGAAAGTAAGGAGGAGATACAATCCTATTATAAGCTGAATTAAGACAACGTGGAGGAGATCACCAAAGAATGGCCAACGAAGTTCCATGTACGGGTGGAAGATGGAGAAATCTCCGACTTTGAAATTATAGGAAGTCCCTTGGTCACCTAGGTCTAGCATGACAGACAGACTAGCGTGAAGAAAAATAAGAAAAATGAGGAATTCCAAGACATAGAGATTGACAATGTCTTGGAAGAAAGTATGCCTGACTCACCTGCAAGAGGAGGAGGAGATGAAGTAAGTGAAGAAGGAGGAGTGAATGAAGGAGAAAAGAAAGGAGAAGGCAGAGATACACCATCTCAGGATCCCCTTATTAGAATAGAGGCTTCGCAAAAAATGAAGGCTTCTCTACAGAAACCTTCGACAAGAAAAAATACTCACGCCAATAAACCCCAGTTGAAGAATGTGCTCAGAGAGGACAATGTCGGTCTAATCATCACATCTGTCAAAGATGCTTCATAGGATATCTTGCGTAGACATGGAGTGAAGCAGGAGATGATGTATGAAAGAATAGAGAAGGAGATGAAGGAGATACAACAAGACATTCACTCGAGACATGTAGTATCCACTGCGCCTTCTTAGTCGAGGATTGCAGAATTAGGGGATGAGCCCACCCAATTATGAAGACTAGCAGATGCAACAGAGGCTCAACTTTAGCGAGTCCAAGGAGAGAAGGAGAATGCTATAGAAGCCTTGAAGCAAGAAAACAAGGAGGTATTAGAGAAACTATGTGTTGCACATTCTTGCGTAATCACCTACGAGAAGGAGAAAGATGAAATTCAGGTGATGTTCAAGGAGGAAAAAGCAATAATGCATAAATAAAAAGACTAGTTTCTCACAAAGAAGACTGTGGTCAAAGAAGCAGTGACTACAACACTTTTCTCTATGATGGGCTTGGCACAGGAGGAACCAGAGTTTGTCGATATGCAAGTGACGAAACTCGCTAAGGCTATTCAGGAGCTTCAAGAAAGGGTAGCAGAGTTAGAGCTTCAAACAGTGTGTAGCATTGCGTAGGAAGTGCATGATCAGAGGGAAGAAGCTATTAAGAGCATAGTGTAAAGGATAAAAAACCTCACCTCAGAATGAAATAAACTAAGAAATAGAAGTTCGCAGACCTATGAATGCCTCGCAAAAGATCCAGAGTTGAGGAAACTGGAAGAACAACTGTAGGAGGATCAATAGTAGGCACTGACAGTTCAGGTTCAGATGAAGTCACTCACTACAGTTAAGAAAATGAAGAGATCACAAGAACGACACGTGGCCCAATAGAATATTACTACTATCTAGAGCAGAGTCATGGAAGTTACACAAAGACTCTAGCCAGTTTAGGATGAAGCCTGCATGCTTTTTGAAGAGATTGAATGACAAGGATCGTAGCTAGACCAAGTGGTTGTGACAGTGGAACAACGTCTAGAAGGGCTTGTTATAGAGAAAATGATTGAGGAGTTTACCAAGTAGGAGACTATGGTGAACCAACAAGTTGAGGCAACTTGAGCTAAGTTTGAGGCCTTTGAAGCAGCGCTTCCCAGATATGAGTGACTTGGGACGAGTCATAGGTGATTGTTGGGCGCTTGGTGTCCCTTGACCAAGTTTTGAGGAAACATTGGTCGTGTTTGACCACTTGTGGGACTTCGATAGGCTGGTCGAAGATGGAGCACCCAAGCGGAGTTGAGATCATGGGATCTCTCTTGTTTTTCAGGCTTGTGGATAAGAGCAAAGGGTTTACTAGGATTTATGTAATGGGTTAAGGGATGTTGGCCCATGGGTTTACCCATTATTAGGCCTCTTTGTAAATGTATAAATAAGTAGTAGCTAAGAGATGTGAAGTAGTTACTGTTTTGGCTATGTGCACAACATGTTATAAATGGTAATGTTGTCTTAGTGCAAGAGGTTGTAAGTTGGTTTGTGCAAACAGACTGTGTATAGTAAGGCTCTGTGCTACTAAGGAGTTGGCTCTATGCCTTGACCTGATTTTGGGAAGGAGGATATGGTGTGAAACACGTAGATCTCCTGTCCTCTGCTGAGTTGGCTCTGTGTCTTTGTGCATAGGAGAAGATGAATGTATGAAGATTGAATAATAATAAAGAAGAAGAAGAAGTTGGTGGATGTAGCCCCACACTGGGGTGAATCACATATATCCTGTGTCTTGGTGTGTTTTATGCGACGTGATTTGTGATTTATGCTATTTATTTGCTTAGTTTTGTTTTTATAATGTATGATGAATGCATCTGAGGTAGTTTCTTAGTGCTTAAATATGATTGAATGCTATATCTGAGCTATGCTATGTGCTAAGTGATTGGAAGTGCTTGATATTTATTGTTATTGCGCTAATCTGTAATAAGGGTTTAATCTGTGATGTGAATGAGATTCAAGAAATAAATGTATATTGTTGTCTAAGTGCTCTGCTAAGTGTTGAAATCACAGGTCTGTGTCCCAGCTTGGTTGTAGACATCTGAGTCCTGCAACCGCCCCTACCTCTACCTCGGGTGAGACTTCATCTACTTCGCAGGTGTTGTTGAAAGGGCCGGTAGTTAGGGTTTTTTTGGTGGGCTATTGAAGCGTTGAACCATGGGTCTTCCCCTATGCCAAAAATACCCAAGTTTGAGCATAATGTGTGGAAGATGTTAGTGTACTCTGACACGATATAGTCTCTTTCCTGATGCAGTCATCGATCTTGTGTATTGGTGATCATAGTTTTTGACAAGGTATAACTCCTCGTTGAGGGAATCAAATTAGGCCTCCCAAGTGGGTCGTGTCTTAAATTCCATAAACTTGTATTCATTATGTCTCTCTGAGTAACATTCCCACCAATATTTGACATGGGGGAGGGATTTAAGGAGAGAAAAGGTGATATTTTTAGTGTTGGAAATTTTTTGAACATAGTAATAATATATTTAACCATTTATCCAAATAATATGCTTCTATATGGACTTAAAATAAGCAGATATCAAATTTAACTTGTACCTTGAAGGGTGTCACACCTTCGAAATGGCTTCTTGTTGAAGGTGCCTTGCCTGTCATCGACAATCATCGAAGGATTTGGGTGACATTTTCCATCATCACATTCTGATGTCATGTGAGGGATTCCTTGAGAAATTTTTTGAAAGGATATCCTTCTCTAACATCTCTCTTTTCCTCAACCATGGGAGGTTGCTTGGGCTAGCAAGAGTAGTCATTCCCAAGTAAAACTAGCTCAAGACCCAACTCTCTATACATGATCTAGTCGATGACATGCACCGAGAAATAACAAGGAGAAAACTTCTTTGAAACCATTGATACAAATTATCATGAGAAATAAATGATATAAAAACAAAACTATAGAAAAGAACACAAAAATAAAATGAAACCCAACTTTTATTAATGAATAAAATAACATAATACTATAGAACACAAACTGGCTAGAATGATGGTAGCTTGTCTTCAAAGAGAAAGAGATGTTGGCTATGCTTATTCGTAGAAAGATAATACAATGGGATGGAAGAATGGAATTTTAACATAAAGAAAGAACCCTAAAGGTCCAAAACCCTAAACCTAAGAGGTGAAGCACCAAAAGGTTTGCGGGTCTCAGGGTGGTTAGTTGATGCATCAAATTCCTAGGGGCACAAAATTTGCATACAATATCTGTTTGGGGTGTTTAGTATATTTTTGGAAAGATATAATTTAGAAGTACAATTATTGGGATGTCCTGGGCATGTCATAGAAATTGGAACTCTTCGAATGGCCAAAAAACATCATTTAGGGCCTCAAAACAACCCTCGAAGTTTAGGACCCAAAAATCATAACAAAAAAAACCAATATGGAGAAATGTGATGAGTCAGTGAAAGAGGTGGGTGGCCACCGAAATCCACTTGGACTAGTCCTTCCCCATTAGGAATAAATGTTCCCCATTGACTCAAGTTCCCTCAGGATATGGGGAAACTTTTGTTGAATTTGAACCATGGTGATCTACTTGCCTTGCTAAACTAGTTGTCTTGGTTTGATAACCTAATAGAGATGTATGTTTTTCTTGTGGGTTCCCTCCATGCTAGTGTCCATGATCGGATCCACTAGAGCCTATGTAATGCAATCGAGATTGAGTTCTATAGGGGCCAATTTCCCAACCACCTATGAGGTGGGAAGTATGGTTGAAGAAACTCCACATTAAATACTGGGTGTAAGCCAAGGAAAGGAGGAATACTCAATTCAAAAGAAATTTCACCCACATATTTGGTGATGGTGTAAGGCCCATGTTAGAGTGGAATAAGCTTCCTATGGAGGCCAATGAGATGCTCTTTCTACAAATGAAAACACTACTTGTCACCATCCTAAAACTTGTGAGTAACATGATGTTGGTCTTGTCACTGCTTATAATTGGCATTGGCCTTCTATGTATGTGTTGGTCTAACTGTGGAAGGACTCTGTTGGGGAAGATGGAACGAGAAGAACTACATCAATGGGGGTTAGTGGATGGAACACCAAGTGCACCTAAAAATGTTTATGGCCAATAAAATTGTGGAGAGCTCTATTTTATCTATATTGAACATACGAGAGGCTATTATTCCAGGTACATGTATTCTTTGGGTTGTACATGCACAAGATATGAAAAATCATCCCGTTGACCACCTCTTTTTTTCCATATGTTTGGGGATGAAAGGTAGTTGATTTGGTCAACTTGTTGTCCATCAAAGACCATAGGTTGGACCAAAAGGTGATGAGGAAACTACTTTCTCTATATAAAATGATGGTCCATGGTATCCCAAAATGAACCCAAACACACAAAAATAATAGTTTAGCAGTTGTCTTGATTGTGATACTCTTTTTACAGGGTGTTAAATTGGGAATCTTAGAGAAATGATTGACGACCACAAAAACACAATCGTGACCATGTTTAGTGGAGGGAAACCATGAAATTTAATCCATGGAGATGGAATCCTAGGGCTTATATGGTGGAGAGAGAGGAGTGTACAAACCTTTCTTCTTGATGGATGGCTTAGTGATGGAATAGGAAATGCACAACCTAATGTATTGGCCCATGTCATGTCAAATCTTGGGCCAATAGAAATGATTCTGAAGCACTACTACTGTCTTCTCTACCTCAAATTTCCCTACCACTTGATTGTAATGTGCCTACCAAATTAGATTTTCAAAATCAGTTGAAGGAACACAAAGATGGAAGAGATAGCACAAGAGAACATCTTGGAGGTGGAAGTCCAAAATTTGTTTCCTGAAACTCATGGTATGATAAGTAACAACTAAGTCAGAGTCACTACTATATAATTGTGGCTACCAAGAGGTCTTATGCCCATAGGAATTAAGAAATGTGGTGAGGGTCGCAAGTAGGGGTTGACTAAGGCATTCAACAACATGGTCGGTGCTTCCCTTATTGTACTTAATATTTAGGTCGAATTATTGTAGGTATTTGGACCATTTTGGATAGTAGTCATTCTATAACTTTCCTTTTTTCTGTATGAATTGTAGAGGCTTGTGATCAGTGTGGATGATCGTTTCCTTTCCCAGAATGTAATTATTCCACTATTGGAATACCTACATAATGGAGTACATACCTTTTTCATAGGTGGGATACCTGAAAACAACATCAAATATTGTTTGATCACTATGATAGGAAACTGGATGTCCTTGGATAGTGAGGATGGAACCAATAGCATAGTCAGAGGAATTTGTCTTGATATTGAATGGTTGTTGTAGATATGAAAATGTAAGGACTGGTGTAGAATAGAGGTGGTGTTTTCGATCTTGGAATGTTTTTTGCTATGATTTAGACCAAGGAAACTTGATTTTATCTCCTCCCTTGGTCACTTGACTTAAGGGCCAAGCTATATGAGAGAAACCCAACATGAACCTAAGGTAGAAGTTGGCAAGGCCCAAGAAGATGTGAAGCTCTATCAAATTCATTGGGGATGGCCAATTGCAAATGACTTGGATCTTGTTTGGGTCCATGTACACCCCATGTTAATCCATGATGTATCTTAAGTATTGGATTCTCTACATAAAAATCGAGGATTTGTATAGGTTGGAATATAACTTGTGTTTTTGTAGGGTGCCCAAGACCTGTTGAATGTGCTGCAAGTGCTCTGTCTAGGTCTGGGTGAAGATGAGGATGTCATCCAAATAGACCACCAAAAAAGATTTTGTGAAAAATTGCAATATATCATCCATCATATTCATGAATGTTGTTGGAGAATTTGTCAATCCAAAATACATGACCAACCACTCAAAGATGCCTTCTTTATATTTGAAGGCTACCTTCCATACATCAATTGATTCTATCAGAACCTAGTGATAGCCTGAATTTAGATCGATCTTGCTGAAGAACTTGGCACCCTTGAGATGATCAAGAATATATTGAATATGAGGGATCATGTATCAGTTCTTGAATTTTTATTTATTTAGGGCTCTATAATCAACAAAAACTTTCCATTTTCCATTATCCTTCTACACCAACACAATTGGGCTCCCACAAGCTGAGGATCTTGGTCAAATGTGTCCCTTGCAGATGAGCTCATGAATTTGACAATTTATTTCCTCATTCTCCAAAAGGGAGCATCTGTATATTGGACCGTTGGGAAATGGAGAACCAATATCAAATCAATGGTATGTTTGACCTAACAATGTAGAGGCACCCCTACAGGTGAAACCAAGAGTATTTGTATTCCCCTACAAGCTTGTACACCTATCTCTGCTATGTAGAGAGACTCTGTGTTGAATCTATGGTGGTCACAATGACATTTCATTCCTCTTTTGACAAAACCATGAAGAGGAAAAACTTTGATGTCTGTGAGATAACTCTTCAAAACTTTTTTCCTGAGATCAATGAAATTGCAGTAGTCATAAATACCTTAGGTACCCTGTAGGGATAACCCCCTAGAGTGATAATGAGGCTATAATGTTTGGAATTATAAACAGCATGAAGTTTCCACATATAAGGTTGTCCTAAAATAAAATCACAAACCTCAAGTGGGGAAACATCACACAATACCTAATTTTTGAAGGTCTTGATGTTGTATGAAAGGCGACACTACTGGATGACGTGAAGGTCTCATCCCTTGATCAACCAACTAATGATGTATGGTTGGGGGTGTGGAATGATTGGAAGCTTCAATATCTTGATGAACTTGAATGATATTAGGTTCTTCTGTCTCATTCTGAAAATAATGAAATGCAATGGAGTTCCCTTCATCCATATCTATGAATGCAAGAGGCGCTCCCCTTCCTCAAGCTACTCCGACTCATCTGGTTGTATCTTTGTAGTTGTGATGGTAACACTAGGTTCTAAATCGAGGATCCTCATTCACTTATCCTACTCCGAATCATATTTCGAGTCACGGTATTACTATTTTTCTTTAATATTGGCCAACAATGACTGTTTTGAGAAACATTCATCAGTGCTGTGCCAGGGGCCTTTGTGGAACTCACACCATTTTCCAGTGTCCTTCATATTCCCATTACCATTATTTTCCCATGGCTTGGATTATATATCTTGAGGTTGTCCTTTCTTTCTTCGTCCCTTGTTTTATGAGTTAGGGATACATTTTCCATGCTCTTATTGTTGCATATTTGTAGACCCAAACTCCCACTTATTCTACTGCTTAAAGTTTTTCTTGATTTTGATAACATATAGACAAGTGGATCCCACTAAGGAGATGTAAAATAAATACATATCTATTTTGATGTACCTATATAGGCCACTATGGTAATTTAGGTAGAGGTTCCACTCAAATTCTCTGATACCCAAGTTTGAGCATAATGTATGGAAGTTTTTAGTGTACTCTAGCATCGTTTGGTCTCTTTCTCGATGTAGAGTCATCCATCCTATGTACTAATCATCATCATTTTTGATAGGGTAGAAATCCTGCTAGAGGGAAACAATAAATTCTACCCAAGTGGGTTCTATCCTGGATTCCATAGATTGACCTTCATTATGTCTCTCCCAGTAACATTCCCATAAATCTTTGATATAGGGAAGAGATTTAAGGAAAGTGAAGGTGATTTTTTTAGTGTCAGAAAAAAAATGAACATAGTGATACCCTTCTAAAAGATTAAACCATTTCTCCAAATAATATGCATATATTTGTTCTTGAAATAAGGGGATATCAAAATTAAATTGTACCTATAAGGGTGTCATACCTTTGAAATGAATGTGTGTTGAAGGTGCCTCACTTGTTGTTGATAGTCATTGAAAGATATTGGTGATTTTTTCTACTATCTCACTTTGTTTTTGCATGATGGATTCCTTGATAAAATTTTTGAAAGGATCTCCTACTCCATCATCTCTCTTTTATTTTTCCATGGGAGGTTTCTTAGTTCAGTGAGAGTGGTCATCCCCAAGTAAAACTAGATCAAAACCCAACTCTCTATACCTTGACATCGTTAAATACATGCACCAAGAAATAATAAGAAAAATGATATGACACAACTAATTTGATTTATATTGAGAAAATTATGGGATAAAAAAAACTATAATAGAGAACACATAAATACAGTGAAACCCAACATCTATTAATGAATAAAATAATAGAATATTGTAGAGAACACACTGGATAGAATGGTGGTAGCTTATCTTTGAACATAAATAGATGTTGAATATGCTTATTATAATAAAGATAATACAATGGGATACATGAATGTCCATTTAACATAAAGAAAGAACCCTAAAGTTCCAAAACCCCAACTCTAGGAGGTGAATCGCCAAAGGTTTTCGGGCTCCGAGTTGGTTAATTGATGCGTCAACTTCCCCCAGGAACAAATTTTTCATACAATATTCATTTGGGGTGTTTATTATATCATTGGAAACATATAATTGAGAATTACAATTACTATTAATTCATAGGCATGACATAGAAACCTTAGGCCCCTTAATGGACAAAAAACATCATTTAGGGCCTCAAAATGGATCCAGAAGTTTAGGAGCCAAAAATCATAAAAACAACAACCAAGATGGAGAACCATGAGGAGTTAGTGGAAGAGGTGTGTGGGAACCAGAATCCACCTGGATTAGTCCCCCCCCAGGAGGAAATGGTTCCCATTGTGTTAATTTCCTTCGAGAGATGGGGAAACTTTTGTTGAATCTAAACCTTGGTGAGCCACTTCCCTTGCTGAAGTATTTTTTGTTACTAGAAAAATCGGTAAGTGATGACACAAACTAATATCCCTAACTTCAACAAAAAATTAGAACAAAACATGACATAATACAAGCTTTTCCTTAGGTTTCCATTGTAATGTATACTAGCTTAATGAGGGATAAACAACATATCGTTTAAACTTTGTTTGATCCTTTCTAGTGTTGTCCTTGCTCCATATCAAGGTTTGTGGGAAGTTGAACCTATTGAGAAACACAAACCAACAAAGAGAGAGAAACAATATATATATTCTGATGAAACCTATGCATAAGATCAATGAGTTATGCAATAAAAATGGAGACACTTTTATAGGAAAGCAATGTATTACTGTATTATATTAATGAAAGTGGAGAATACAACCTATGCCTTGATTTTGCAAGGTCCCTTATGATGGCCCTTTGCCTCAACACACACACACACACCTTGGCTCCAATTCTTTTGATGAAGAGTACACACAACCTGACTTGGAAAGCTAAAGCAAAGCTATCACAAGCACAATATTCAACATAATTCTTCATACATAAACCAACCTAACTCTTCTCATGAGAGATACCTCTTTATATAGAGTAAAGGGAAAAGGATGAAGGGATTAGGATGATCCCACTAAATCAGAGAAGCGGGTGAGATCCAAACCGATGGGAGGCCACCTCATCCTTTCGAAGATTCCATTCTAGAACCTTCGATAAATTCCTCTTTTTCGTTTGTTTAAACATCATCGTGCCCTCAACACTGAGAAACCTATGATGATGTCGCAGGCCACTGTGGGGAAACCTACGATGATTTGGAATATTCACACCCTTAACACTAAGCAAGGTGCAACGATCCTTATTTACATGGATTTATAATAAGGAAAAGATGATTCCATCTCTCAGAGAAAGTTTTATTTCTTCAATATCCTTCAGGGGGAGAATGATACTTCTTCTAATAGGTGATACACATATCATTAGAGGTAATGAGGGTGATGGAAATAATGTGTAATAGAATTAATTCCTAGGCATGACATAGAAACCTCAGGCCCTTGAATGGACAAAAAATATTGTTTAGGACACAAAAATCATAAAAAAAAAAAACCGATATGGAGAACCATTACGAGTTACTAGAAGAGATGTGTGGGAAAGAGAATCCACCTGGATCATTTACCCCCCTTAGGAGGAAATGGTTCCCATATGTTAATTTCCCTCAGGAGATGGGGAAACTTTTGTTGAATCTGAACCTTGGTGAGACACTTCCCTTACTGAAGTAGTTGTTGTTATTGGACAAATCGATAAGTGCTAATACGAACTAATATCCCTAACTTCAACAAGAAATTAGAACAAAACATGAAAAAATACAAGCTTTTCCTTCGGTTTCCATTGTAATGTATACTAGCTTAATGAGGGATAAACGACATATCATTTAAGCATTGTTTGGTCCTTGCTATTGTTTTCCTTGATCCATCTCAAGGATTATGGGATGTTGAACCTGTTGAGAAACACAAACCAAAAATGAGAGAGCAACGATATATATATTCTAATGAAACCTATGCATAAGATCAAGGAGTTATGCAATACAAATGGAGACACTTTTATAGGAAATAAATGTATTCCTATATTATGTTAATGAAAGTGGAGAATAAAACCTGTGTGTTGATGTTGCAAGGTCCCTTCTGATGGCCCTTTGCCTCAACACACACACAAACCTTGGATCGAATTCTTTTGATGAAGAGTACACACGACCTGACTTGGAAAGCTAAAGAAAAGTTATCACAAGCACAATCTTCAGTAGAATTATTCATACATAAACCAACCTAACTCTTCTCATGAGAGATACCTCTTTATATAGAGTGAAGGGGAATGGATTAAGGGATTAGGATGATCCCACTAAATCATAGAAGTGGGTGAGATCCAAATCGATCAGAGGCCACCTCATCCTTTCAAAGATTCTAGTCTAGAACTTTCAAGAAATTCCTTTTTTTCCTTTGTTTAAACATCATCCCACCCTCAAATTTGAGAAACTTGCGACGATGTCGCAGGAAATTGTGGGGAATCCTATTACAATTTTGAATTGTCACACCCTTAACATTAAAAAGGTGCGATGATCCTTCTTTACAATGTTTTACAATAAGGAAAAAATGATTCCATATCTTAGAGAAAGTTTTATTTCTTCAATATCCTTTAGGGAGAGGATGATCTTTCTTATAACAGGTGATACACATATCATTAGCGATCACGAGGGTGATGAAAATAATGTGTAATAGATTTAATTCCTAGGCATGACATTGAAACCTTAGGCCCATGAATGGACGAAAAACATCGTTTAGGGCCTCAAAATGGATACATAAGTTTAGGACCCAAAAATCATAAAAAAGATAATCAATATGGAGAACCATGATGAGTTAGTGGGAGAGGCGTGTGGTAACCCAAATCCACCTGGATCAGTTCCTCCCCTTAGGAGGAAATGGTTCCCATTGTGTTAATTTCCCTCAAGAGATGGGGAAACTTTTGTTGAATCTAAACCTTGGTGAGCAACTTCCCTTACTAAAGTAGTTGTTGTTACTGGAAAAATTGGTAAGTACCAACACAAAATAATCTCCCTAACTTCAACAAGAAATTAGAACAAAACATGACATAATATAATCTTTTCCTTAGGTTTCCATTGCAATGTATACTAGCTTAATGAAGGATAAATGACATACTATTTAAACATTGTTTGATCCTTGATATTGTTGTCCTTGCTCCATCTCAAGGTTTGCAGGATTTTTAACCTATTGAGAAACACAAACAACCAAAGAGAGAGCAACAATATATATATTCTAATGAAACCTATGTATAATATCAATGAGTTATGCAATAAAAAAGGAGACACTTTTATAGGAAATAAATGTATTACTTTATTATATTAATGAAATTGGAGAATATGTCCATGAGGTGTAGGACAGTCGGTGATGGAGTGTGTTGTTAAGGAACTCCGTGATGTTAAAGTCACCGGTTCAAAACCTGTGGGGACAAAAAATCCCTCCATGTTAAGGGTTGGTGTGGCTCAGGTCGAGTGTGATCCCCGAGTGATTTTGATGGCTTAGATGCCATTGAGTCACGGTTTCTTAGCCATAGGTTAGTCCCACATGTCACAGACAAACTAATAAACAAAAAAAAATTAAAGTGGAGAATACAACCTGTTGTAGGAAGATCTCCTTGCAGACAGGTAGATCGCCTCTAAGAGCTTGACCTTAACTCTAGACAGAAAATGCTTAACATGGACACTGACTTCCTTTCAAATCTATCTAAACTAACACATGAGAAGGAAGGATGACATAAGTACCTCTTATCGACGTTTGTCCCTACACACTCCGAGTCGCGCTCCAATCCTTTTGCTCCTCACTGAGTTCTGTGGACAAAACAAGATACGACCACTTCCTACTCTATTGATATTAGCTTGAAAACAGATCTATCAATTAATGATAAGTTCATGTGACATCAGACACGAACTAGAAAGAAACAAGCCAAGCGTGTCATATTGATGAGAATAACGACAACAATACTTACAATCGTAGATGCGAATGCGACAACTTCGTCAAGTCCCCTTTGCCTGAAATCTCCACAACCTGGATGACAGCAGCTTCGCTGATCACTCTCCTTTGGCTAACTGTGAGTTTCCTCCAAGATCATAAGTTTCATATCTTCAATTCTTCCCCCCTTTCCACCATCATAGAGCCTATTTATATAGGTTAATAGGAGCTTAACCTCTTGAGTTATCTTTAGAACAAGTTTGGAACCTTCTCCTTAGATCAGGGATCTCTTGATGAAACCAAGAATTTGAGCACAAATGCCTCCTAATATCGAAAGATCCTGCCCTTATTCTCCTCAACGGGCCAACTACTGCCTTAGATTAGGTAGTGATCCCTTAGAAGGGGCATTAGAGTGCTGTAACACTCCCTGGTAAGCTTTAGGGGTGTGCCAACACTCTCAATATGAGAAGCACTCCTTTAGAGGGGGCCGGGGAGCGTTATAATGCTCCCTGAAGCCTTGTAGGGGAGCGCCAACGCTTCTAGAGCTGAAATAGGGGAGTGCTCCCCATCAAAACCTTTGTTTCATGGTTCCTTTCAGGTGTCAAGAGTTATTTGACTTCAGTAAACCAGTTCTCCTCCTTCAAATCAGTCATGTGGGATGTTATAAGTGTCTTCTTAGTGTCGTCAAAATGGAAGTATGTCTGAACATCATTTGCGACACTTGTGACCAACTTGCGACACTTGCGAAAGTTGTAGGGAAGATGCGACAGTTACGACGATTGAGAGGGACATGCAACACTTATCCAGCTTAGCAATTTTGACATGTAACAGAATTCCCCCCAAAGTGTGAAGTTAGAAGATGCCAACTGATAACTGAAATACTTTGTAGATGTCCAAGAAAGGGTATAGACTTGGAGAACCTGACAGAAGCTGCACACAAACATACAACAAATATCATGACATATTTCAAAACCCAAGGCAGGCATACCTATGCTTGGGTGATCAAGACTTAGTAGGATATGGCCACCATAAAATACACTGCGGATCCATAATTGTATTGATAAAAAGGTATAGCCACCAAAGATACAATGTGGATCTATACTCTGATGAGTCGGACTGATCGTAGCCACGAAGAATACATAGTGGATCTACGAAATGACAAGACATAGCCACGACCAATAACAGTGTATGTGTTCTTTGTCCAATGGAAATTCCTTCGCAGCCTGGGCAAAGCATATATGAAAGTGATGGCTCAACCCAGGGTCTTCTTACCAATCCCAATATGGTACGAATATAACCATGTGAATGGATTTCTTGACATCGAACATGGTAGAAACCACTTGATTACCGGTCAATTGTGTGAACCGTTAACAAGTGCGAGGGAGATCACCATTAATGTGAATGATTCCCAAGGTACCCTAGTACATTCCAGTGAATGTGAATAGATGAGATGAAGTCGAACATCCATGGAATCATTCGATCAGGGGTCAATGATGTAAACCCCCTGTCGAACGTGAGGAGGCCTGCCATTGAGGCATGCAGGTCCCAAAGTACTAACTGGTTTCTAAGTCTAATTCCCGGATAATGTGTTGGAGTCGACAGGAATACACTCGTCGAGGGAGGGCCTTGATGTATCCCCCATCAATGACATGAAATGGACATGGATATGTAATTGGAAGATCAAATGGACATGGACTGACACAGGTTTTGAGGCAAGATATTTGGGATGGCTGACTCTCGAGGCGGATACTTCCCTTGAACACTGAGGAACAACAACAAAACATGACATGGACCAAAACTATTGAATGGATACTGTGACTTGCGTTGGGTGACCCAAAGGAGTGAAAGGAACTCAAAGGATTGGCTTAGTGCAGAAGTTCAGCGGATTATGATGTATGCAAATGACAAAGTGTCGTGTTCAAGGGCAACTCTAAGAAGTGTTGAATGATGTTCTCAAGAGACTGCTTGGCTTGCTCCTTTCAATTTTTCCCCCATCCAAATAGATGAGTACCTCTTTTTGATTTAATGAGCTCGAGGAGGATAACACATGATCGATATAACTTACCTTCGGTAAGTTCCTCTTTCTTTGTTTAACGAACCGGAAGAAGTAAGAGTTCAGTCCCGTATGGGTCTGTCGATGTATGCTTTAACGAGTCCAAAGACAAAAAACTCGAAGGTTTTTCGGGATTATAGATTTTGGAAAAACACTTAAAAGAGAACTCTCTCAGTTCCTTTTTCGTACAATAGTCCAACGAGACTGAAAAAGGGTTAAACTATCGCTCGAAAGACGCTCTTTCTGACCTTTTAACGAGTGTGAAAGAAAGAAAGATCACTCGACAATCTTTTCATATTTAGAGAGTCTGAAAAGGGTTTAAAGGAGACTCCAGGGGGGTTCCTTTTTCATATGTTCGTATCCGTATGGGTCTGAAAAAGAGATAAAAGTTTACCCGGTTACATTCTCATATTGTTGAGCTCGAGAACGAACTAAGACTATGCTCATAAATGCGACAAGGTGAATGATTCATTAGAACTGCCAGGAAA
>JZKD02S1655225.1:371551-405876 GCA_000966675.3 Picea glauca
TGAGTTTGACCAATGTCTGCTCTAGGTACAGTGAGAATTCCCGTCACCGTCACCTTGTGTAAGACCCTAAATATTATGGCCACTAAGGTTACCAATTCGCAGTCAGCCCCTGGGCGAGAACAGTCGACCGTCCGATCCAAACGTACAGGCAGGGTATCAAGCCCGAAACCAACTAAAAGGATTCCACACAGTAATTGTGGATTTACCTCAAAGTGATCCCCATAATATGATCTGACCACCACAATTAGTTAAACCACGGAGGGTTAGTCCCCATAGCTTACCCGAATGCGACCTCGTGCGTAACCCTTGTGTGAGAGGGGGATCCCAGGCAGACTTATACGATAACTAGATTTGACTCTCCTTAACTCAGGATGCTACTGTTTGTTTTAGAAACTTTGGAGAGTTATGCTCACAACCCTAATCCAAAGTATTAAGCCTAGTCTACTATTGGTGGAGGATCCTAGAAAATAAAAAGTTCTAAATAACTTTTAGTTAGCGTTGATTTTTATGGCTGTTCTTTATGCAAAGGGGTGCATGGAAGTGAAACAAATGGGATTATGACTCAGGCCCAAAGAATGCATTGAATATGATAAGCAATCATTTCCTTTCGATGAATATCTATCTAAGGGAGAGAGAAAGTTCTTTTCACTAACAAGCACAAATAAGGAGTGTCCTCAAACAATTCTTTTTCTCAATCAAATCCTGATGTAATGAAAAAACTTTTAAATGCCTTCTAATATGCACAATCAATCATGAATATGTCTTTTATTGTTTGCGTATGAATGATGATCAATACAACACAATGCTTTTCTTGCTAATTATCTTCTTGGTATGAATGAAAACCAAACTAGCCCAAGCAAAAGTCACACAAACAATACACCCTTTCGTAGTAATCAAAGCAAAAAAGTGAAAGAAAAAGAAACACTCAAAGAGAAAAACAAACTTCACACCCAAAAGAAAAAGTTGAAGAACAATGACCTTGACTCAAATCAAGATAAAGAGGTCTGTAGGCCTTTGATGCTCTTCACCAGGGCTTTTACTCAGCTGATGAGGAGAAAAAAACAATGCATGGGTTTCAAATTTCACTCAACAGGGAAAAACTCAATGAAAATGGTGAAGAAGGCTACAAGATCCAACTAATGAGATGTTTCTTCTTCAAAAAAGACAGATGTCAAGACTGAATGGGAAGAAACATTGACTCACAAAGTCACCCAGTAGATGAGACACAGAGGAAAAACCTAAACAAAGCAATTCTGGAAGGTTTTTTGGCCAAAAAGAGGCTGGCGCTCTGTTGCCAAAGACAAGGAGCGTTATAGCACTCTGTGTAAGTGTATGGGGGAGTACTGACACTCTGTTAACACTAGGACAGGGGCGCTAGGGTCTAAAAGTCCTAGAGATGTCAAAAAATTCTAAAAATTGGGATTCAAACTTGACAAGTATGCTAAGTGTGATAAGGTAAGGATCCAATCAGCTCGTGAAACTAATCAAAAGAGGAGTAAACTAGGTCTGAAACAATCAAGGTATAGAACAAGGTCAATGAGGAGAAAATCGAAACAAGAGGTTTCGATTTGAGGCTATCTCCCCAGTGGAGTCACCAGTTTCTGTTGTAGGAAAATCTCCCTGCGGACAGGTAGATCGCCTCTAAGAGCTTGACCTTAACTCTAGACAGAAAATGCTTAACATGAACACTGACTTCCTTTCAAATCTATCTAAACTAACACATGAGAAGGAAGGATGATAGAAGTACCTCTTATCGACGTTTGTCCCTACACGCTCCGAGTCGCGCTCCAATCCTTTTGCTCCTCACTGAGTTCTGTGGACAAAGCAAGATACGACCACTTCCTACTCTATTGATATTAGCTTGAAAATAGATCTATCAATTAATGATAAGTTCATGTGACATTAGACACGAACTAGAAAGAAACAGGACAAGCATGTTATATTGATGAGAATAACGACAACAGTACTTACAATCGTAGATGCGAATGTGACAACTTCGTCAAGTCCCCTTTGTCTAACCCTTTCCTGAAAGCTCCACAACCTGGATGACAACAACTTTACTGATCACTCTCGTTTGGCTGACTATGAGTTTCCTCCAAGATCATAAGTTTCATATCTTCAATTCTTCCCCCCTTTCCACCATCATAGAGCCTGTTTATATAGGTTAAGAGGAGCTTAACCTCTTGAGTTATCTTTAGAACAAGTTGGGAACCTTCTCCTTAGATGAGGGATCTCTTGATGAAACCAAGAATTCGAGCACAAATGCCTCCTAATCTCGAAAGATCCTCCCCTTATTCTCCTCAACGGGCCAACTACTGCCTCAGATTAGGCAGCGCTCCCTTAAAAGGGGCATCAGAGCGCTGTAACACTCCCTGGTAAGATTTAGGGGTGCACTAGCACTCTCAAGATGAGCAACGCTCCTTCAGAAGGGGTTGGGGAGCGTTATAATGCTCCCTGAAGACTTGTAGGGGAGCGCCAGCGCTTCTAGAGATGAAATAAGGGATTGCTCCCCCTCAAAACCTTTGTTTCAGGGTTCCTTTCAGGTGTCAAGAGTTATTTGACTTTAGTAAACTAGTTATCCTCCTTCAAGTCAGTCATGTGGGATGTTATAAGTGTCTCCTTAGTGTCGTCGACATGGAAATATGTTTGAACATCATTTGCGACACTTGTGACCAACTTGCGACACTTTCGAAAGTTGTAGGGAAGATGCGACACTTACGATGATTGAGAGGGACATGCGACACTTATCCAGCTGAGCAATTTTGACATGTAACACAACCTATGCCTTGATGTTGCAAGGTCCCTTCTGATGGCCCTTTTCCTCAACACACACACACCTTGGCTCCAATTCTTTTGATGAAGAGTACACACAAATTGACTTGGAAAGCTAAACCAAAGTTATCACAAGCACAATCTTAAACAAAATTATTCATACATAAACTAACCTAAATTTTCTCATGAGAATCCCTATTTATATAGAGTGAAGGGGAAGGGATGAAGGGATTAGGATGATCCCACTAAATCAGAGAAGCAGGTGAGATCCAAACCGATTGTAGGCCACCTCATCCTTTCGAAGATTTCATTATAGAACCTTCAAGAAATTCCTCCTTTTCCTTTGTTTAAACATCATCACACCCTCAACACTGAGAAACCTGCGACGATGTCACAAAACAATGTGGGGAAGCTTGCGATGATTTGGAATCATCGCACCCTTAACACTAATAAAGGTGTGGCAATCCTTCTTTACAGGGTTTTACAATAAGGAAAAAGATGATTCCATCTCTAAGAGAAAGTTTTATTTCTTCAATATCCTTCAAGGGGAGAATGATATTTCTTCTAATAGGTGATACACATATCATTAGAGGTCATGAGGGTGATGAAAATAATGCGTAACTTAATTCCCCCCAAAGTATGAAGTTGGAAATGCGTGATAACTAAAATACTTTGTAGAGTGTGTGTGTCTAGAACAAGGAGCACATAAGTCGGAAACCTGTCAACAAAAAAACATCATCATAATAATATACCATTACTGAGGTAGACATTCCCATACTCAGAATACAAGTGACCCTAAGCACAAGTGTCAAGTGAATCATGGCCACCAATAATACACTGTGGATCCATGTTATTATGATTCAACATAGCCATGAGAAATACACTGTGGATCTATGCTATACAAATTCAAATTTGAACATAGCCACGAGACTACACAGTGGATCTATGTGTCAGTACGGACTCATGAATACTCCATCGCAACCTAGATCCATGTGACAATATCCAGGGTCTTCATTTCCATCGACTTGAAGTATGAATCTATCCATGTGATCACAGATGTTGAAGTTTAACATGGTAGAAACCACTTGATTACTGGTCATTAATGAATACCATTAACAAGTGCGAGGGAAATAACCATTAATGTCAATAACCCCCAAGGTACTCTAGTATAATCCAATGAATGTGAATTAATGAGATGAAGTCGAACAATCGCTGGAATTTTCCAATCAGAGGCCAATGATGTAAACCCACTGTCAAAAATGAGGAAGCCTGCCATTGAGGCATATAGGCTCCAAGGTATTAAATAGTTTCGAAGGAAAATTCTCAGATAATGAGTTGAAGTCGATAGGAAAAGACTCACCATAGGAGGGCCTTAATGTATCCCCCATCAATGAAACGAAACATGTAATATATTTGAAGTAGATCAAAGCATAAAGTGATTCAGGACTAACTCAGAGAAGGCCAACATGGTAAGAGTTTGAGGACTGCAGATGACCGACTTGGTAGAAGGCTCATTTCAGTTGAACTTCTCTTGAACATATAAATGACACGATAATTGTCTTGGCAACATTGACTCAAGGAGGACCAATATATAGACTTGTAAATGATCAAATGAGAGACAAATGAATTTCCCAACCCAGATACAAAAAGGGGTGTAATGTTCGAAAGAGACATATTGACACTAACACACACACACACACACACACACACACACACACACACACACACACACACACACACACAAATACACACACACACATATATATTTCTTTCCCAATTTTTCCCCACCATTTATGGCGAGTACCTCTTTATTTTTACACAAGATTGAGGAGGATAACATATTCTTGAATTGTAAGCTCATCCTTCGGATGAGTCCCTTGGAGTATTTTTAACGAACCCTAGGAAGGAGTGGTTTAGTCCCACATGGGCCTTTCGATGTTTGTTTTACGAGTCCAAGTAAAGAAAACTCAGGAGTTTTTCATATTTAGAGAGTCCAAAAAACACTTAAACAAAACTCCAAAATGTCCTTTTTTGTAAAGTAGTCTAATGAGACCAAAAAAGAGATAATATACCGCTCAACAAATGTTTTCTTCAAATACTTTAATGAGTGTGAAAAGAACAAGATAGCTCGACAATTTTTTCATGTTTAGGGAGTTTAAAAAGAACTTTGAGAGGACTCCATGGGGATTCCTTTTTCGTATAACATTCACGATTCTGAAAAATTGATAAAAGTTTACTTGGTTACATTCTCATAGATTTACGAGCATGAGAAAGAACAAAGACCATGCTCGACATTTTTTACTGAAAAAAATTAAAAGAATATTTTAAATCAAACGATTTGCGAAAAACACGTAAAAAATGATAAAATGTTTGATCCATGCTAGAATATCTAGTTGTATGACCTGTATCCTGTAACATTTTCACTTTGAAACATTCATTAGGGTTAACATAGGTGAAAAAATAACTTGATTTAGGTCACAAAATGGTAAAATATGTTTAAATAAGTCAAAAACTAAATAATTTTTACCATTCCATTTGTAATTCACCAAAACTAGTGTTAAAATCCTTGTTTTTACCTGATTTTCAAGCTCCAATTCCCATGAAATTAGTGGAATATTCTTCGAGCTGTCTCTGTGAGGTTGGTGCTCTCCATTTCCTCTCCTTCTATAGAAAATTTATTCATTTTTTATGGTGATTTATGAGTTTTATGTACAAATTCGTAAAGGGGATTGCGCCCCCAAATCATCGTAGGCTCTCTATATTGGGAACTGCAACAATCTGGGATCGTCGCAGGGGTTAAATGGATGAAGTACAACTATGTATCACTGTACCAAAGCTTCATCGTGCGAAGATCACAACTCAAAAAATAAAAATGAACAAATGAAATGGGGAAGCCCACAAACTTAGATTTTCAATGAACTAACTCATGTTTAAATGTTTTTTGGCAAACTTTCCCTAGTTCACAATGCTAGAATGGCGAGAAAGAGAACACAAAGGGGAATACTTTACTACGGGGAATGACCCCAACAAAGTTATGGAACTCCGGTACTGAGGCTTGCTTAAATTATTCAAAGCACAGGGCTTGACGACCCAATTAGTTCTATTAGAGCACTTAGTGTGAATGTGGGATGTGAATGAACAAGTTTTCCATGTTGGGGTACATATGCTCACTTTAGAGATTGATGATATCTATTTATTTTCTGGTTTGTCTTGTCTTGGGTCTCAAGTTTCATTATCAGAACATAGGGGAGGAGGTGAGCCAATGGACCACTATGTCACACAATAATGCTCCGCAAGTACATAGAAAATTAGTGGTAAGGTTCCCATAAAGAACGCCCTCGACTTATCTTTGAGGAAAATACTCTTCACCATTACTCGTGTGGAAGGGAGTGAAGCTCTACACATGGCCTTGCAGAATCAATTTCAGTATGCCATTGAGTGCATGAAACTGCGAGTATTCAACTGGTGTGAGGGCCTCCTCAAGAATATGAAAAAATAGTTGACAAAGTGAAGGACTGGTTGGCTAAAACAATTTGGTATGGATAAATTTTGGTGTCCTTTTTCCTAGAAAGGGTCCCACTTTTGCATCTTCAAAATGTGGATTGGGGTGTGCCTACTCCACAGGATCCTCGCATGAGGAGGTGGGTTGACTTGATGGCACTCCATGGTGGCATTCCAACTGTTACATATGGGCCTACCATCTTCCAGTGGTTGAGAGATCAAATCATCATGATCACGGATTATGCTTATGCTGGGGCTGATTTTCATGGTGATCTATATTTAGCACTACCCGAGAGTGCACATTGGGGAGACATAGGTAAAAAACACTTTTGCATTATATATTGTTTTTGGCATTTTTATTATGAAATTTTTATGTTATTTATCCGAGACTAATCAAAAGCTCTCAAAATGAATATGTGACACCTTTCATACCTCTAGGTTCATTTCCAATCCAGAGATGTGGGAAAGAAGGTGCAGTGGAAGGTTGAGGAGTAGTAGCTGAGGCTCTTGAGGAGATCGAGTATAACCTCGAGGGATTGACTATGGAAATCCCTGACATTACCATAAATTAACTTCCTCAACATTACCAATGCCATACTATTGGAATTTCAACATATATTGGTCAACTACTCCGTCGTGTATTAAGGGAAGTAGTTTGTTATCATGAGAAACATCCATGATATATATGTATATGAAGTTGTGTGCTTCAATATTTTGGTCTCAGGACACACTTTTTTGTAACTTTTTGCGTTATGATACAAAAAAATTCTACAGGCTTACCTGTGTTTATGTGTTTGTGTTTGGATTTATAAATTGTGCAAATGTTGATCTAAAACATAATTGGCTAAATCATCTATTAATGTGTTTAGATATCTAGGAAGGTGTTGATATTCAATGTAATCAAAATTCCTTTCCAAGAGGAGAATTCTCAAGTATACCCGTAATAGTGTAGCACTTCTAATGGAATAGATGTTTCTTAATTGCAACACCACAAGTTGAGAATAAAGTCATACAATTAGATGATAGATTCCAAGTTAAATGGTGTCACTCAATAACTCAATGACCGCACTATATTCTGCAATTTTATTAGTTGCACGACCCAGGAAAATACCATGTAGACTTATCAAATCGTCCGTAGGTGCATAGATTTCCCATGCAACAAACGCGATATTTTGAGTACTGTGACTAGCACCATCAACAAAGCCAATATAAGGTAGCGAGAATGCCTACATATGGAAACCAAGCACAAGGAAAGGTAAGTAGTTTGAGGGAAGAAAAATAAATGACAAATAACACACTAGAATATGATACATTAAAGTACAAAACACTCATGCAAATTTTTTTAAGCATAATACTTCTTTAGGTAAATCCCATATCTCGGTTCACCCAATGGAATTCCATCATAATCAACCAGCTCATAAGCCCCTTTCTTTAATACTTGTTTAACGATATAAGGAGCATGCCACATGGGATCGAATTTACCTGTCCCCGACAAGTCACGATCTTGGTCATAAAGGAGAACCAAATTGCCTTCAGAAAAAACATGAGGTTTAACATGTTTGTCGTATTGAGACTTAACGCATTTCTTTGGGTTTCTTTTACTAATGCAACATCATGATGAGTCTCGTCTAATTGCATTAAATACAACAGACGTTCTTCCTCGGTGGTGGTGTTGGGGAGAAGTTCAATGACTATCTTTAGAGATGGAATTTCACATTCAATCGACAAAATGACTTCGATACCATACACTAAATGGAAATTCATGAAACCCATAGCAGATTTAACTAATGTCCGATAGGCCCATAATGCCGAAAAAATCATTGTATACATACTTGACTTATGAATCCCTACCATTCGTCAAAGAATAGTGGTTAAAACTTTGTTGATTTCTTCAACTTGGCCATTAGCCTGTGGATAATAAGGAGTTGAGTTTTCATGTCGTAAACCCAACTTATCGGTAAGCTCAGACAACATAAAATTGCAAAAATGGGTGCCATGGTCGGTGACGATGGCTTGAGGGAAACCAAACCTAGTGATGATATGATTAAATATGAAAAGTGCTACAATTTTCCCAGTGTTATCGAATGTAGGAATCACCTCGGCCCACTTAGTGAAATAATCCACAACTACAATGATGTATCCATGCCCCCTGACTGAGTGTGGGTTACATGTCATGAAGTCAATGCCCCATTTAGAAAATGGACCAACGAAAACTATAGGATAGAGAGGAGCAGGATGATATCAAATCTTATTATTATAGGTTTGACAAGCATGGAATTTCTGAACTACGAGAATGCAATCCTTGAAAAGCAAAGGCCATAAGAAACCATCTCGTAAGATATTTTGGGCAATGGAATACCTAGAAATATGAACACCACATGCTCCATAATGAATGTCATTTAGTGATTTCTCAGCTTCATCATATGTAAGACATCATAAAAACATAGAGTCAATACCATGACGGTAAAGGGTATCACCAAGAATAATATATTAATGGGCTTGATACCGAATACGACGATGATATACATGAGATATACTAGGCCCAAAAGTCTGAGTTTGGAGATAAATGATGATGTCTCCATACCATATATTGTCTGAACTAATCAAAAAGAGAGATTCATAAGGAAAATAATCTCCTGCCACATTTTCTTTATCAATGGAGGGAAGATCACATATTAACTCAGTAAAGACCAAATATTTCTTTGACTTGGATTTCTCAAACTCCAAATCAAACTCCTAGGGAATCACAATCCATTTGGAGTATTTTCCACCTAGCAATTTTCTTGTAAGAATATGTTGCATAGGGTTGCAATCATAAATAATCGCAGTCTTGCATAATAAAATATAGTGATGAAAACACTGGACAACTTGAACAACTGCCAAGGCCAATTTATCCACATTCATGTATTTAATTTTGGTGGTCGTAAGAATACAACTTATATAGTAAATGACATGTTGGTCTTGAGAATCATCCTTTTGGACCACAACCATGGTGATGGTGTGATCCAAAGAAACCAAATATATGAAGTAATATCGTCTGTAATCTGGGGGATATAATAGTGGTGTATGGGTTAATGCAAGTTTCAAAGAATCAAATGCTTTATTAGCGGTGTCATCCCACAAAAAATCATGACCCTTCTTAAGAAGTCGCGTGAAACCTTTCATCAGTTTGACATAGTTAGGAATGAATCGTCGTAGAAAGTTTTCCTTCCCTTGCAAAATTTGGAGATGGCGTAAGGTAGAAGGAGGAGGTAAATTGGTGATGGATTCAACCTTCAACGGATCAAATCTGATCCCATGCGTGCAAACAATAAATCCTAGAAGTCATCCAGACTCCTCACAAAAAACAAATTTATGTGGATTCAATAGTATACGGTAATACCGACACTAGAGAAAATTAGCTCGTAAGTGTGCCGGGTGATCTTGACGATGCATGGAATGCACTGGTAAATCATCAAGATATGGTTGAAAAATATTCTTGATATCGTGAAAGGAATAAGACATAGCTCTTTGAAAATTTGCACCAACATTCTTGAGACCAAAAGGGAGTTTACGGTACATGAAGGTACCCCAAGGACAAATAAAGACAGTTTTGTGTTGATCCACGGGTAAAGTATTTATCTGATTATAGCCGAAAAATCTGTCCATCAAAGAGAAGATTTGACTTCCGACAAAGTCATTGATGATCTGGTTGACGAAAGGGGTTGGATAATTATCTTTAGGGAAATCCTTATTAATATGCCTATAATCAACACACACATGGATCATTCCTTATTTCTTTGTGACTGGAACAAGATTGGAAACCCAATCAATCAATGTTACAAGGTAGATAAAATGAGATTTAATAATTTTTTCAACTTCAAGATTGACCACAACGACTTTTTGTGGATGAGCTGGGTGAAGTCATTGTCAAATGGACTTAGCAGCATGGTATGTCTTGATTTGATGTACAACGATATCTGTGTCAATTCTAGGAATTTATTCATAACTCCAAGCAAATACATCACGAAATTCTTGGAAAAGGACCTTGTAAGTTTAAATCTCACCGGGAGAACATGAGGTACCTATGCAAACTTTTTCCACAATTCTAGGCTTAATCGAAATATCCAGAGGGATAGTGGGTGAAATATTTCCCAAGTTTCTTTCATACAAAACATCACGTGTTGATTTAGAAACTGGAAGGAGATTAATAACTGTGGATGGATGCAAAATCCATTGGTAAGTCTCGATAGTCTCAAGTTCAAGGAAGAGGATAGAACAATGATGTCCATCATCCCATGGTGTGTCTTCCACAGACATAACTTCCATGATTGTTTCATCAGTTTGAAATATCATGTGAAATGGATTAGAAGACGTATCAAAGGGAGAGTGAGAGGAAGGAGATGTCGATTGAATAGCATGATAAGTCAATTCGAACGAACTTAATGGAATTTGGTATCCATAACGATGACAGTCTTCCAAGATAGGTACTATCCAAGGGTCATATGACTTAGGGATTTCTGCAAAACTGGTCGAAATCATGTTAATACAAGTGAAAAAAGGAGGAGGAACAATGGGTGGTGGAATGGGGAAATTTTTGATTAATGATGAATCTTTCAAAATACCTACACTGACATTATCGTAACTAGGAGGTGTTTTTTTCTATGAAAGGAACATTACTAGTGCGCTAATCAAAACTAAAAAAGGTGGGAAACATATCACACGGAAAAGAGTAGAAACTACAGCTCACATAAAATCAATCCAACTATTACCAAGTAAGAGGTAGTAATCGAGAGGTGCATCAAACACGTCAACCTCAATAGTAACCGATTTTTCTTCTAACACAATAGATAATGCAGGAAGTACACCATAAGATTTATACCCTATACCATTAAAATATTTTAACATGTTATGTGAACTTGGTGAGGGAAGGATATACAATGGACTTCCAACAGGTGACAGACATTATGCAGGTCGAATCCCCTTCATCAACAACTATTCGAAAAATATTCTTTGTTTCCACAATTACTTGTATTTGAAAAACTAATTGATGAGGGAGTCTTGGGATGTGATCCTCCAAGTCAAAGATTATCAAATTCGTATCAATAGGATCGATTCCACCAATAGCCTTTAATAATGCCTTCCGTTGAGTAGGACAACTTTGAAGGACTTTGAGAGCCGAAATCGTAGATGGTGCCTGTGAAAGATCTTGTACAATACTGTAGTTTTGAGTTGCATGTGCATGTGGGTTAAATGACAACTTACAAAACGATGCCCTTAGGAGGAAAATGGATGAATGTATCAGGATTAGGTCATTCAAGATGAAGAGGAACATTGGGAGGTGGATCCAATGTAGGAGGTTGATCGTCAACCTTATCTTTAGAAGGAGAATAATATTTGGTTCAAGTAGTGACTGCAACATTGTATTTCTTGGAAGTAGTGCACATAAGCACATAAGAAATGGTAGAGGGAGAAGTTTGGTCATGAATAACCATTTGGGACTATTGTTGAGAAGGAAATGTTTGTGGAAAAATGGCAAGCATAGGGGGAGTCGCAGTTCCTTGGAGGAATTGAGTGACTTCTGCATGTCTCAGACAATATTTTGTGTAATGGTTCTCGCCACAAATAAGGTGAGGATAATGAGGTTTTCTCTTTTCTTTATCATCAACAGGTTGAGTTTTTGGTTTATCTAGTTGTTGATTATTAGTTTTATCCTATTTATTCTTACCCTTCCCTTTCTTCTTATTTTTATATTTCCCAGTAGTCATAGACTGGAACGTATTTACCTCAGACGTTTTACCGGGAGAGGCAACATGAGGAGTAGAATTTTGTACACTGGTAGTAGTAGGTTTGGGAGTGGAATGATTGACTTGTTTAGTCTGAGTATATGTATGAAAAGTGCCAATAACACCATCAACATTGTAATATTCTACCATAAGTGTTGGGGTTGGATTTGTAGATGAGCGAGGAACGCCAGGGATCAAGTCATACAATGTTCCTATTTGAGAATAAAAGAGATCCAAATATTTGGCACAACTGATCACATGTTCTTTAGTGATGACACCCCCCATGGAAACACCACGAGCTATAGGATAGATGAGTGACTTTGTGAATCACTCAACCAATAATTGATCAGGAAGAGGAACTTTTATTAATCATTGTCTCATTCTCCACTCATGAATATGATCTGAGATGTGGGTGGAAGAGGATTGATTAAATGAACTTAAAATTTTTGTTCTTGTATCATATCGTATCGACAGTTGGTAATGTGTCAAGAAATCCATGGATAAGGTATTGAAATAATTGAATAAACCTCTTGGAAATTCGATGTACCATTTGGCAACCGAACACGTAAGAGTGCATTAGAAAAGACGTAGTTGTATGGAGTCATCCATCAAGGAGTTGGACGAACACCAAAGATGAAAAGTCATGACATGATTGTTTGGATATTCTCCCAACCGACCGTCAAACTTTGGAATTTCTCACTGTCACTTGGAAGGTATAATTGACCAAAAAGGAGAATCTAAGATAGGGTCACTCATAATTCTAGAAAAATCTAGTAAATCCAAAGTAGCTAGAAATGAAAATTGTCTGTTAACTTGAGGAAATTGATAACTTTGGGGAGGTAATCTCATAGGTATAATAGTAGGACCATAATCCATTTGCAAATAGTTATATGGTCCAGTCAAATTTGACTGAGGAGGATTTTGATTCAAGTAGCAAACATTAGCATGTTGGTTTGGCATGCCACCTTGGAAATGGGCATTGGGTTGAAAATCTTGACCCCAGGTAGGGTTTACAATGCCTGGAAAAGGCTACTCGGGATAAGAGGGTATGAAATAATTTGTTTGAGTAGCTTTCCCCCTAGGAATTTTTTGATTTCCTTGAAAAGAAAAATTCCAAGGTTGGGTTTGTAATCCAGACATATATTTCCCATAAATTGGATTGTGTCCCCCAACTTGGGGTTTTACCCCAACTTGGGGTTGACCTCCAACTTGGGTTTGACCCTGAGATGAATATCCTCCAACAAGAAGTTGAAAACCAGAAGTAACATGATGATTTTTTCCTCCAAGCAGATTTGAGCTACTTGGTCCAGTAATATTAGTTTCTCTAGGTGGTGCAAGAAGACTAGGTCCTCCGGATAGACCCTGGGTAGAGTTAGGAATAAAAACACTAAGAGAATTATACCCATGTGGAATAGAAAGAATAGGTCCTCCAGATGGACCCTGGGTAGGATTAGTAATAGAACAACTAAGAGCATTATACTCAAGCAAAATTGATGTATTCGGTCTAGACTGAAGAGGTGTCCCAATAGGAGCTTGAATTGTTAACGAGCTTTCGACAGAAAAAGGTGCAACTTGTGGGACTGTGGTAGAGCTAGTGAACTAGATAGGAAGAAATGTATGTGTACCAACCAATAGCTGGTCTGAAACCGTATAAATATTACTTGTCATGTCAGTAAAATGATTTGGAGGCACTGTATAAAAAGTATAAGTAACAGGTATGTGTGGTGATGTAGGTTGGTTTTGACTCATACCTAGTTTATCAAAAATATCATATCCCAAGGGAGTTCTCCAAAAATAATAGACTGTGATTGAACTAGGATTGAAAATCCCAGAAGTTTGAACAATGGTTCCAAATGATTCACTAGGAAATGGTGGTTCATCCACCCCAGATTCTTCGAAAGGTCCTATTGAGCACTCAATGCACCCTAAAAGCCTTATGAAATTTTATCACTTTTTGGGTACCACTTGTTTTATTCACTGTCTGAATCAATTTCACTTTGGGAAATGGTTTATATTTGTTTTTTTTTCATGACTCTTATCATCAAGTCAGGTTTGTTTGAACTTGTGAAACCTCATGTCTAAAATAACTTGACACCTGAATCAAGAATCGACAGCTAACACTGCACCTAACGCGCTCAGGTTTGGTGTTGGGAAAATTCAAGTAAGTAAAGGGACCACACAGTTGCACTAATCACCGACTGCTGACGCTCCATCGACATCGAAAGAAGGCGGAGGTGTTTTTCGTAATATATTCGCACGAAGTTTCAAGAGATAGCCGATCCCCTTCGGTATCAAACAAATACGAGAAGGATAGACATTAACAGAGGACACATAGAAATCACCAATAGTCGATGACCGATGCACTTTATCGGGGTTGGGGAAATACATAAAGGTTAAAACAATCTTTTTGTCTGCGACAAACATGTCGTTGATCATTGATCCCCGATGCGTTTTCAACATCGAGACTTTTTCGAGAGAGTCGATCCGAAAGAAATTGGTTAGGTTTATCGCTGATCATCGATCCTTGGTAATTTTTGGCGTCGAAAATATAAGATTGGGTTTTAGAATGTATATCTTAAAGAAAGTCCTGATTCTGATTAACACGAGCAAATGAAGTCACCGGTCTTGAATTCCACATGTATTTATCACGTAAGGGGGTCGTATGGCCTAGTTTTGTCCCAAGTCATGTTAAGGTTCCCTGTGTCCTAATCATGCCTCCTATTCAGCTTTGCCATGTCAGCTCTGTATGACAAGATCGATCGACATTGGAGATTTTGCAAGAAGATATCAACATGTCCTCCATATGGAGCTTGGGTAGGATTAGTAATAGAACTGCTAATATCATTATACCCAGGTGAAATTGATGTATTCGGTCTAGACAGAAGAGGTGTCGCAATAGGAGCTTGAATTGTTACCAAACTTTTAGCAGAAAAAGGTGCAACTTGTGGGACTGTGGTAGAGCTAGTGAACTGGATAAGAAGAACTGTATGTGTACCAACCAATAGCTGGTCTGAAATCATATAAATATTACTTGTCATGCCAATAAAATGATTTGGAAGCAGTGTATAAGAAGTAGAAGTAACAGGTATGTGTGGTGATGTAGGTTAGTTTTGACTCATACCTAGTTTATCAAAAATATCGTATCCTGAGGGAGTTCTCCACAAATAATAGATTGGGATTGAACTAGGATTGAAAATCCTAGAAGTTTGAACAAGGGTTCCAAATGCTTCATTAGAAAATGGTGGTTC
This sequence comes from Picea glauca, assembly GCA_000966675.3. Lineage (NCBI taxonomy): Eukaryota > Viridiplantae > Streptophyta > Pinopsida > Pinales > Pinaceae > Picea > Picea glauca. Next base: position 386,838 of record JZKD02S1655225.1, read on the forward strand.
ATCCACCCTAGATTCTTCAAAAGGTCCTGTTGAGCACTCAACGCACCCTAAAAGCCTTATGAAATTTTATCACTTTTTGGGTACCACTTGTTTTATTCACTGTCTGAATCAATTTCACTTTGGGAAATGGTTTATCTTTGTTTTTTTTTCATGACTCTTATCATCAAGTCAGGTTTGTTTGAACTTGTGAAAACTCATGTCTAAAATAACTTGACACCCGAATTAAGAATCGACAACTAACACTGCACCTAACGCACTCAAGTTCGGTGCCGAGAAAATTCAAGTAAGTAAAGGGACCACACAGTTGCACTAATCAACGACCGTTGAAGCTCCATCGACATCGAAAGAAAGCGAAGGTGTTTTGTGTAAGTTATTCTCATGAAGTTTCAAGAGATAGCTGATCCCCTTCAACATTAACAAAATATGAGAAGGATAGACATTAACAAAGGACACAAAGAAATTACTGATAGCCGATGACCGATGCAATTTATCGGGGTTGGGGAAATACATAATGGTTAAAAAAATCATTTTGTTTGCGACAAACATGTCGTTGATTGTTGATCCTCGATGTGTTTTTGGCATCGATACTTTTTCGAGAGAGTCGATCCGAGAGCACTTGGGTAGGTTTATCGCCGATCGTCGATCCTTGATAATTTTTGGCGTCTGAAATATAATATTGGGTTTTAGAATGTATAGCTTAAAGAAAGTCCCGATTTCGATTAACACGAGCAAATGAAGTCACCAGTCTCAAATTCCATGTGTATTTATCATGTAAGAGGGTTGTACAGACTAGTTTCATCCCGAGTCATGTTAAGGTTCCCTGGGTCCTAGTCACGCCTCCTAGTCAGCTTTTACACATCATCTCTATACGACAAGATTGATTGGCATCGAAGATTTTGCAAGAAGATATCAACAAAAAGTGTTTTAAGCACAATCCCGACCCTGACCTACCAACTGGAGTAGCAAAATGATGGGATGTTTGCAGCATAAGATACGATCGGATTTGGACATTTAATAGACCAGTCAATGATTGATCCCACATTGGTTGCTACCTCATGCGCTGATTGAACAACAACAATTTGAAATCACCAATAGGTCATGTTACAACCCATGCCCGCGCCGTCAACCTGCAATGAATTTAATTTTAAACATCTTTTAATATCTGGTGGTAGATTTTATGAAGTTACACTCATAACCCGAATTTAATGGTTGATGCGACAAGGTAAGTTCATCCTTGTTTAAATCTATAGAATGGTTCTGAACCAATTCATTCTACGCACAAGTTTGAATTTAAAAGCATCTGAAGGAGAAAAGTGAGCGTCTCGAGACTGTGCTAATTCTCAGATTATCAAAACTAGGTTAAACAATCTACAGAGGTATGTGTTCAAGTTTTTCAAAATTGGATGGTTGTGATTTATATATGCATCCTATTTTCTTTCATAGTCTCTGAACTATGTTTTAATTTCACATAAAATGTCGTCGAAAAATCCAACCACCAGACGTTCTTTGAGAGAACCCAAGATAAAGGAAGATGATACATGTGAAGGTTCTTCTCTTGGTGTGGCGAGGCAGCTAGAATACACTCCCAGAGAAGAACCCGTCATAAGAACCACAACAAGGAAAGATTTTTTCCATCCTCTGGTCTTTGGTGATGTTGAGGGAGGCACCGGATCCAAAGTAGTGCTCCCATAGTGGGGGAACCTTTTCAATAGAATAAACCGAGAGGAGTACCCAGAATATATCCCACACAGTGACCCAAACGTAAGGGCACTTGATGAACAAGTGTTCCTGAACATCCGATGGTCATATTTAGACAAGGTGGCCATCAAAACTCCATTTTTCCCTTGTATAGAGGTTTTGAAATGGATCATCAACCATACAGATGGGAATAAGTGCTTGATAAATGATGAGAATGGTGGGTGTGTCAGAGTTTTCCTCCTGACAGAAGTCCAAAAATAGTACAGGCTCAAGGACCCATAGGAGCAGCTAAAAACAGACTTCGTGGTGAATTTCTATGAATTCCATGACACTAGCTGGTTGATGACCTCATGGTGGAAGGAGGACAAGAAGTTTACCAACTGGAGCAATGCCTGGTATGGGATAGTTAACCCGAGGGAGCCATACATCTATTTGATGGCTCTCATCTACCGACTATATGGAGAGAAGGACTGCTCCAAGTTTTCAGAAGCATGGATGCCCTTGGAATACATGGTGGCAATTTTCGGAAGTAGCTTCAATTGGGGAGCGATAATTTCTAAACAATTGAGCATCTATGTACATCAGGATTAGAGGATGAAAGAAGGAGAAGAACCCACTTTCTACATGGCCTCATACTTGATCGATTTTATCTTCACAAGAAATGTCTTTGGTGACATGAATATAAGTTGACATGTTGTGGATCTCCATGTTCATGTTTATTTTAACATACGCTGGGAGAATAGGTACACAAAATCTTATGCACTCATTTGCGATGAATTCATCGCTCGTATTCATTTTATTATTTTTAAGAAGGAAAGCCCAAGATTATCCGCAATAGCCAAGAAAATGGTAGTTAAGGTAGGCCATTGGTATTTAGACGAATTCTCAACCTATATCAGAGTGTTCGGGGCCACCAGAGCACCACATATCCTACCCACTCATGTCCCAGACCGACTCGTTGTGGGAGAAATCTACTATTAGACTATACTGCAGGTCTATAAAACCACATTAGTCAAGGACAAGAAGTGTGATTTCATACCCTACAGTTTCCATGTGGGGTTTTATCTGATAAAATATACTTCTCAAGACAAACAAGAAGGGATGAGCCAACTTGAATTCATGTTCTTGATAGGCCGATTCCACAAGAACGACCCTAAAGGCCTGGTCCTCCAACATGCTTCACAGGTATCATCCTATTAGCCATACACTCATGATAAGTTTGAGGAATAAATTTTCACAGAGTGTGCCCATGAGTGGGACGAGGTGATACAAAGAATGGCCAACTCAAATATAAGTAGGTTCAAGGGCATGAGAATGGATGAACAGGTGGAGACAATAGAGCAGTTAGCTCAAGAGGCCCTTAGAACCAGGGAAGAAATTAGGGCAGTAGAGACCACAGAGGCACAGAGAAGGGGATTACTCTTGCTAGAAGGGGCACATAGAATCATTTATCAATTGAAAAATGACCCTGATTTGATAGAAATGACAAGGTTTCCCACTGATGACCCAATCGAAAGCCGAGGACAGCCAAGTGGCCTAGAGCCAATGTAACTTGAAGAAATCACCGGGTTCGAAAACCCTGAAGTTCCACCACCACATATCAGATATCCAGGGGAAATTTTGACCCATACTGAGATATCGATGACATCAGGAAGAACAAGTGTACAAAATCCCTTGTTTGACTTGATAACCATCTATGATGATGAGGAGAGTTCATAGGTGTCCGTGGTGATGCCGATGCAGATTACATAGGAGAAAGAACCTGAGAGAGCATCTACCCCGGGTCCCAATGCACCAGTTCAGAGTCATCTACAGAGTGAGGATGAGGTCGAAAGTGCCTTAGACACTGATCCACTTGATGTACCAGGAACCCCAATGGGAAACTTGAGGAATGAGCTAGGATCGGGCAGACAAGAAGAAGAAATTCCACAACAGGAAATCTATATTTCAACAACCAATTACCAAGTAAGTACCGAACCTGCCTCTGATTCCTCAGTTTTGGCCGATACCTTACCAACTGATGAGAAACAACCATAAGCCAAGCCATCAGGACATATAGAATAGGTTAAGGAACCCATCCTAGAAAAAATATACACAATTGAGAGCCTGGGAAATACTCTAACTTGGGGAGAACAACAAATCCCCGAACATGTTGATGAGTTCACTGATATACAAGAAATCACCTACGACTGAAAGAGGAAAGTCATCATGAAGAGAACCACTAAGAATATTAGGCTTACATTGGACAGTTTGATTCTCATCACCACAGAGGAAAAATTGATCAGCACGGAGCACGCTAAGACGTACAAGATTATTAGCGCAGGGATGGCTATCACACATGCCACCTAGATAGAACAATAAAACATGAATATGAGTTGGCCATTTTTCTAAATGAGTTGGAGCATCTGTGCCAGTTGGAGAAATACTATCAGGACTCCACACAAGCCACAATGTTTTCGAGAACTGAGTTCCAAGATGCCTATGAAAAATTCATGAATGAACGACACCTTTTCACTACAGGGATATCCAACTTCCAAGAAGACATCCTTATGGCACTAACAACCTGCAAAGACATGGAAAGATGGTATGAGAAGGCCCATCAAGTAGTGGAAAGAATTGATTACATCAGTGTGGTTCAAAGGGGTCAAGACGCCAAAGAACATGACATTCAGGTGCTGAGGGACAACAACATAGATTGGATTAGGAAAGTGGTCGAATACTAGGTGAAAATGGCCCAGGAACCTCATAAGGATATTAAGGAAAAATAGGTTGATTACTAAAGGAGTTGGGTCAATATTAATCAGGAGATGAAAGACATCGGCCTCCCAGAATTTGGCTCACCCGAGGGCTTTGTCAACGTGCATGACATAGTCAAACAACATGCAGAACAAGACTCAACATGGACTGCAGAGATATCAAATGTGGAGAGCATGGTGCTAGGTCCAGTACAATAATTCATGGATCACCCGATCAAGGCTCGAACAATATTGCAGTAGTTAAGTGTCAAAATAGTTAAGTATCAGGCATGAGAAATATAAGTAAAATAAATCCCTTCGACCTCGATGGACCAACACAGATTCCTGTATGCCAACAAATGTGAGGAACTTTTCGTTAAATGGTCAAAGTATGAGAAGAGTCATCCACTTTAGTGAAACTATTTGATGAGTCTTAGAAGACAGATAGATGGAAGTGCCATGTGGTGATGTTTTGTTTTACTTAGCTTGCACTTTTGATAGCTATTTTGGTTAATGGTTTGTTATAAATAAGAGGATAGACCTTTTAGAAAAGGTTGATGGTTTTGGAAAAGACCCTCATTTTTGGAATTGTAAAGAACTATTTCCGAACTACCTTAATTGAGAGTTCTTGTTTAGGACTGGAGACGAACTTCTGTTTTTTCATCAAAGGCGTGTGTGATTGGATTTAAGGAGGAATTACTTTAGACTTTATTTCATGAATGGATGCTATAATGAGTAAGAGTTATGAATCTATTGATAAGTTATTTGTTTCATATTTTTTTAGTTCTTATTTCTAATGATGAAAGAAAATCATTGTGTTAATGTGTGATTAATGCTAGAGCTAAGGAAACTATTTTTATTGCCATCATTTTATTGCATGTATGTTTTCTTTCGATAATTGTATCTCAGTCAATAATTGAAATACCAACAAGTTAATGTATTAGTACTAGGCTTGTCACATGTGTGAATATATTTGTCTACATGCTTGAGCACAAGGGTTATCCCAAGCTCATCCTTCTTCAGTAGTTAAGATCCCCCCTTTTACCAGCTGATCATACTAGCACAAATATTTCAATCAAACCTATCTAATAAAACAAAATACAAAAAGAGAACGTTTAAACCATAGGAGGAAATTTCACAAGAAGATATCCTGTCAATCACTACGTAAATACCATCAATTATTTTGTCAGATTGAAAGATCTGGAGAAGCATTCCACTGTCAATTGTTACAGAGTCTAATTGGGCCTCAGTGGTGGGTTTGGTTTCTGTTGTTGAGTTAAATGGATTTAGGACCCCTCAACAGGTCCTAAAGGTATTATAGGATAGTATTCAACAACAATGTCTCCAGAAGAGTTTATTCTAAGAAAACCAGGGTCTTGGGGAACAATCAATAGTGGATTCACAGGGAGTGATGGTTCAATCAATAGAGTAGAAATGCTAATCTCAAAGGATTCACTGTTATTGACAGCTCCTTCAGGAGAAGGAACCTCTGGTGAATTGGGAAGCAAGGGGGCATATTCTTATAGTTCTTCTGGAGGCAATCCTTTCATCCTACGTGAACAACAAGGACCGATGTTAGACACACCCAATAAACAATAAAAAATATCTATGGACAACTAACGAAGGAAAACAACATTCACTAATAAAATCTAGATATCAAGCATACAAACAAACCTTCTTATTTTGAAATTAGTAGTTGGTGATGAAATCCAACGTCGTGAGATCAAGACAAGAAGGGGATGGGATAGAGAAGGTGGAAAAGTTACGTTGAAGGCATGCTTAACGGACTTACACCCTGGTGCAAGCTCCCACAAAAAATCATGGGTATACCCTCCAAGGATCCTGAGTGAGTTTAGCCAACGTCGATTCCAGGTACCATGAAGACTTTCCCCTCCACAGTTACCTCGTGTAAAGACCATAAAGATGTAGGCTACTAAGGTTACCAATTACGACAATGATTCCTGGGGAAGAATTCAACAGTCCGATATACATGCAAGGGTAGGGTATGTAAGACCAAAATATCCTTGAGAAGGCTTGCACAGGGTTTTATTCTCAAGTGACCCCCAATAATACGCGCATTCACTACACTAGGACCAACAAAGAAGGGTTAGTAACTCTGCTAGCCTTAATGTGACCTCGTGATTGAACCTTGTGTTAGAAGGGATTCCCAGGGAAAAATATAGCAAGTGGATTTAACTCTCCCTATTCACAAGATGCTATTGTTATTTTTTATGCTTTGGAGAGTATTCCTCACAACCTATTCCAAATCTCTATGCCTTAGCTAATGTTGGTGCACAAGAGTTCTAGAAACTAAAATTTACTAGATAAATTTTAAAATTACGCTTAATTTTAATGCCTGTTGTTTTACTAAAAACAAAAGTGGAGATGAAACTGATGAAGTGCTTGACCTTGACTCAAAATATGCAAAGAGATATGAGATGAAATTATTTTTGTTCGATGAACTCTAATTACATAAGAGAGAAGGTTTTATTTTTTTTGCAAAACACAACAAGTTGCAAGGTAACAATTCCTTTAAAATTTGAACAATCTTGATATCAAACAATCAAAGCAATAAAATTTTCCAATTTTCTCGATTAAACAAAAGCTAAAATGAAAATTTTTTCTTGTAAACATTACGAATAGAAAGATAATTTTTGATTAATTTTCTTTTTAATAAAATCAGAGATTTGAATCAAGGAAAAAGAAAAGGCTTTCCAAGAAAATGAATGCATTCACAATGCAATTTCCCAAACTTAATTCACAATACAACCAAAAGTGCAAAAAGCAAGAAAATTTATTTGTTTAATTAATGAAATAAAAATTCGTTTTCTAATCAACAACAATCAAAAACTCAGAAAACATCATTAATAACTTGACTGAAAATCACTCAAGGATGAAAAACAAAGATTATATCCTTACAGCAACAAGTGAAAGATAGATCTTGAAGCCTATTAGAAAGAATCTCAAAACTTGAAAAAAGATCAAGATCAACTAAAAATTGCAAACCGGGTTGTGAAAAATCATCCTACAAAGCCAAAAAATTCACCCCAAACAATGGTAAAGAATCTGGGTAAAGAAAAAGATTGTTACTAAAAAATTTCTCAGAATCGTCGTAGGTCACAGTGTGACATAGAGTGACGTTTAGGTATCATCACAGGTGGAAGAAGGGCATAGTGCGACGATGTCACACTTCTTATCACAGTAGGGTGCGACGAATACTAGAAATTGAGAAAAAATAAAAAGTTGACAGGGTTTTTCAGTGAACTTTCAGGACCTGAGAGTCAAATTGGATCACACAGTGACTCAGAGAATGAAAAATCAACAAAAGTAGGCAAGCCAAAATCAAGAAAGAAGAAAAGACCAAAATCAGACATTCCCCATTGGAGTCACAAATTTTGTTACTGGACAAATCGGTAAGTGTTGACATGAACTAATCTCCCTAACTTCAACACGAAATTAGAACAAAACATGAAATAATACAAGATTTTTCTTAGGTTTCCATTGCAATGTATACTAGCTTAATAAGAGATAAATGACGTACATTTTAAACATTGTTTAATCCTTGCTAGTGATTTCCTTGATCCATCTCAAGGTTTGTGGGATGTTGAAACTATTGAGAAACATAAACCAACAAAGAGAGACCAGCGCTATATATATTCTAATGAAACCTATGCATAAGATCAAGGAGTTATGCAATAAAAATGGAGACACATTTATAGGAAATAAATGTATTATTGTTTTATATTAATGAAAGTGGATAATACAACTTGTGCCTTGATGTTTCAAGGCCCCTTCCAATGTCCCTTTTCCTCAACACACACACACCTTGGCTCCAATAATTTTTATGAAGAGTACACACAACCTGACTTGGAAAGATAAAGAAAAGCTATCACAAGCACAATCATCAACATAATTGTTCATACATAATATAGCCTAACTATTCTCATGAGATATCCCTATTTATATAGAGTGAAGGGGAAGGGATGAAGGGATTAGGATGATCCCACTAAATTAGATAAGCAGGTGAGATATAAACCGATCAGTGGACACCTCATCCTTTTGAATATTTCATTCTAGAACCTTAGAGAAATTCCTCTTTTTCCTTTGTTATAACATCATCGCACCCTCAACACTGAGCAACCTGGGACGTTGTAACAGACCGCTATGAGACATCCTGTGATGATTTGGAATCGTCACACCCTTAACAATAAGAAAGGTGTGATGAGCCTTCTTTACAAGGTTTTACAATAAGGAAAATATGATTCCATATCTCAGATAAATTTTTATTTCTTCAATATCCTTAAGGGGGAGAATGATCTTTCTTCTAATAGGTGATACACATATCATTAGCGGTCACGAGGGTGATGAAAATGATGTGTTATAATTGTCTTGATTTGGAAACCCAATAGAGATGTATTTTCTTCTTGTGGGTTCCCTTCATCCGGGAGTCCATGATCCAATCCACTAGAGCCTATACAATGCATTCAAAATTTATTTATGTAGGGGCCAATTTCTCAACCACCTCAGAGGTGTCCAACAAAGGTGGGAAATATGATCGAAGTAGATCCATATTAAATAATAGGTGAAAGAAAAGGAAAAGAGGAGTACTCAATTCAAAATCATATCCCCCCACAACCTTGGTGATGGTGTAAGGAACATATCGAAGTGGTCTAATATTCCTGTGGGGGCCTGTGAGGTGCTCTTTCTACAAATGCAACCACACCTTGTCACCAACCTGAAACTTGTGAGGAACCCAATGTTGGTCATGTTGTTGGTTATACTTGGAATTGGCCTTCTCCAAGATATCATGAAATTGTTGTTGGAGGTGTTGGATATATTCAATGAATTTGACTACTCTATCTGCCTCGGTATGAGCATGGGAGGACTCCATTAGGGAAGCTAGAATGAGAAATGCTACATCAATGGGGGACAATGGCTGGAACCCCAAACACAATTTGAAAGGGATGTGGTCAATAGAGCTATGGAGGGCTCTTCTATATCTATTTTGAACATATGGGAGGCTCTCATCCCATGTATGTGGATTCTTAGAGTTGTACATGTGTAGAATATGCACAATCATATTGTTGACAACCACTATTTCTCCATCTATTTGGGGATGAAAGATAATCGATTTGGTCAACCTAGTGTCCATTAGAGACCTTAGGATGGACCAAAAGGTGTTGAGGAAATTTCTATCCCTATCTAAAATGATGGTTCATGGTAGCCTAAAATGAACCCAAACATGCAAAAATAAGAGTTTAGCAATAGACTTGGTTATGATATTATTTTTACAGTGTGTCAAAATGGTCATCTTAGAGAACCGATCGATGACCATAAAAATACAATTGTGACCATGTTTGGTGGAGGGAAACCATGACATGCCATAAATGGAGATAGAATCCCAAGGATTTTATGGTGTAGGGAGAGGAGTGTATAGGCCCTACTTCTTGATGGATGGCATAGCAATGGAACATGCAGTGCATGACCTAATGTATCGACTAACATCATGTCAAATATTGGGCCAATAGAAATTATTTTGAAGCACTACTACTGTCTTCTCCACCCTGAATTTCCCTACCATCCAACTATAATGTACCTTTAAATTAGCTTTGCATGGTCAATGGAAGGAAGACAAAGATGGTCGAGATATCACAAGAGCATATCTTGGAGGTGGAACTTTGGAGCTTGTTTCTCGACACTCAAGGTATGATAAGTAGTAGTGAAATCAGAGTCACTCCTATATAATTGTGGCCACCAAGAGGTCTCATGGACACAAGAGTTAAGAACTATGGTGAGGGCCACAACCAAGGGCCGAATAAGGAATTCAACAACATAGTAGGTGCTTCCCTTCTTATACTTCATATTCAGGTGGAATTGTTGCACGTATGCAGACCATTTCTAATTGAGGTCATTATGTATATTTTCTTTTTTCATCATGAATTACAAAGTCTTATGATCAGTGTGGAGGATCGTTTCCTTATACAAAATGTAATGATTCCAGTATGAACATGCCTTCACAATGGAGTACATCTCTTTGTCATAGATGGGATACTTGCAAACAATATTAGATAATGATTCACTATGAGTCATCGAGGTTGACCAATCACTAATGAATTGGATCTTGGCTCGGTCCACATGAAACCCATGTTCACCAAGATGTATCCTAATTATTGGATTCTTTGCATGCTTAATGAGCATTTCTCCAAGTTGGTGTATAACTTGTGTTTCCATAGGGTGCTCATGACTTGCTGAATGTGTTGCAATGCTCTACTAAATTCCTCCTAAAGATGAGGAAGCCATCCAAATAGACCATCAAAAAAGACTTTTTGAACAACTGGAAGATGTCATCCATCATCCTCATGAATGTCGCTAAAAAATTAGTCAAGATAAAATGAATGAAAAAATACCCAAAGAGGCCTTCTTTATATTTGAAGGTTGTCTTCCATACACCAATTGATTCTATTGGGAACTGTTGATAGCCTGAATTCAGATCGATCTTTTTGAATAAATTGGCACCCTTGAGGTGATAAGAATATCATCAATATGGGGGATCGATTATCAGTTCTTAAAAATGATTTTATTTAGGGATCTATAATCAATACAGAGTCACCATGTTCCATCCTTCTTCTACACCAACACAATTGGGCTCCTACAAGGTGAGGATATTTGTTGAATGTGGCCCTTGTGGATGATCTCATGAATTTGATGTTTTATTTTCTCATTCTCTAAAAGGGATCATTTGTATATTGGAACATTGGGAAAGGGAGCACCAAGTATCAAATCAAGGGGATGTTTGACCTAACATTGCAAAGGAACCTATGCAGGTGAAGCAAAGAGGTCTCTATATTCCTTTACAATCTTGTCCACCTATTTTTTCTATGTAGAGAGACCTGTGTTGAAGATTTGGTGGTCATAATGATCTTTTATTCCCATTTTGATTGAGCCATGAAGAGAATTTTTTTTTTAGTCTGTGAGATTACTTTTTGATAATATTTTGCTGAGATCAATGAAATTGCAGCAGTTGGAACTACCTCAGGTACCCTATAGTTCTCACCTCCCAAAGCGGTAATTAAACTACAAGTCAAGGACTTATAAATACCATGAAATTTACACATATAAGGTTGTCCTTAAATAATATCATAAACTTCGTCTGGGGAAACATCACACAATACCTCATATTTCAGGGGCTTGATGCCATAGGACATGCGACACTGTTGGTTTACGCGAAGGTCTCTTCCTTGGCTCAACCAACCAATGGTGTATGGTTAGGGGTGTGGAATTGTCGGAAGCTTCAATATATTGATGACCTTATCTAATATAAAGTTCATTTGGATCCCTCTATAAACGATGAAATTTAGTGGGATTTCCTTCACCCACATCTGTGAATGCAAGAGGCTCTCTCCTTCCTTAAGTTCCTCTGACTCATCTGGTTGGATCTTTGTGACTTATAATGGTAGCCCTAGGTTTCACATCGATGTTCCTCTTTCCATTATCTTTCTATGAATCAAATTTCGAGTTGGGGTCTAATTATTTTTCTTTAATATTGGCCAATAATGAATATTTCAAGTCACATTCATCAGTGTTGTGCCATAGGACTTTGTGCAACTCATACCATTTTCCATTTTCCTTCTTCATCTTCCCATTACCCTTATTTTCACGTGGCTTGGACTAGATATGTTGAGTTTGGAATTCCTTTCTTTATGCCTTGTTTTTTGAGTTAGGGCCACCTTTTCCATGCTTATATTTTTGTGTATTTGTAGACGAAACTCCTTCTTATTTTGTTGATTAATTTTCTGCTTGATTTTGATAGCATATCAATAAGAGGCCCCCAATGAGAATAGGTCCAAGAAATCCATCTCTATTTGGGCATACCTGCATAGGACACAATGGTACTTCAAAACCAGTTTCCTCTCAAAGTATCTAATACCTAACTTTGAGCGTAAGGTATAGAAGATGCTAGTGTACTATGACACCATCTAGTCTCCTTCCCAATGCATATTTTTCCATCTCATGTACTAGTCATCATAGTTTTCGATAGGGTAGAAATATTCGTTGAGGGATTTAAAAAATGCTTCCCAAGTGGTTGTTTTCTTGAATTCCATAGAATCATCTTCGTTATGTCTCTCCCAGTAATATTCCCACCAATATTTGACATGGGAGAGGGATTTAAGGAGGGTGAAGGTGATATTTCCAGTGTCAGAATTTTTTTGAATAGAGTACTACCCTTCTAATAGATTCAACCATTTTTCCAAAGAATCTACATCTATCCGGCCTTCAAATAAGGGTATATCAAGGTTAAATTATACCTTGAAGGGTGTCACACCTCTGAAATGGACTCTTCTTAAAGGTTCCTCACCTTCCATTGACAATCGTCAATGGATCTGGGCAAAATTTTCCATTATATCGTTCAACTTTCGTGTGAGGGATTCCTAGAGAAGCATTTTGAAAATATCTCCTGCTCCACCATCTCTCTTTTCTTCTTCCATGAGAGGTTTCTTGGGTTGGAAATAACAGTCGTCCCCAAGTGAAACTAGCTTGAGACCCAAATCTCTATACCCTAACCTCATCAGAGACATGCACTGAGAAATAATAATGAAAACACTAATCTGATACCACTAATCTAGATTATATTGAGAATGAAATGAGATAAAAGAAAAACTATAATAGAGAACACATAAATAGAGTGAAACTCAACTTCTATTAATCAATAAAATAGAAAAATACTATAGAACAAAAAATAGCTAGAATTGTGGTATCTTATCTATGAAGAGAAAGAGATGTTGACTATTCTCATTCATAGAAAGAAATACAATGGGCCACAAGAATGGCCTTTTAACATAAATCAATAAACTTAAAATAAGAAAACCCTAACCCTGGAAGGTGCAGCACCCAAAGGTTTTCGAGCCTTGAGGTGGTAAGTTGATGCATCAACTTCCCAGGGGTGCAAATTTTGCATACAATCTTCTTTTGGGGTGTTTAACAACTCGTTGGAAAGATCTAATTGAGAAGTATAATTGTTAGCAAGGTTTGGACATGCCATGGAAACCCCAGGTCATTGAATGACCAAAAAACATCGTTTAGGGCCTCAAAATGACCCAAAAGTTTAGGACCCAAAAAGTGTAAGAAAAAGAGCGAAGATGAAGAGCCATTATTGACCAGGAGAAGAGGTGGGTGGCCACTGAAATCCAACTGGATCACTTTTCCCCATGTTTACCTTTCTATTGTGGGCCCACTATAAGGTACCCATATTAGATAAAAATAAATAGAAGAAAATTGTAATTGATTATTAATGGACACTATTGTCGAACAATAAGGTGGCCATGAAAGGAAAAAGGTAGAAAAAATAGTAATGATTTATGCAATGTGAATGCATGTCACTCTACCCCCACCAAAATTCGGTTTCTATTGGCCACTTCTTTATGATTAAATAAAAATTCAATGTCTCCCACAAGGTTGTAGTGGCATATTCATTTGGAAAAATTCCATTTATTTTCATGCTACACAACTATACTTAGACATCCAACATTCTTTTCAATTAGATCATATAATATTTTGGGTGCAAGGAAGGACCTTGCCATGTCTTAACATAAGACACAATGACATCAACCATGATGATGCCATCAACGACACATGGAGTGACCTTATACAATAGGATATTGGCAAGTGTGCACTATCCATTTTTACAAGTGCATTATGTACTTCAATGTTTCCTTTGTAAAGCATTAGACAATAAGATATTTCCACATCACATCAAAACATTATGTACTTCAATGTTTCCTTTTTAAAAACATCTTAGTAATAAGAGCTAAGATGAAAATATTATTAAGTATTCTTTATAATATTCTCTATAGATAAACATGAATGGATACTAGATCTTATATTCCTTTAACTTGTAAAATATTTAGGACTCTAAAAGGACTTGAAATAAGAAATTGTACTATTTTATATCCCTTTAGAGTTCACAGCCTTTAAAAATTCAAATCCTTCTTGACCCGAAAAATTATGCAACATATCACAATCTAATGTTGGGTCTTTGAAACACTTGCCATAATTGGAAAATTACAAGAACATTTAGGTTCCATCAGAAACCCCAATTACATTTGACTTGGGATTGATCTGAAAAGGAATATGTATCTCACAATGATACAAATTGGATCTAAACCTAATGAATGGGTGAGTAAGACTTAGTGCTAGAAGAAAATTTAACAATTTATGAAGGTTATCTAAACTATGTGAAAGATGATGCAATGTAAAGTGAACAAGACAAAAGAGAAAAAATGAGAATTAAATTAAAATAAAATAAATAATAAAGGAGAGAAAAGAGTAAGGAATGGGAAATGAAAGGTCAACCAGTTGGCCTTCCCATTGTTGGTTTTCTTCATATAATATATGATCGATATATTATTACAATTATGAGTGTTCCATATATAGGGAACATATGGTGACCATCCATGAAAGGATGCGTCCCTTGAAAAATCAATAACTATTTATTATTATCATTTACTTATTATATATGATATTTAATAATCAATAATTATATTATTAATTATTATTCTAAGAAAATGTCTTCCCTATATTGTCCAAACATCAACACTCCCTCTCAATGAGGGAGACATTCTAAATCATGCCAAGCTTGTCTTTAAAGCATACAAACTTCACTCTAGACTCGTGACACTTGTCTGTCAGTCTTGGGAGACGTATCTCTCCCACCCGAACCAAGGAGAAACTCCTTCCGCGGCTCTCCCTCTGAGCCAATTAACTCTCTCTAATATCAGGCTCACTCTGGGTATGCATGTAATAACATATAGCATATCGAGTCTATATTATTCCTTGTCAAATCACCATGACTAGGACAAAGACCACACCATCATCTTTCACCACAAGTACACACCTGTGAGTGAATGTCATCCTGATGCTAACTAACACATGGAAAGAACCTCAAGCACCTCGAGTCCATATTAATTCTTGTCATGATCAAGGAAGGACTATGTGTGGGCCCATTTACCACAAGTGCACCTTTATGATAAATGTATCATATCTCCCTTGGTCTACTGCCCAATCTAGGAGAAGTTTCACCTAATGTTGAAACATCATCATTGCCTCTTAGCTAGGGAGGTATCTTTCCATAGTAGTACATAACTATTGTCTAGAGACACATAGTCTCCACCAGTGGTACACAACCACCATAGTAGCAAAAGGTTTGTCACACATGGCACTCCTATGTGGAATTCTAGAGGTTACTCCCTCTAGGAACACTTTAAGGTCAACTCCCCATAGTGCGTGAAGTCAAGGGTCAAATTCCTTGACATGTCCTCATGTTCTGTCCACATGGGACAACCCAAATGAACTTATCCCTTATCGAATAAGTGTCCCACTTATCCCTTCTTGAATAAGTTTCCTTACAAATCAACTCAACTCAATTCACATAGGAGTACGATCTGGAGAATATTTGTCACACATGCCACTCCCATGTGGAATTATAGAGGCTACACCCTTTAGAAACACTATGGTCAACTCCCATAGTGTGTGACGTCAAGGTTCAACTCCCTTGACATGTCCTCATGTTCTCTCCGCATGGGACGTGTCCTCATGTGCTCTCCACAAGGGACGTTGGGCTATAGGCCCAAACACACTTATCCCTTCTTGGATAAGAGTCATCACAGATCAAATCAACTTAGTCACAGAGGAGTATGATTTGGGGAATGTCTCAGGAAGCTGCAAACATAAACACTCCCTCTCAGTGAGGGAGGCATTTTCTGCCATGCCAACTCTGTCATGAAAGTACTTGAACTTCGTCCTGGTTTGGTAAGAACATCAACAACCTACTCATCTATAAAAAAGTACTACACCAATACTTCCTTCCTCTGCACCATGTCTCAGATGTAATGGTACTTGATCTCAATGGGGTTCTATTTGTAATGAAACACTAGATTATCTAATATCTTCACACAACATTTGTTACCATAATGAATAATGGTGAAATCAAATACATGTTCGAATAAATCTGCAAGGATCTTGTGAAGTGTTGACGGGCGAAATTGACCGTCCGTCAACTGGGAGAGTGGAACCGGTCCGGGGTTGTCTAAATAACCCAAGCCATTTGGAATGGACCACCCTGACGAGTTTAACAGCTCCATTGGCCGCTCTAAGGTCTCCTAAGAAAACCAAAGAGAAAGAATGATCTGAGCTAAGTAATCTAACTAAACTAAATAAAACAAACTAACTATAACTAAATACAAGAAACTAACTAAAATAAAGGAAACTAGAAACTAATAAAACAAAAAAAGGAACTAATATACTAAATATAAACTATTCTAACTATTCTATCTACAAACTACTAATTACTATCATAATAACTCAAATCAACTATCTAATTATCAGTTTAATTACACTTTATTCACAAATATACATTACATACAATCTACAGATTTGGATAAAACCTGTGAAACTAATTTGCTTGCTGTCCCAAAACAGGGAAGATAACTCTTTTTTGATTTTATGATTTATGAATAAGAAAGTAAACTAACTGAAATTAAACAAATTAAAATTATGTTTATATTAAACTACTTAATGAAAATAGTAAACAACACTCTAATTGACCTGGAAACGCTCCAAGTCTGCCCTGTGTATGATGACTTCTTAAGCTGGTTGGAGGAAGAAATTCACACCGTTTAGTCCAAAATCTTCTCGTAAACGATCAGCTATGATGCTCTTTGAAGAGTTGTACAGGACAAACAAGACATAAAAGGAATCATAACAATCTTCTGATCACAAATTCCTGCAATAAGGGAAACCTATTATGCAACAAACTTGTATATAACAACCCAATTCATGAAGAAGACAAAGCTATTATTCACAAAATGAATCAACAACTGTTATGTCCTTTATTTCTTTGGAAGCAACAAGATATGTATAACAGTAAATAAATTATATCATTTGCATTTGATTTAGATAACAAAGTAATACTAAACCATAAATAAAATGATGTACAAAACTTGAAACAAAGTGTTGATATATTGAAAAGCAAAAGCTATGACAAAACATCAATTCTGCTCTAGTTTGAATCAGAATTACATATCCTTGTTCTCCCACAACTGAGGATTATATTATTACAAAAATCATAAGTATTTATAAGACTCTTCACAAGGTAAAACTTCCTTGTGGATAATATCAAAATAAAATACATAATCTGGGAAAAATCCCCTAAATCTTCTAAACTAAGCAAATAAAATGCAAGTGAAATCCTTGAGATATCCTCTAACTGCTCAACCACTCAATTGCAAATTCGAATTTACCTGCAATAGAACACAAATATCAAATTAGAAAGATATTTGAATAACAAAATCCTAAAAAATTGATCCTACAGACTTAGCTACAGAATCATCTGATTCTGTAGCTAGTCAAAAATAACAAACAGGACCAGATATCAATCAAATAAAATCTTAAAAGAAATCAAATCCAATTTAATTTTCTTTTCATCATCAAAACAAATTACTAATAGTTCAATCAAATTCATCATTCAAATTGAAAAAGAATACAGTCGGGACAGGGTAAGAATGCTCTATTTTTCAGTTGCCACAAAATCAGGTCAATCATAATAGGACTGTTTCATAACAAATAAAATTAAGCAGTGAATCATGATGTAATCAACACAATCATAATTGATACGATCATGATCGAACACAACCACAATTGACTTGTTATGGCTGTAAAACTGTGCATATGATTATAGTCAAAACGAAATGTGCATAACAGCATCAACCAAAATTGCCATAGACTTCATTTGCTGAGCATTAAACAGTTAACAGACATGACCAACAATAATAATCATACCCATCAACATCAATTGTAATCATAACTGGATAACAATCAAATCGAATCATGATTAAGTCAAATATAGAAACAAATCAAATCATAAATCGAATTAAAATGTGTTTCTATTCAAGGCCAGTCCATATATAGAATGCATGCAGAGTGAATCAATGTTGGACACAGAGCTATTCAAAACGAATCCAAATTCGTTATATAAACAAGTGATTATTTACAAAATGAAATGATATCAAATTTTCCATACCTGTGTGACGATTGATCAAGGGTTTCAATAAAAATTTGAAGCACAAGGTTGGACAGGCAGAAGGGATTTGAAGCATAGGTCTGGAGAAGTGATAAGCATTCTGGCAAATGCTCACAGACTCAAAACGCATGTTCCAACCACTGAAAAATTGACCTGGAAAACGAGAGCTAGATCTCTGTATCCACTCAGTTTCTGAGGAAACCGTCCACGATGAGGGTAAAGGGGATAAAAAAGGTTCTGGGTTTTCAACCGTTTGATCTGATTCAACAACGGTTTCCCAGAATTGCTCAAGCAAAAACGTGACTCTGGGAGCAAATTCGGGGCAGTTTTCTCTAGCAAAATGAAACCACAATCGACTCTAAAAACCATGAGGGTTCAATTCGCCCTTCAGGAGCCAAGAGATAACACACAGTGATTTGGGCTAAGGGACAAGGGTTTGAATAGAGTAGGTTTAGAGATTTTCCCAAAAATCAACAAAGATAACCCTGGTAAGGAGGTAGGCATTGATGCAAAGTGTGCGAGGGGGTTGGAG
>JZKD02S1655225.1:405926-424739 GCA_000966675.3 Picea glauca
ATAATCAACCAACCAATAGTTATGAAAACATTAACATAGGAATTATATTTAAAAATATATGTATGAAAGATTTAAACATAATACCCATATATCTTATGAAACTAAAGGTTGAGTATGTCAAATAAGAAACCAATCCAAATACCAATGCATTACAAACTTAACGAAATCAAGTCACATAATCAATCTAAAATGTCCAATAAGTATAGTTCGAAAGTTTTTCCAGCTGCACAATGATAAGTGAAATGTAAGCGCAAAGGGCATATCAATCGGAAGGATGACGACAATTCAAACAATGATTCTAATGTGACTTTGAAGGACTAAGATTTCACGCTTACAATCGTGAAAACAAAACGAAGATAGGCGTGCGAAAAGGCGCAAAGAATAAAATCGTCGTTCATTTGAAAATTGGAACGAAAAATCAATGTTTGTGAAACATTGGTGTAGGCAGCTTATAAGACAATAGAAAAATGTGGATTGGCTGCCAACATGAAGCCACACTACTTCACGGACTGACATACTTAATGCAATGTACTCTTCTTTTGTTGTGCTCAAAGACAAAAAAGTGTGTTTCCTACTACACCAGGAAACCATGGAAGATTCCAAAGTGAAGCAACACCTGAAGGTTCTCTTTCTGTCCAGTGTTCTCCTTGCCTAATCTGAGTCAATATATTCCTTCCATATCATATCAATACTAGAAGTATATCTCATACCATTTCCAACTATGCCTCGCAAGTATCTTAATAAATGCTTCCCAACAATCCAATGTGTCTATCTCGACTGACTTATAAAATGGCTAAGTGCACTCACTCCATAACAAATATTTGGTCTGGTGTTAACCAGATACATCAATTATCCAATCAACTATCTGTATAGAGTTAGATCAATTTCATTAGAATTTGAATAAGACACACTTAGTTTCTTCAGATTCGTCACCATTGGTGTAGCGACGGGCTTCAAGTTCAGTATCCCAAACTTCTTCAATATCTCAACTGTGTACTTCCCCTGACTCAGAAAGATATCATTAGTTCTCTAACACACCTCTAGTCCCGAGAAGTAGTGCATCATACCAAGGTACTTCATCACAAACTTAGAGGCCAATGCATAATTCCATTCAACAATAAGGCTCTCTGTATCGGTGAGGAATAAATCATCAATGTAGAGGACCAAAATTAGGGAATCACCATTAACAATCTTGTAGTATAGGATGGGATCGACAACACTTTTGATGAAGCCCAAAAATCATCAGGTGTCCATCAATCCTCACATACCAAGATTGAGGTGGTTGCTTGAGTCCATACAAGGCCTTCTTCAACCTGCACACATGAGACTCTTCATGTATCATGAAACCATATGATTGCTCGATCTATATGATGTAGTCTCCTACCCATGGATGCTGCAAGTGAAATAATCATCCGGATAGAAGTATATCGAGAAATAAGAGAAAATGTCTCCTCATAATCTATTCCCTCCATCTGAGAGAATCCTCTAGCAACAAATATCATTTTGTGACTCTCTATTCTCCCGTCAACTATGTGTTTGATCTTGTAGATCCATTTGGAAGTCACTACAGACTTCCTCTTAGGTCTCAGAACAATATCCCACACATCATTCTTCACGATGGACTGATACTCCTCCATCATGGAATATCTCCATATTAGCTGACTAGATGCCTCCTCATAACATGAAGACTCATAATAAATGATGTGGCTCATAGATGCAATATAGCATGAATATTTCTAAAATCATTTTCTCTCTCGGAAGGTATCACGAGGTGCTGCATGTCCTTATGTCTTCTGCAGAGTCTATTGAGCCCATGTAGGTCTCTTTCGACCTACTGCAATATCTATGGGAACATCAACTGGAGATAAACGATCAATGGGGTGAATTGGATAAATAGGCTCAAATGTATCCCTATGAACTGTTGGAGGGTGAGTGGAAGAAGGCACCATCTCTTCCTATCTTTTACTATCTATATCCATGTTGTATCCTCTATATCTCTTGAAAGATACCTCCTCATCAAAGGTAACATATCTGATCACCTTAATCTGTCTCTAACTAGGGATGTAGATCTAGTATGCATTCGAAGAATCACTGTACCCCACAGATGTACCCTTTTTTCCTGAAGGGTTTAGCTTGGTACTTTTCTCCTTGGGCACATGAATGTATACTAGACACCCAAATATCTTAAAGTGCCAAACCTCAAGCTTCACTCATGAATTGTGTCCATACTAGACATATCGTGGTTCCCCCATGGACCACATGTATAAGACATATCTATGTTCCCTCATGGAACCAATGTCTTCTCTAGGACACATTGAGGTTCCCTCATGGAGATAATGTCCCCAATATATATCGAGGTTTCCTCATGAAACCAATTTCTTGGTTCTTTCATATGACCGTCTGAGGCATGTCAGTATGAAGTCCACATTCCCTCGTAATAGTCGACATAGGACCCTCCTGGGAGAATGTCTCACGCTGTTGCCTCAAACATCAACACATTGACACAAGCTTCATGTGATCTTGACTAATAAGGTTTGTTATTTCTTCTCACTTCAAAGGAAGTCTACAATGATCACATTAATTTGCCAATTCGAGGAAGTGTAAGTGACCAATTCTAAACTATGTAGACAACAAGAGGAAGTCTAAGATACGATTGCACTAACAAAATGATCTAATGGTTCCCTCAACAATATCGTGTGGCTTGTTTTCATTGCTCAACCTTACACTCATTTTTCACAAGAAAACACTGCCTCCACATGTAATAACTAGATTCCCTTTGAAAACCAACTTGCCTATGAATCTCTCCTAGTTGGCCTCCAGGTTCCTAAGGTATCTCTTCATCATCATGTTGTAGATTGAGGTTTTTCTTCCAAAAAAAAAAATGCTCCTGGAATTTTTGAAAGCTTTCTCAGTTCATTCTATGTCTCATTATTATATGGGGCTCAACCAACTTACCCAACATAAAGATATCAAAATTAATTCTACCCACATCTAGTTTGGAATCATATAGAAGCTCAAAACATTTCTGTTTAGGGACAAGACCGTCCTGCTCCTGCAATTGACACAACTCATTTGTTCGAGTTGTCTCTGAGTCTATTTCTCAATTATTTCAATTTATTCTACTTAGCTTTGTGTTTCCCTAACAAACCTTGTGCATGAAGCTATCTCTCACATAGAGACAACAATGAAAGCTCTTAATCAAATTGAAAGCAACTTCTTTAATAAATGGCAGTTCAATTTCTTAGAAATTCTTCCTTTTGGTGGTCGCTTCGTTTGACGCATCAAACTAATTTGGTGGATCCTTTAGACAACACGTGACTAATCACATTAATAAACAACTCTATTCTCCATAAACAATTTGCTATAAATAATCTACATTGGACAACCAACACAGAGCCAGATTTCATCACGTCTTCTTAATTCTTGTCTCAATCCTTTGCTATCATTTTCCAGCCATGAGCTCACAAGCCCACAATCTACTCGATTCCACTCAGATCTTCAAATCTGGTCCTGTAAATTGTTTATGGATTTTGTTGCCACAATAACCTTATGAAATGCCTACAAGGCATATCACGTCCCATCCATAAGGAACACCAACATATCATTCCTTAAACTAAATGCTTGAATCAATACCAACACTCTCTCATGCAAGTGATCAATTACAACCATGCATACACAACATTACCGTGCTGCTATGTATCATAGCAAGATATCTCTCATTTTCCTGGCTCTCCAGTGTGGGAGTCAAGCCCAGTCATGCTCTGATACCATGTTGGGTTTCTTCATATAATATATGATCGATATATTATTAAAATGATGAGTGTTCCATATATATTGAACATATGGTGACCTTCCATGAAAGGATGCATCCCTTGAATAATCAATAAATATTTATTATTATCATTTACTTATTATATATGATATTTAATAATCAATAATTATGTTATTAATTATTATTCTAAGAGAATGCCTTCCCGATGTTGTCCAAACATCAACACCCATTACCCAAGATCTCCCTATTTTCTCATTTAATTTCACTCCCAATGGGTCTTCTATCCAAGGAGGAAGAGACATATAAATCTAGGAGATAATTTTACCATAGATTGTTGAGATGAATAGAATGATCCCCATTCAAAGCTGGTTTTCCAGGGTAAAAAAATTGTGTTCATTGTCACTAGTTTCTATGCTTTTTGTTGAGGAATTTGTTTGTATGAATGCATAGATTAGAGATAATTCTCCGTGGTTGATTAATTGCTGCTTGTAATTGAATTTTGATGGAAATGAAGAACCAAAATAGCTCCGGAATATCCACCATTCATTTCACTCTAACTTTTGAGATCAATGGATGATAAAAATTGTCTATTGCAATTATTTAGTTGAGTTTCCATTCTCATTGCTCAATTTTAGAAATTCAGATTTTTTGGTCAACTAATATCTTCCATGGATGATTTTTTTTCTCCTCATATCTGTACGCCCTCCTTCACTAATACAAATTAAAACTTTCCTGGTTGAATTCCTATTTTTGGGGGAAAATTTATTAACCACTGGAATGTAATTTCACATGTGGAGTGAATCCCTTTCTCCCTAGGATGTTTCTCATTTCCAAGGAAGAATGCATATCTTATTGGGAGAATTTATCCTTTAACCTAGATCTTTTACTTTCCAGTGGATTGAATCACTTGTTTTTTGGGCATGGATTCTTTCCCACTGATCATACACATCACTTGGGATAGCCCCTACTTCAAGTAAACTGTGTTGAGACCATACAAAGTTCGTATGGTTTGTACACACCATTGGGTGGTCTCTCGTCTTCCTTTTTGTGGTTGATGTCTAAAATATAATGGATTAGGATGGGCATCCAATCACTTTAGAGGAATCCCAATGTTGTTTACAAAACAAAAATTGTACTGGCCTCCCATGGTATTGTCAAAAGAGAGAAAAACAAAATTGTCGCCCATGGTATATTTATTGCTTCCCATGAGATTTCTAAGGAATGTCATAATGTTTTCCTTTTAGATAGAATGAAGAGGTAAACACATAATGATAGTTGAATTCTAGGTAAAACTTTTTTCACATCCAAGCATGATATTAGAGGGAAAATGACTTCATTGCTGAAGAAAAATGTTTTTGGCACTCCTAGAAATGAAGGGAATTGGTTATGAAGTATCAAATTCATTATTTGTTTGTATTTATTTGATAGAAATAATAGAACATTCCTTGATATACTCAATAATTGAGCAATATATCTATCTCTCTAGAGCACCGATATTTACGATAAATTAAGTTATTACTCACAAAAGCCTTTTGAATGGCCATTATGTACAATGCAATTCAAATTCACAACAAAATTTTGAATTACTTCTCAAAGTTCAATGTTCATTTGAGATGCTTTTGGCTATGCTAGTTCAACATTGTGCTAGCTGCAATAAGCACATCAATAATTGAATTATATCAACTCTTCCTTTGATTTTGTCAACTAGCAATTGATTTCAAGAATAGATGCAATATTATCTATTCCTTTGTGAACTTAACATCCGTGAATGCTAACTGGAAACTAGAAAAATATTTATGTATGTGAAGAAGGGATGCTAAGATATGTGAAGTTGCATATGATGGAGCACATGTTTTGATGTTGCATTCCACATAGAGTGGTGAAATATTTGGAACCTTCATTGTTTTGAGTTGTAATCCAACTTTAAAGTCTAAGAGATAGCATAAATAAGAATCAAGTGAATAGTCACATAGTAGAGAGAAGCCAAGAAATCAATATCTATAGGCTTCCATGCTTGGCAGTTTTCACTTTTAGTCTCCATATTAATCTTACAAGTTTTTGAATTGTTATGTAAGTGAAGATCCAACCAACCAATCATCCAAAGTAGAGGTTGCAATAAATATATCTTTTATTCTCACTACTATTATCTAATTGTATCACGTGTAAGAAAGTATGAGAACAAAGGGTAAATAGAGACCTTGCAAATGGGAGAATAAGAGATATACTTGTATAGGGTAGTGGAAATATTCCTAGTATCCTCTATAAGACAGAGCACTCTATACAAGCCTGAGTACATCTCAAAAGAGACTTCTATAGAGTATCTTTGTTGGTGAAGTGAGTGGGATATAAGTCCCTCATTTAGGGATCAAATGGTATCAGAGTAGTTGCATCCTTGAATCTGATAACTTCCATAACTTTAAAAAGAACGTTGCAGACCTTAAAATGGGTAAGGAAAGCAAAGAAAAATTTGAATGGTTAAGGGATAATAATTCTTAGCTTCAGGAAGATAATGAACACTTGAAAGAGTAGGATAGATGTTCAACAATAAGATGGAAAAGATGAAGAAGCATATTGAGACCTCTGCCAAACTATTTCCATTAATCAAGAATAAGTTTGAAGAATTCCAAGACACCCTCACAACGAACATGAAATATCGGGACACACATATAATGCATCTTTTACTCCTTGGTGAGAAGTTCATTCAATTGGATATCTAGCAAGAAGATAATCTCAAACAGATGATGTATTAGCTTCAACAAGAGTTGGAAGAAAAGGAGGAGGCCTTGGAAAGGATTCAAGAATTGTTCCAAGAGCACCGAGAAGTAGGGAGACTTTCCATTTCCATTGCAGAAGCCAACACTATGACCGAGATCCCTTTGATAAGTTCACCTTCCATAAATAGTTCTCAAGAGTACCTTGGTTAATTTGAAAAACATACTCAAGGAATTGGTTCCAAACTCTTAAGGAAGATGGGATATGATGGCCAAGGACTAGGTAAGAAAATACAAGGCATCTTGAAGCCCATTATAGCCACACCATGGGTCAAGCATCAAAGCCTAGGATTTGATGGAAAAATGGAAAATCCCATGACAATGAAGACCATTTTTGTAAAGGATAAAGATATGGCATAGTTGGTCTAATAATAAGTGTTACAAATTATTTTCTTCACCCTCATGACCACTAATGATATGTTTATAACCTATTAGAGGAAATATCATTCTCCCCCTGAAGGATATTGAAGAAATAAACTTTCATTGAGAGATGGAATCATCTTTTCCTTATTGTAAAACCCTATAAAGAAGGAATTCCACACCTTGCTTAGTGTTAAGGGTGTAGCGATTCCAAATCATTGTAGGATGCCCCACAGTGGCCTACGACATTGTCATAGGTTGCTCAATGTTGAGGGTGTGACAATGTTTAAACAAAGGAAGGAGAGGAATTTATCGAAGGTTATAGAATGGAATCTTTGAAAGGATGAGGTGGCCTACGATTAGTTTGGATCTCACCCACTTCTATTATTTAGTGGGATCATTCTAATCCCTTCATCCCTTCCTTTTCACTCTATATAAAGAGGGATCTCTCATGAGAAGAGTTAGGCTGGTTTATGTATGAAGAATTTTGCTGAAGATTGTGCATGTGATAACTTTTCTTTATCTTTCCAAGTCAGGTTGTGTGTACTCTTCATCAAACGCATTGGAGCCAAGGTGTGTGTGTGTTGAGTAAAAGGGCCATTGGAAGGGACCTTGCAACATCAAGGAACATGTTGTATTCTCCACTTTCATTAATATAATACAATAATACATTTATTTCCTATAAAAGTGTCTCCATTTTTATTGCATAACTCCTTGATATTATGCATAGGTTTCATTAGAATATATATATATCATTGCTCTCTCTTTGTTGGTTTGTGTTTCTCAACATATTCAACATCCCACAAACCTTGAGATGGAGCAAGGAAGACACTAACAAGGATCAAACAACGTTTAAATAGTATGTCATTTATCCCTCATTAAGCTAGTATACATTACAATGGAAACATAAGGAAAATATTGTATTCTGTCATGTCTTGTTGTAATTTCTTGTTGAATTTAGAGATATTAGTTCATGTCAGCACTTACTAATTTTTCTAGTAACAACAACTACTTCAACAAGGGAAGTGGCTCACCAAGGTTTAGATTCAATAAAATTTTTCCCATCTCCTGAGTGAAATGAACACAATGGGAACCATTCCCTCCTAAACTGGGGAACTGATCCAGGTGGATTCTGGTTCCCACACACCTCTTCCACTAACTCATCATGGTTCTCCATCTTGGTTGTTTTTGTTATGATTTTTGGGTCCTAATTTTATGGATCCATTTTGAGGCCCTAAACGATGTTTTTTTTTTTCCATTTAGGGGCCTGAGGTTTTTATGTCATGCCAATGAGTTAATTCAATTACAGATTATTTTCGTCACCCTCGTGACCACTAACGATATGTGTATCGCCTATTAGAAGAAATATCATTCTCCCCCTGAAGGATATTGAAGAAATGAAACTTTCTCTGAGAGATGGAATCATCTTTTCCTTATTGTAAAACCATGTAAAGAAGGATTGTCGCACCTTTCTTAGTGTTAAGGGTGTGACGATTCGAAATCGTCGTAGGCTTCCCCATAGTGGCCTGTGACATCATCGTAGGTTGCTCAGTGTTTTGTGTGCGACAATGTTTAAACAAACGAAAAAGAGGAATTTATTGAAGGTTATAGAATGGAATCTTTGAAAGGGTGAGGTGGCCTCTAATTGGTTTGTATCTCACCTGCTTCTCTGATTTAGTGGGATCATCCTAATCCCTTCATCTCTTCCCCTTCAATATATATAAAGAGGGATCTCTCATGAGAAGAGTTAGGCTGGTTTATGTATGAAGAATTGTTCTGAAGATTGTTCATGTGATAGCTTTGCTTTAGCTTTCCAAGTTAGGTTGTGTGTACTCTTCATCAAAAGCATTGGAGCCAAGGTGTGTGTGTGTGTTGAGGAAAAGGGACATCGGAAGGGACCTTGCAACATCAAGGCATAGGTTGTATTCTCCACTTTCATTAATATAATACAGTAATACATTTATTTCCTATAAAAATGTCTCCATTTTTATTGCATAGCTCCTTGATCTTATGCATAGGTTTCATTAGAATATATATATCGTTGCTCTTCTTTGTAGGTTTTTGTTTCTCAATAGGTTCAACATCCCGCAAACCTTGAGATGGAGCAAGGAAAACACTAGCAAGGATCAAACAAAGTTTAAACGGTATGTTGTTTATCCCTCATTAAGATAGTATACATTACAATAGAAACCTAAGGAAAAGCTTGTATTCTGTCATGTTTTGTTATAATTTCTTGTTGAAGTTAGGAAGATTAGTTTCTGTCAGAACTTACTGATTCTTCCAGTAACAACAACTACTTCAGCAAGGGAAGTGGCTCACCAAGGTTCAAATTCAACAAAAGTTTCCCCATATCCTGAGGGAAATTAACACAATGGGAACCATTTCCTCCCAAGGGGGGGAACTGATCCAGGTGGATTTTGGTTCCTACACACCTCTTCCACTAAAATTTCATGGTTCTCCATCTTGGTTGTTTGTTTTATTATTTTTGGGTCCTAAAATTCTGGATCCATTTTGAGGCCCTAAACAATGTTTTTTTGTGCATTCAGGGGCCTGAGGTTTCTATGTCATGCCTAGGAATTAATTTTTTTACACATTATTTTCACCACCTTCGTGATCGCTAATGATATGCGTATCCCCTATTAGAATTAAGATCATTCTCCCCTTGAAGGATATTGAAGAAATGCAAAATTCTCTGAGAGATGGAATCATCTTTTCCTTATTGTAAAACCTTGTAAAGAAGGATCGTTGCACCTTGATTAGTGTTAAGGGTGTGACGATTCCAAATCTTTGTAGGCTTCCCAACAGTATCTTGTGACATCGTCGTAGATTTATTAGTGTTGAGGGTACGGTGATGTTTAAACAAAGGAAAAAGAGGGATTTCTCGAAGGTTCTATAATGGAATCTTCGAAAGGATGAGGTGGCCTCCAATTAGTTTAGATCTCACCCGCTTCTCTGATTTAGTGGAATCATCCTAATCCATTCATCCCTTCCCATTCACTCTATATAAAGAGGGATCTCTCATGAGAATAGTTAGGTTGGTTTATGTATGAAGAATTATGCTGAAGATTGTGTTTGTGATAACTTTTCTTTAGCTTTCCAAGTTAGGTCGTGTGTACTCTTCATAAAAAACATTGGATCCAAGGTGTGTGTGTGTGTTGAGTAAAAGGGCCATTAGAAGGGACCTTGCAACATCAAGGCACAGGTTGTATTTTCCACTTTCATTAATATAATATAGTAATACATTTCTTTCCTACAAAAGTGTCTCCATTTTTATTGAATAACTCCTTGATCTTATGCATAGGTTTCATTAGAATATATATATCATTTCTCTTTCTTTGTTGGTTTATGTTTCTCAACACACTCAACATCCCACAAATGTTGATATGGATCAAGGGAAACACTAGAAAGGATCAAACAACGTTTAAACAATATGTTGTTTATCCCTCATTAAGCTAGTATAGATTACAATAGAAACCTAAGGAAAATCTTGTATTCTGTCATGTTTTGTTCTAATTTCTTGTTGAAGTTAGGGAGATTAGTTCATTTTAGCACTTACCGATTTGTCCAGTAATGAAAACTAATTCAGTAAGGGAAGTGGCTCACCAAGGTTCAGATTCAACACAAGTTTCCCCATCTCCCGAGGGAAATTAACACAATGGGAACCATTTCCTCCTAAGGGGAGGAACTGATCCAGATGGATTCTAGTTCCCACACACCTCTTCCACTAACTTGTCATGGTTCTCCATCTTAGTTTTTTTTGTTATGATTTTTGGGTCCTAAACTTCTAGATCCATTTTGAGGCCCTAAACGATGTTTTTTGTCCATTTAGGGGCCCAAGGTTTCTATGTCATGCCTAGGAATTAATTCTGTCAAACATTTTTTTCATCACCCTCATGACCTCTAATGATATGTGTATCGCCTATTAGAATAAATATCATTTCCCCTCTGAAGGATATTGAAGAAATAAAACTTTCTTTGAGAGATGGAATCATCTTTTCCTTATTGTAAAACCCTATAAAGAAGGATCGTCGCACCTTACTTAGTGTTAAGTGTGTGATGTTTCCAAATCGTCACAGGGTGCCCCATAGTTTCATGCGACATCGTTGCAAGTTGGTCACTGTTGAGGGTGGGATGATGTTTAAACAAAGGAAAATGAGGAATTTATTGAAGGTTCTAGAATGGAATATTCGAAAGGATGATGTGGCCTTCGATCGGTTTGGATCTCACCCACTTCTCTGATTTAGTGGGATCATATTAATCCCTTCATCCCTTCCCATTCACTCTATATAAAGAGGGATATCTCATGAGAAGAGTTAGGCTAGTTTATGTATGAATAATTCTGCTGAAGGTTTTGCTTGTGATAGCTTTACTGTATCTTTACAAGTTAGGTTGTGTGTACTCTTCATCAAAAGCATTGGAGCCAAGGTGTGTGTGTGTTGAGTAAAAGGGCCATCGGAAGGGACCTTGCAACATCAAGGAACATGTTGTATTCTCCACTTTCATTAATATAATACAGTAATACATTTCTTTCCTATAAAAGTGTCTCAATTTTTATTGCATAACTCCTTGATATTATGCATAGGTTTGATTAGAATATATATAGCTTTTCTATCTTTTTGTTGTTGTTTTTTTTTCAACAGGTTCAACATCACACAAACCTTGAGATGGAGAAAGAAAAACACTAGCAAGGATCAAACAATGTTTAAACGATATTTTGTTTATCCCTCATTAAGCTAGTATACATTAAAATGGAAACCTAAGGAAAAGCTTGTATTCTATCATGTTTTGTTCTAATTTCTTGTTGAAGTTAGGGAGATTAGTTTGTGTTAGAACTTACCGATTTGTACAATAACAACAACTACTTAAACAAGAGAAGTGTCTCACCAAGATTCAAATTCAACAAAAGTTTCCCCATCTTCTGAGGGGAATTAACACAATGGGAACCATTTCCTCCTGAGGGGTGGGGGGGGAATTGATCTAGGTGGATTCTAGTTCCCACACGCCTCTTCCACTAAATCATCATGGTTCTCCATCTTGGTATTTTTTGTTATGATTTTTGGGTCCTAAACTTCTAGATCCATTTTGAGGCCCTAAACGATGTTTTTTGTCCATTCAGGGGCCTGAGGTTTCTATCTCATGCTTAGGAATTAATTTTGTTACACATTATTTTAGTCACCCTCAAGACCGCTAATGATATGTGTATCGCCTATTAGAAGAAATATCATTTTCCCCCTAAAGGATATTGAAGAAATAAAATTTTCTCTGAGAGATGGAATCATATTTTCCTTATTGTAAAACCCTATAAAGAAGGATAGTCACACCTTCCTTAGTGTTAAGGTTGTGACGATTCAAAATCATCGCAGGCTGCCCCATAGTGGCCTGTGACATCGTCACAAGTTACTCAGTGTTGAGGGTGTGATGATGTTTAAACAAAGGAAAAAGAGGATTTTATCGAAGGTTGAGAATGGAATCTTCGAAAGGATGAGGTGGCCTCTGATCAGTTTGGATCTCACCTGATTCTTTGATTTAGTGGGATCATCCTAATCCCTTCATTTATTCCCCTTCACTCTAAATAAAGAGTGATCTCTGATGAGAAGATTTTGGCTGGTTTATGTATGAATAATGTTTTTGAAGATTGTGCTTGTGATAGCTTTGCTTTCCCTTTCCAAGTCAGGTTGTTTGTACTCTTCATCAAAATCATTTATAGCCAAGGTGTGTGTGTGTCTTTTGAGGCAAAGGGCCATAAGAAGGGACCTTGAAACATCATGGCACATGTTGTATTCTCCACTTTCATTAATATAATAGAGTGTTGGTTACTATTTTATAATCTTATATTCTGTCTGAGTTTGTATTGAGTGACCCACGGTTCATGTCTGTACGGGTTTCCAACAAAGCCTCTAAAACTATCGCCCCTCCTGGTAAACTAGGAGGAAACACAATG
This sequence comes from Picea glauca, assembly GCA_000966675.3. NCBI lineage: Eukaryota > Viridiplantae > Streptophyta > Pinopsida > Pinales > Pinaceae > Picea > Picea glauca. The sequence goes on from JZKD02S1655225.1 coordinate 418,771, forward strand.
CACAGAGTGCATTGTGTAGTCTCACCTGAGATAGTCTTAATGGGTGGATGAAATACTCATGTGTTTACAGCCTAGGATTGAGTGAGAGATATGATCACTGAGTATTGAGAATGCTACTATAACTCATTAACGCAGTATACCGTTAACACAATTTATGCATAAATATACTAACTCATTCATTCAACATAGAAATATTTACTTGAAGACAATAAAGAAACACATGCATTCAATCACATAATACATATGTTACCGTAGTTCACCCCCTCCTAGGCTATGTCCAGAAAGATCTGGCTCTTCACTCTTTTATTATAGTAGTAATTCATTACAGCGCCACATGCTTTACAACTCTTTTCAGTTGGGTAAGATCTATACGAAGCAGACTAGATCACACCAGTCTCCTCAGCCTAGGATCTAACCCTCAATATCTACCCTCCTCTGTCCTCTCGAGCTCAAAAACTTACAAAAGTAGGTCATACAGCAAAATATTACATATTGACTCGCTACAACAATTCTCTCTATAACAACGACTACTCTATCTTAATCCACACCACTTATGATACCTAAGTATCTATATTTATATGCTTTTGTCTCTTCAGCCATTACAATACATTACCAAAACCATAACCCTACTATAGATAAGTCCTCCATGCATGCACACATGTTCTCCCTTCCAGCTTTCGCTTGCCTCGTGCATGCCTTCTTTCCCAAAATTGCCTTGCTTTTCTGCTTTAGTCTTCTTTCAACAAGCCCCCAACACTGACATGTGGCTCATCTTGAGCCACATAACCTTTGTGCACTTCTTCGATCTCCTTGGTGATGGCCTAGAACTTTTCCTTGAGCTCTGCTACTTGTGTTTGCACCTGTGCGATCTTCTCATTGATTGTGTCTACTATCTGAACTACAATTTTGTCAGTGATCAATCCTATGCATTCTTCCTAGACCTATGCTATCTGTGTCTTAGCTTCCTCTACCTGTGCAATGACTTCTGCTACACACTCTTGTAGTAGTTCCATTTGAGCCCAACGCTCATTTTTCTGCATTTGCACAGTGGTGAGTTCTGTCTGCAGTTTCTTCATGTCCTGCGTCCCTTTGACACGCTCCATGATGGACATTGTATTCTGCCTCTGCTTGAGGTCTTGGATAGTTTCACTTATCCTTTCTTCTTCCTTTTCCCACCTTTGGAATTGTCAATCCTCCTCTAACTTTGTCCAAAGCTGTGTAGATTTATCAAACAAGTCGGCTGATGTGATGACCCGTTGCTCTATCTCCTGTAGCTTCTTTTTTTCTTCCTGCCTCCTTTTCTCCTTTACTTCTAGTGGAGTGGTGGGTGTGAGTTTCTCATGAATATTCTCGACCTCTTTCTGATATTCATCGATTTCCTGCACAATCTGATCAATCTTTTATGTTGTTGTGAGTTTGTAGATCTGCATTATTTTTGGAATTTTTTCATAAGTTCCTTCCACTTTATGCTCCAATCCATTCCTGTGCTCCCTTTCCTCTTGGGTTTCAAACTTGGCCTACTTGCATATTATTTACAGCGCGTCCCACTTCTGTGTTTCCTGCTGTAATTCAGATAAGTCTGTGCATTGTATGGGCATCACATGAAGCTTGTTGAAGACACTACTTTAATTATCGGCTCAATGCACCTCTAGTTCTTTCGTACTTTCCATTACTTTCCCTTACTGTCTCCAGCTGGCATGATTAATGCAGTGTCCCATCGGTACTTTCCAGCATTTAATTCCGCATAACTCCATCTTTTCGTACTGCATTTTCCATATTTACTTTTCCCTCTTATTTCTATGGTGACTTGGTCATTTTTCTTATCCTCACCGAGTTTGTATTCCTAAGTGCACATGCTCCTTATTCCCTTGATGCATTGTACCTATGTTCGTACCATTTAATATCCTATTTTTATTTATTTATTTATTTTTTTACTGTGCGGTGACTTTTCAAGTAGTGGGTGGTCGACTGTCCTTGTACGACTTCAGTCGACTCCCATTGATCATCCCTCTAAGTTCTGTGCCTTCTAAGTCTTTAAACTATACAACTCCTCCATCTGTGACATTTTTTACTTTGTATGGTCCTAGCCAATGTTTTTTGATTTTTCCTGGGTGATGAATGGATTTGTTGTCATACATCAACACTAAATCTCCTTCCTTGAAGGTTTTCTTCTTGATGTGTCGATCATGCAAAGATTTATCCATTTCTTTATGAACTTGTTGGTGGAACCCTACTAAGATCTGATCTTCATCCATGGTCATCAACTAGTTTAGTCTCTTTTGTATTGTGCCTTGTTCCGTCATGTGTGTAATTGCTGCTACGCGCAAACTAGGTACCAGAAATTCTAATGACACCACTGCTTCTTCACCATATACCATTTTAAATGGTGTGTTCCCTATCAACTTATTGCATGTTGTCCTGTAGGCCCACAATACTGCTGGTATTTTAAGGTCCCAATCATCCATGTTGACATTATAGATCTTCGTCAGTGCATTCACAAGAATTTTGTTGAAGGCCTTTACTGTACCGTTTGCCTGTGGGTGATATGGTGTACTTTTTTGATGATGGACATAAAAATCTTCAATCATAGCACTAATGGTGATTTTTATGAATTGCATGCCTTAGTCACTCATCAAATCTCATGGGCACCCAAATCGATTGATTACTTGTTCGAATAGAAAGTGTGTTGTTGTTTTTGCGTTGCAATCCTTCACTGGTGTTGTTTCTGCCCATATTGTTAGGTATTCTTTCACAGTGATAATGTACCTTGGTCATGTTATTTTCTTTGGTGGGTTGATTTGTCTCACAAAGTCTATTGCCCATTTATTGAATTCTTGCAATGTTACCCGTGGTCGTAATGGAATCCTATCCCTTCTATTGGGTTTACCAACCCTTTGACAAACGTTGCATCTCTGGAAGTACTCCTTCGAGTCTCTATGAATGGTTAGCCACCATAGTCCTACGTGCAATACCTTCTATGCGGTAGCTTTGCCTTCATAATTCCCTCTTGCTATTCCCTCATGGGATTCTGATAAAACTCTTGGTCTTTCATTTTCGAACACATATCTTTGAAGGATTCTATATGCACCCATTTTGTATAAGTGTCCTACGATTAGTTGATAGTCTGCATCCCGGACTACCATATTTTTGTTCTGCATGGTGTTGTATTCCGACGATGCAATAACTGTGCTCAAGTACTGGATGATATCTGCAAAGTAATCGTCAACGATCTGGATTGAAAATAACTGTGTCCGAAAATTTATCCTCTAAATTCGTAGGTTCTTCTTTATTTGTGACCCTTGATAGGTGGTCAGGTCCTGCATTCAATTTTCCTGGCTTGACTATTACTTCAAATTCAAATTCTTGAAATAGTAGTAACCATCAACACATTCTTCCCCCCAACAATGGCTTGTTGACTAGGCAATTAAGGGATGAGTGATATGTGAACATCTTAAAGTGTTTCCCCAATAAATAATGTCTGAAATTCTATAGTGTGTAGACCATAGCTATGCCTTCTCTCTCTATAGTGTTATATTTATGCTCTCATTCTGACACCTTCCGACTCACAAATGCTATGGGGTGATCCAAATCCCCCGCTCCTGGTTGCACCAAGATAGCTCCAAGTGCTATGGATGATGAATCTACATAGACATGGAATGTATTCTCCAAGTTTGGAAATACTAATATTGGCACGATGACCATCTTTTCCTTTAGGGTATCCAGATTGTGTTGACACTCGTCGTTCCACTGAAACTTTGTATCTTTTCTTAACAATTTTTCCATTGGTGCGGTAATTTGTGTGTATCCTTTGATGAAATTTCTATACTACCTTGTGTGTCCCAATGTCGCTCTTAGTTGACATACTATTTTAGGTGGTGGAAAGTTAACAATGATTGCAATCTTTGCAAATCTACTAGTAAACCTTTTTTGCATACTATATGGCCCAATATTGTCCCAAACGATGTCTCGAATATGCATTTCTTTATGTTCAATGATATCTGGCACTACCTACATATTTATAACATCAACCATAAGAATTCTACATGGTCTTTAAACAAACTATAGACTCTCCAATCATTCAGGTATACCTCGAGAAGCTGATGGATGAATTTCTTAAACGCGGCGAAAACTACTCTGGAAAATATTGATACCACACTCTTCAGTCCAAACGACATGACTGTGTACTAGTAGGATCCCCATTCTGTCGCAAATGTGGTCTTATATCTATCTTCCTGTGCTATCTTGATCTGATGGTAGCCTGAGAATCCATTGATGAATGAGTAAGCTTCATGTCCACCTATGTTCTCTAACACTTCATCCGTGAAAGGTGTAGGGAACGGGTCATGTAGGCATGCATCGTTCAACTTCCTCAATTCGACGCATATCCTTATCCCTCTTTGTTTTTTGTCCTGAACTACCATCGGGCTTATCCATTCTGATTCTTCCATTGGTTCTATGATTTCGGCATCAAGCATCCTATCTATCTCAACTTTAAATTTCTTCTTATATATTGGGTTCAGTCTGTATGGTCACTGTTTGATTGGTCTCGCTTCAGGTCTAAGTGGTATATTCATCTCTCCTAGCTCTCCTACTATAACCTTAATCTCTATAATTGTTGTGGGAAATAGGTCACTGTACTTGCACAGTAACTCTGTTATGCTTTCCACTGTTTTCTCATCCCAATAATCTCCAATGCTAGCCATTTTAGGGTTCTCAACTGTCCCAATGTTGACTTTCTTTACCTTGATCGACACGACAATAACTTCTGATTCAATGGGTGGAATATCCACCTCTCTTTTTCCTTCTTCGTCCTCGATCTGAATATTGCATGGATCATCTTCATCTAGTGCTTCCTCCTGCACATGGTAACATGACAACAATTCTTTGACTGTCTGTTTGTTCCGCTGTTGTTATTATGTTATGAGTTCGACTTCTGGTCCTTTGATAAATATCACTCCTCTTATCTATTTAAGAGATGCATCTATGTTGAGGTTCTCATGATCGAATGAGAAAGTCACTATAAATTTCTATTATAATGTCATCCAGGTCGCAGTTCCTTTGCGCAGTTCCTGGTCTATATACAAGTTCGTTGGTATGCCCTCTAGAGTGTGTATGAAATGATGAGGCCATTCCTAAGGGGGTGTAATTTTCCGCAGTGTTCTGCACTCCTCCAAGTGTTTCACTAGTGCCCCTTTTCCATCGTATCTCTTTTGTTTGTTATTTTTCTATTCTGCACTGAACCGTATGCATAGTAACCACTTGCATTGGTACCAATATGTGATTCTCTTTGTGTGCACCCCACCATCTTGCAAGTGTGGCCTTGAGTGCTATATCAAGTGCTAACAGTATCTGATTCTCTAAAACTGCATCTTCATACTATGCCAAGAATGTTTCCAAATCATTTATTTCATGGAAGCTGGGTGGTTCCCTTATCTTCGTGCCTACCCATCTTACTGCATGGTCTATTCATGCACATATTCTCGTGGAAAATTCATGTAGCCTTTATTTCTGGTTCTCTAATCCAGTATCTGAGTCTATTGCACATGAAGTAATGCTCCACCAACTGAGTATCCCATCTGCAGTTGGGTTTACGTAATCCTCATTGCGTGCAGTTGTTCTGTACAACTGGATGATTTAATATAATTCTAAGAAATTAGGTTGATCCAGGTGGATATTGGTGGCCACCCACCTTTTCCGACTGGCTCAAAATAGTTTTCTAGCAATTTTGGCAATTTATTATTTTTAGCAGGTTTAACTTCTGGGGCCATTTTGAGGGCCTAAATGAAGGTTTTTTGAGATCGACATGCTCAATGATAGCCGAAGGCATGATTGAGCCCCCAAAATGAATCTCCTTGACGATACCTTTCCAACGAGCTATCACACGCCTAAAATGGAGATCGTATGTAAAAGTTACGACCCCGGGAAGTTGATGTACTAACTTACCCAAACGGGGCCCACATGACTTTTGG
>JZKD02S1655225.1:437352-449476 GCA_000966675.3 Picea glauca
TAAAATCATGCTTATTCCTTTTGGATTTGTTGGAAATATTTTATTAATATTTCCTTAGTTTATCTCTCTTCCTAGACCTTTATCCCCATTTTCCCATATAGAGGAGTTTATCCCCCCAAAATCTTCTCATTAGGATGGTCTGCATGCAATTTTGTTTTTTCATTAATTTCAAAATGAAAATACATAATAAAAAACATGCTCACTGTTAAAAGAAATTCTTAACTCACCAACCTATGCACATATATTTAATTACATTTCAATTGGGGTTCATCCTAGGGGTATTACATTCCCCTCCCCCTTATCTATGCATTGTCCTCAATGCAACATATACATATATTCACACAACAGTTCAAAAATTTACAAAAATATGTGATTATTCTGCCTGCATAGCATATTCATGTTCCGAGGTTGCTTCTTTAGGTCCGTACCAGGTCCATTGAAACTTTACCATATTTATGACTCGATTCTGGAGATGTTTGGATTTCTGGTCCAAAATGCATATTGGTTGTACTTGGAATTTTCCCTCTGGCTATACCTGAATCACATTTCAATCAATGACATGATTAGTATCATGTACATACTTTTTGAGTAAGGATACATGAAAAACATTATGAATACACATGGATTTTGAAAATGCAAGCATATACGCTATGGAACAAATCCTTTCTAGAACTTTGAATGGACCACGTTATTGTGCTACTAGTTTTGATCACCTTCCCAACCTTAGGGAACTTCATCTTTATTTTACTTAAAAAAATATATGGTCACCTACTGAAAATTATCTAGGGGTTTTATGCTTATCAACATAACTTTTATTCCTATCTTGGGAAACCTTCAAGTTATGTTTTATTTTCATCATTTGATCCTCCATATCCCTAGTAAATATAGTCCAACTATCATCCTATCAGTTGAATTGTCCCAACTTACTGGTGTATTGCATTTCCTTCTGTAAAGTGCCTCAAATGGACTCATATTTATAGATTCTTGGTATCCATTGTTATAAGAAAATTCAACCAGGTGTAAATAATCCTCCCACTTTGAGGGTTTGTCCATGACATACATTCTCATCATGTCCTCTATTATCTAGTTGACTCTTTCTATCTGTCTATCTGACTTAGGATGGTAATTTGTGCTGAAATTCAAATCTGTTTCAAATCCTTTGAATAATCCTTCCCAAAAATTCAATGTGAACTTGGGATCTCTATTGGATACATTCATTTTTGGTATCCCATGAATTCTAAATACTTCCTTCAAGTAGATATCAACAATGTTAGCTTTCTTGTGAGTTATCTTCACAAGAATAAAATGGGTAGCTTTGGTGAGCTTGTCCACAACTACCATAATTGAATCATGTTGTTTGGCATTCCTAGGTAGTTTAATAATAAAGTCCATGGTTACCACTTCCCATTTCCACTTAGGAATGGGCAAAGGATATAGTAAAATAGATGGGTGTTTGTGCTCATCCTTGATCTTTTGACATTCAAGACACTTGGAAATTAAATTTGTAACCTCTTTTTTCATACCTGGCCAATAATATAACTTTTTGACAATGAAAATTGTCTTTTGGTAGCTTGGGTATCCAACATAAGGCACCTTATGAATTTATGAGAAGAGAAGATGTTTTAACTCTTAATTATATTGCACATATATTCTATCCTTGAACATGCAGATTCCTTCTTTCCTCAACTCATAATTTTCAATTTTGTGCTGCATTTTCCCTTGCTGTAGCTTTCTTTTCATTTCCTCATATGTCTAATTTGATTTTGCAGCCTTTAAAATTTGGTTTTGTAAATAATATTTTCACATGATAATGGTTGAAGCATGTATTTCATGTAGTCTTATGCTGAGTGCATCAACCAGCTTGTTCTCTTTTCCTTTGATGTGATTAACATCAAATTCATATTCGCTGAGGAATTCAAACCATGTTCTTTGCCTGACAATCAAGGTTGGTTGTCCAAATAAGTATTTCAGTCCCCTGTGATATGTTATCAACTCAAATTTTCTACCCATGAGGTAGTTCCTCCACATTTTGAAGGCATGAATAATAATTTCCAGCTCTAAATCGTGAGTGACATAAAACCTCTCGTGTTCCTTCAACTTTCTTAATTCATAGCACACCACATGGCCATTCTAACTAAGGACCCCACCAATCCATTCTTTGCAGGCATCAGTGCATAAACCAAAATATTAATTAGGATAACCTTTAATGAAACTCCTATAGTAACCTACAAGTTCCATGGAGGACCTCACCTTAGAGACATTCCTTGGACTTGACCATTATGCGACAGATTTTATCTTTTCAGGATCTACAACTATACTTGGTCTACGTAATGAATTTTCCTTTGGTAGAAAGAGCATTTACTCAACAATTTTCAGAATAGGTGCACTTGTAAGTAAGATTTTCAAATGTTGAAATCTTCTTTCACATTCATGTGTCCACTCAAATTTCACATTTTTCTTTTGTAGAGATGTGATTGGGTGTGCAATTTAGGAAAATCCTTTAATGAACCTCCTATAATAACCTACAAGTCCCATGAAGGACCTCATTTGAGAGACATTTCTTGGTGTTGGACATTCTGTGATGGATTTTATCTTTTCAGGATCTACACCTATACCTTCCTCTAATATGATATAGCCTAGATAATGAACCTTCCTCTGGTATAAATAAAATTTACTCAACTTAGGATATAACTGATGTTCTCTCAATACATGCACCACCATCCTCAAGTGTTGTTCATGTTCTTCTTTAGATTTGGAATAGACAAGGATGTCGTCCAGAAAGACAATGAAAAACTTGTCCAAGTATTCTCAGAATATACCATTCATTAAACAAATGAAAACAACTGGTGCATTTGAAAATCCAAATGGCACCACTGTGAACTTGTAGTGGCCATACCTTGTTTTGAAAGTAATCTTACTAATTTCCTCTTCTTTAATCCTCACTTGGTGATATACAGATCTAAGATCAATATTGGAAAATACCTTTGCATCTCTCAACTGATCAAAGAGGTCATCTATCCTCAACAAAGGATATTTGTTCTTTATAGTTACCTTGTTTAGCTTCTTGAAATCAATGCAAAGTATCAAGGTGCCAGCCTTTTTTTTCACAAATAAAACTGGTGCACCCCAAGGTGACACACTTGGGCGTAAATACCCTTTCTTCAATATTTCTTCAATATGCATTTGTAACTTCAAATTAGGCATGCTCATTCTGTAGGAAGCGTTGAATACCGAGGCTACTACAGACTTTAAATTAATTGAAAAATCAATATCCCTTTCAATGGGTGTTAATAATGGAATTTATCCAAACACATATTCAAATTATTTTAGAAATACACAGTATTCAATGTTTGGGACCTTGTCCCTAGGAGCCTCCATATGTGTTGCAAACAATTGACATCCCTTTCTAAAACTTTTCTTCAACTGTAAGGATGAAACTTCTATGATAGTTACAACTCAAATCCCTGTATTTTTCTCAAGTTCACTTCCTCATCTAAGCAAGTAAAGGCTTTGTTGTAACAGTACAAAACAACATGGTTCTTATCTAGTTGTGCTTTTCCATCGTGTCCATATATCAACTAGGGTCCAAGGTTGTGTTTTGGACAATGATTATCCCCTGCACTCTTCTTGTCAGGATGGTCTGCATGCATTTGTGTTTTTCCATTAATTCCAAAATGAAAATACATAATACAAAACAGGCTTACTGGACAAAAAAGTTCCTTCCTCACCAACCTATGCACATATCTATAATTACATTTCAATTGGGATTAGACCTAGGGGTATTACAAAAGGAGGGAAGAGATGATAATATATCATAATCTTAGCTTACACTTGCACTCAGAGAAAGAAATAAGAAGATTAGCCAAGGAAATAAGAAGAAGACCAAGAGGCATTCATAAAAAAAGGCATTATTTGTTTGTTACTGATGCAAGAGGAGAGGATACAATGATGCTAGTCATTAGTATTTAGAGGCATGATCATGATATGGAAAGAAAGGCCATTGTGAGGAAACCTGCTGGGAGAGGTAATCCACATTCCACAAGAAAAAAATATTCTATAGGAAAAAGGACAAGAAGACTTCTCCAGTCCATCAATGAACTTAGAGGCACATGGAGAGGAGGAGTATGTTGGGAAATCTGTAGTAGCAACACACAATTTTTATACCATTGCAATTTGAGTGGACATTGTGAAGCGAAGTGTCAGCAAATTCACTTAGAGCTTCAACCTAGAAACTTCTCAATGAAGAGTAGAGTGTGGAAAGTGAAGCCTAACTGATATGGAGAGCTTCCCACATCTCCAATTCAAGGAGAAGAAGTTGTACAAGGAGACATAGAAACATCATAGGTTTGAATCACCATCAAATAGGATAGTGGGTGAATGCAAACCACCAAGGCAACACCATTCCAATTTCTACGTACAATATTACAAAATAATTTTCGTTTCTTGAAGATGTGCCAGAGATGGATGGACGTGGGTCAATGAACTTCGGGAGAGGATTTTTTGAGAACTCCATGATTTTCTTGAAAGCATGTGTAGGTGATCCATATGGATTTATATGGCCTCCCACCTATTCCAAATGGTTCATTTTGGCGTTTTTCCAGTTTGGAAATCTTTTCCTAGTTTTTGGGTCCCTAACTTCTGGGGCCGTTTTGAGGCCCTAAACAACATTTTTAGGGCTCGCCATAGTTGAATCTAGGACATGGTAGAAGTTTTATGGAAACATGTGTAGTCCTCGGATATACCTTTCCAATGGTCTATCGTGTGCCTAAAAAGGAGATCGTATGCAAAAGTTATGACCCCGAGAAGTTGATGTACTAGCTTACCCCAATGGAGCCCACATGGCTTTTAGCACTTCATATCCTAGGGTTAGGTTTTTGGATGTCTAGGATTTTGTAATTCTTTTTTATTGAAAAATGTCTTGGAGAGATTCATTATAACCATCTTCTGGTGAATGAGCGCAATCGTCACATCTCTTCTTAGAGATAAGCCACAACCATTCTAGCAAGCTTGTTTTCCACTGCATTTTACAGTTTCAACATATTTTCTTATTGAATAGAAACCATTTTTACTATATCTCTATTATTCTTGTATTTCTATGTTAATAATAAAAATAATCTATATTTATTTTCATTCTACTCATAAAATGCAGATCAGTGGTATCATAGCAGTTTTCTCCTTGTCTTTCTTAATGCATGTCCCCGATGAGGTCAGGGTACAAAGAATTGGGTATCGAGCTTGTTTCTCTTGAGTAAAATCTCTCTCACACGTCCAAGCGACCTCTCATGGCAGGAGAAAATAAATACAATGGGACGAGATATCCTTTCAAAATGTTTCTCAAGGAATCCCTCACACAACAAAGGAACAAAATGATGGAAAGTTTTGCGCAAATCAATCGGCAGCTACCAACAGGTGACACATCTTCCTCGAATAGAGCCACCTCCCCCTTCAAGGTAGAAATAAAATTTTGTATTCCCATATTTGAAGTTCAGATAGACACATATGTTATAGACAAATCATTAAATCTACTAGAAGGGTATTTTTTTGTCCATAACTTTTCAAACAGAGAAAATATTACGTTTGCACTCCTCAAAGTCATCCCCCATGTCAAAGATTGGTGGGAGAATTTCTGTGAGCAAAAGGAAATAGAGGAACCCTCATTATTTATAGTTGCAGTCACCTGGGAGTCCTTTAGGGATGCTATCAAGAAACAATACTATCTTGTCAGAAGTTATGATGACTTGTATACAAAATGGACCACACTGCGACAGGAAAGAGACCAAGCAGTGACAAAGTTCACAAATATATTCCATACCTTTCACACCAAGCTGGGTATCAAATATTCTGAATGACATCTAGTGCACAAGTATCTCAGTGGTCTTCATAGATACATCTAGGCCAAAATGGAGTTTTTGGACATCTCATCCTTGGGCATGACCTATCGATATGCCGTCAAAAAAGAGCAAAAGATTAAACAAAAGACACGAGAATTTGGGCTTGGGAACCCCTCACATCAAAAGCAAGTAAAGGGAAGCCCCAACCCACCGAACAAAGGAAAGAGAAAATAAGGACAACCTCAGGAAAACTAGTCTAGGTAGTAAGGAAATAAGGACACCAGAAAGACAAATAAATATACCGGGAAGTGGTGTGACTTCCATAAGATCCCCTGGCATAACATTGTTGATTTCTGCTCCAAGCAATCACTGGTGGCTGAGGTGAAAGACTCAAAATCAAATGTGGGTTTAGACTCTACGTCAGAACCATAAAGGGGGAGATAGATCATTAATGTGGAGCCCAATTCCATTGTTTCTACCACCAAGGCCCATCCCGGTGAGCAAGATGAACCAGAAGAAGGCGATCACCTCTTTCATTCACAAATGTGGGTAAAAGGAACATTGTTGCACTTTATCATTGATAGCAGTAGCTAGAAGAACCTCATCTCAAAAGAGGTCATGAAGTGGCTAGCTCTACTGACAATGGCGCACTCGTAGCCCTACACCATTGGATGGCTTCGCCAAGGAAGCGATATCTGTGTCATCCAACATTGCCTCTTGTTGTACGACATGAAGCCCTTCAAAGACAAGGTATTTTGTGATGTTTATCCTCTCGAATTTTGTAATGTTCTTTTGATCCAACCTTATTTATGGAAAATTCATGTCTTATATGAGTCGATGCCTCACAATGTTATTATTACTTTGAACAGGAAATTATACAAGATTCCTGAGGTAGTCCCACCTAGTGTTATTTCCTTGATCTCTTCCAAGCAATGCAGGAAGGTCATCTCTCAGAATGAGAAGTTTGTCTTCTTCATGATTCACTCTCAGAGTGAGAGAAATATTGTGGCCACATCCAGGGCCTCCGAGGTCGACCTCTCCACAAAGCAGAAGAAAGTGGACAAAGTCATGGAATAATACAAAAATATATTCTCCTCACCTACCGGGGTACCTCTGCACTGTCAGTTCAAGCATACCATAGATCTGACCCCCAACGCACCGCTGCCCAATGGGCCATTCTACCACTGCTCTCTGTTAGAGAATGAGGAGATCAAGTGATAGATAAAAGAACTGATCCATAAGGGGCACATCTATCCCAAATCATTTCCTTGTGGGAGCCCAATTGTGTTGGTGTATAAGAAATATGGGACCTGATGACTCAACATTGATTATCGAGCCCTAAATAAAATCAAAGTTAGGAAATCGTACCTGATTCCCTAAATCGACGATCTCCTTGATCAACTCAAGGGGAACAAATAATTCAGTAATATTGATCTAAAGTCTGGCTACCACCAGGTCCCCATAGAATAGACATATGTAAGAAAGACCACCTTTAAGTCAAAATAAGGTCTTTTTGAATGGAAGGTCATTCCCTTTGGTTTGAAAAATGATCCAACAACTTTCATGAGGATGATGGATGATATCTTGTGACCTTTCACCAATACTTTTGTAGTGGTGTATCTAGATGACATCCTCATCTACAACAAGACTTGGGTAGAACACTTGTAGCATATTCAACAGGTTCTGCACACCCTATGACAACACAAGCTATATGCCAACTTGGAAAAATTCTCCATTGTCATGTACATGGTCTAGTACCTAGGCTATATCTTGGATCAACATGGTGTGCCTGTGGATCCAGCCAAGATCCAAGTTATCCAGGACTGGACAACCCCAACCACACTCACTGATCTTGAGAACTTCTTAGGCTTTGCCAATTTATATCGTAGGTTTGTTTTGGGATTCTCCCATATTTCATGGTTCCTAAGCCAAGTAACCAAGGGTGGTGGTAAGGATAAATTTGTGTGGGGCCTATTCCAACAAAAAGCGTTTGATGATTTAAAGCAATGCTTGTGCTCAACCCCAATACATTCAATACCGGACTTGCAACAACCCTTTGAGATCGAGATAGATGCTTCAGACTATGATGTGGGTGAATTTCTCACTCAGCACGACCACCCCATGGCCTATCATAGTGATACACTATCAAATGTTGTCCGTAAGTACCCTACTTACGATAAATAAATGTACTCCATTGTGCAAGCCTGCTTCTAGTGGAGACATTACATTCTCGGGAAGGATATAGTCATCCACATAGATCATAAACCACTACAATTCATGAAGACACAAGAAAAATTGTAGAATGACCTCCATCAAAAGTGGTCCACATACTTACAAAAGTTCCACCTCAACATCAAGTATAAAATAGACAGTACCATCCGAGTCATTGATTTCCTCATCCGACCTCCAGTCGTGGCACTCACCATGATGCTAGACTCTTGTGGCCACAAGACCTCTAGATGACCCATCCTATATGAGACAGACCAAGAATTCACCACCACATACCAAATGTTGGGTGCAAACTCAGTTGTCGCTAATTTCCATCTTCAGGATAGGATATTGTGTCGACTGGGACACCTTTGCATTCCATCAAGAGAGTGAGAAAAGATGATTTGGGAATCCCACTACAGTCGGGTGAAAAGACACTTCAACATCAAAAAAACAGTGGCAGTGTTGCAGAAACACTTATATTGTCCTAAACTTTGACATGATGTCAACAAGTATATCAGGTCTTGCACTTCCTACGCTATTGCCAAAACAACCACTAAGAAATAGGGCCTATACACCCCCATGCCTACTTCTGATAGGATTTGGGGATCCATCTCAATGGACTACATGTTGGGCCTTCCGTCCACCAAGACGGGAAATGACTGTGTCTTTGTGGTTTTTGATCGCTTTTCCAAGATGGCGATCCTGGTCGCCTGCAAGAAGAGCATCACAATAGAGGCCACTACCAAGATATTCTTTGAACGAGTCTAGGTACATTTTGGAATCCCAAAAACCATTGTCTCAGAATGGGAGAGTCGATTCCTTAACAAATTCTGGTCAAGCGTCTGGTCATTGTTGGACACCAAGCTTAGCAAGTCCACTGCCTTACACCCCTATAAAGATGGTCAAATTGAGGTCGTCAATCGGATGATAGTTCATATATTGCGCATGTACAATTACAAGCACCCACACACATGGGATGAGAGTCTTCCCTATGTTCAACATAGTTATAACAAATCCCTACATAGCTCAACCAACCACAACCCTTTTTAGGTCGGGTTGGTATTCCAACCATTGGGTCCCATGGAGTTTTCACTACCTCTTGCGGACACCCTGACCGATTCATCACTTGCTCCAATTGAAGCTAAATAATCCTCCCGATTCATTAAGAGGATTCAACACATATTCCAATAGGTTTAGGGTATTTTAAGGAAGTCCAATTCCAACTACAAGCATTGCCATGATCAACACCAGGTGCCAAATAATTTTTAGGTTGGAGACAAAGTGTGGTTACACTTTCAGAAATAATTCATTACAAGGCCCCATCAGAATATTTTACCACTTTGTTATGGACCTTACACAATCACCAAGGTTGTGGGTAATAATTCGTTTGAGTTCAACATTCTTGCTTTCCTTGGCCTGCACCCAGTATTCAACGTTGATCTCCTTCGACCATTGCTGGACACCTCAGAAATAGAAGAATAGTTGGCACCAACATATATCAACCCTGACTGGATGTAGTAGGAATCCAATGATCATTTGTGGGAACATAGGTCAAGGGCACTCGCCAACAAAGGATCCAACTTTATCGAGTTGTCAAAGAAGGGAAACTACTGCACCAACGCAAGTGGCTCACCTGGGGCCAAATTCAACAAAAAATTCCTCATCTCATGGGGGAAATCAATGCAAAGGTGACCATTTCTTCCTAAGGGTGGAGGATTGATCCATATGGATTTTGGTGGTCTCCCACCTATTCCAACTGGCACATTTTGGCAGTTTTCCAGTTTGGCGATTTTTTCCTAGTTTTTGGGTCCGTGACTTCTAGGGACGTTTTGAGGCCCTAAACAAAGTTTTTAGGGCTCACCATAATGATATTGTTGACATAGTTAGATTCTAATGGAAACATATATAGTCCTCATATATACCTTTCCAACAGGCTATTATGCGCCTAAAATGGAGACCGTATACAAAAGTTACAACCCTGAGAAGTTGATGTACTAGCTTACCCCAACGAGGCCCACATGAATTTTGGCGCTTCATATCCTAGGGTTAGGTTTTTGGATGTCTTGGATTTTGGAATTATTGTTTATTTTAAAAATTCTTGGAGATCCTCATTGTAACCATCTTCTATCAAATGAGCGCATCTGTCACATATCTTCTTAGAGATAAGCCACCACCATTCTAGCAAGCTTGTTTTCCATTGCGTTTTATAGTTTCAACATACTTGCTTATCGAATAGAAACTAGTTTTAATGTATCTCTATTATTGTATCTCTGTTATTCTTGTATTTATGTGTTAATAATAATAATAATCTGTATTCATTTTTGTTTTTCTCATAAAATCTGGATCAACAGGCACGAAAGATTTGTTTCCATGTTGGGAAGTAACTAATCCTAGAAAGAGAAGGCATGCCACACTTCCTTTTGAGGGACTAATATGTTAAGGCATAAATTTATAGAGTGACACATAATAATAAGATGTATATTTGACTTGGATTCATGATTTCCAATATGGTATATATCCAAGACAAAGAAGGAGATGGGAATGAGTGTTGAGTCTAGAGTTTGGATTCGGATATTGCTAAGAGCCAAGAGTAAGTGAGAATACTTTTGAATTGTGGGAAAAAGTGAGCTAATAACTAGATATAGATCCATAGATATGGATAAGATCCAGTAGCCAAATACATGAGATAAATCCATAACCAAATTTATAATTGTAGCCAAGATCTATCATTAGAGCCACATTCTAGAAAAGCAAAAAAAAGTACATTGATCCAGATTGGTTTTCTTGAGATTTTGGAGACCAAAAATTCTCTCAATGGGTATGTGTGGTATAAATTGGATTCATACTAAATGAATGGGTAAGACTTAGTATTTGCAAGATAATTCAAAAATTTATGAAGGTTATCTAAACTATCTAAAAGATGATGCAATTTAAAGTGAACAAGACAAAAGAGAAAAAATGAGAATTAAATGAAAAGAAAAATAATAATAAATGAGAGAAAAGAGTGAGGAATGGGAAAAAAATAGTCAACCTATTTCAAATTGGCCTTTCCATTATCTTATATCTCCCTATTTCCTCATGTAATTTCACTTCCAGTGGGTCTTTTGGGCAAGGAGGAAGACAAATAGAAAGCTAGGAGTGAATTGTACTAGAGATTAATGAGATGTATAGATTGAACCCCATTCAAAGCTAGTTTTCCATTTGGGTTTCCAGGGTAAAAAATTGTATTCATTGTCACTGGTTACTATGATTGGTGTCTAGGAATTTGTTTGTATGAATTCATAGATCATATATAATTATTTATGGTTGATTAATAGCTATGCATTTTCTTAGTTCTAGTTTAAATTTCTTCCTCTAATTGAATTTTCATGGAAATGAAGAACCATAAGAGCTATGGAATGTCCATCATCCATTTCACGCTAACATTTGAGATCAATGGATGATAAAAATCAATTATTTCAA
This sequence comes from Picea glauca, assembly GCA_000966675.3. Taxonomy (NCBI): domain Eukaryota; kingdom Viridiplantae; phylum Streptophyta; class Pinopsida; order Pinales; family Pinaceae; genus Picea; species Picea glauca. The sequence goes on from JZKD02S1655225.1 coordinate 448,857, forward strand.
TTATTTAGATGAGTTTCCATTCTCATTGCTCAATTTTATCAATTCACATTTTTTGTTTGACTACTCTCTTCCCAGGGAGATTTTCTTTCTCCTTAGATCCATAATCCCTCCTTCCCTAATAAATTTATCTTCCTTGAGATGAATTAACAATTGTCTAGTTGAATTCCTATTTGTCAGGGTGAATTTATTACCCACTGGACTGTAATTCCATAGCTGGAGAGAATCCCTTTCTCACTGGGATGTTTCCCACTTTCGTGGATGATTGCATATCTTCCTAGGTGAACTTTTTCTTGAACCATGATGTTGTTGGATTAATGAGAGGGGAGGTGAATCAGTAATAGATCAATTTAACCATATAATCCAAGTGTTATATCAATGAAGCATTATTATCCAATAACTGCAGAGTAAATAAGAAATGAACAATCATACACATACACAATACACCAGTGTTTTACGTGGAAACCCAAATCGGGAGAAAACCACAGAATGATTTTTCTTATATATATTGAAGAATTACATTCATTGGAAGCACCAACTTCCTTTTTTTTCCAGCTGCAACTGGAAGGAGGCTCCAACCCCCTAGTTTCTTAGGCTACAACCTGAGGGAAGCTCCAACTCCC
>JZKD02S1655225.1:456017-484613 GCA_000966675.3 Picea glauca
ATCTTCATCTCGTTATTCCTCATACAAGCATGGGTCCTCCAACCATTCTTCTAGGATAACTCAATCCGTAAAGCGTCTTCCCGTGAGGGATTTCACCATAAGGGGACCACTTTGGCGTTAATACATTTGTACACCTTATCAATAATGATAAGAAAATAATGAGTCATCTATACATTTTTCCAACAATGCATCATATACCATTGGAACCACATCGATCCATCTTCATCATGTATCAATGAAAACTCATTTATACATATTCATCTATGCATTCTCATCAAGGAAAATACATATTATATTACATCAATCATCAATCAATCAATCCTTTGACATCAATCAATCACTTGACATCAATCAATGACATCAATCAATCAAACCATTGGCATCAATGACAACATGATCCAATAGATGTTTTACTTGCTATTGGATCAATTCCCTTATTTTTTGGGAATGACGGCTTTCCCACTGACCATACACATCCTCTGAGAAAACCCTTCAAGTAAACTGTGTTGAGATCGTATGATGGTCGTACAATCCATACACATGATTGGGTGGTCTCTCATATTCCTTTTTTTGTTGAATTCTAAAATATAACGGATTGGGATGGGACTCCAATCACTTTAGAGGAATCCCAACATTTTTTATAGTAGAAAAAATTGTACTAGCCTCCCATGGTATTGTCAAAGGAGTGAAAAACGAAATTGTTGTTGTTGGTGTATTTATTTCTTCCCATGAGATTTCCAAGGACTAGCATAATGTTTTCCTTTCAGACATAATGAATATGTAAACAAATAATGATAGTTGAATTCCAGGAAAAACATTTTTGGCATCCAAGCATGATAGTAGAGGGAAAATGATTTCATTTCCAAAGAAAAACATTTTTGGTGCTCTTAGAAATGAAGGGAATTGGTTGTGAAGTATCAAGTCATTATTTGTTTGTATTTATTTGACAAAAATAAGGGAATGTTCCTTTATATACTCAATAAGTAATCAATATATCTATCTCTCTCAAACACCAATAATTGTGAGAAATTAAGTGATTACCCCCAAATTTTTTTTTTGAATGACCATTGTGTACAATTCAATTCAAATTCAAAACAAAATTTTGAATTACTTCTCGAAGTTCAATGTTCAATTGAGCTAGTTTTGGCTATTCTAGTTTAACACTATGCCATATACAATAATCTTACAAGTTTCTAACTAGTTATATAAGTGAAGGATACAACCAACCAATCATCCAGAACAGAGTGTTGGTGTGTTTTGTATCAAGGGTGATTAAATCCACAAACTTTGTGGTTGTAGAAAATCCACATGAAAAAAATGCTTAGAAAACAATAAACTCTATTTTTATAAGGAGAAAATGTCTCTAGATCTATGCTATTCAATGAGAGTAAAAGACATGCAATAGAAAAAATACATGAACAAAAATATATGTAAATAATAAATGTAATATCATACCCAATAACCAAAGCGAATATAAATACAACCGTGGAGACAAACCTATGGACATAGGAATCCTGTGGTGGCCTCTCTATGGGAGGGTTCTTATTCTTTCCTGAGTGTGTGGTAGATGGCTATGCTTCTTCTCTTTGATGGATGAAATTCATAGTGAAATGGAGCCAAAAGTTCAATGGGAATTTTGGAAGCACTTTGTTACTTTCATATCATGGATTTCAAAAAATGGGGAAAATATATTTAATTTAGAGGGAAAATAGTGGTGATCTTAGATAGGGTAAAAAAAATAAAATATATTATTTGACCAAACAAATTTTAACCATTATTTGATTATTTTACCTTTTTTGGATAAAATAAAGAGGACAAAGTCATAAAAATGATTTATAACTTTAATTAAATGAAAATAACTTTAGGAAAAGTGGTTTCCTAAGTTATTTTAGTGAAATGAGATGTGAAAGGGGGTTTGGACATGGGATACATGTATTATATATGGTTTATTTTGGTGAGCCTAGAAATTTGGAATAGGTCAGAAATGTTTTGGTGATAACAAATGCCCCCTAATGTGTGAGGTTAGGAGCACATTGTATGACTTAAATACATTATAGTTTTCTTTCATTGGGTAATGATTTAGTTGATGATTGAGAAATAAGGGGTTGGGAAAGAAGAGACCAACCATTGAAGATGCCACATAAAATCACATGTCAACAAAAGGGTCACTAGGTAGTGAGGTACATAATATCAATGGGACAAGGTAGGCATACCCATACTTATTGAGGTATCTGATGATAACAATAAAGAGACAATGAAGATGTATCAATATAGCATGGTGTTGGCCAAATATGGCAAAAATATGTCAATAAGACTGGGAAGAACAAGTGGAGATCCCAACTATAGATTAAATGAGTACATAAGAAATGATACCCCCCTATGTTGTAGGAAGGGGGTGGAAGCAACCTGAGAGGCCTTATTGAAAAATAATGGGGCTCTAAAAATCTATCATGAGCTCAATGAAGAAAATATCAACCTTTGGTATTTGAGAATGGTGTGACAGAGCCAATCAAATCCGAGGAACCACATCTGAAGCCAGATCAGATACACAGTTATGAATCTCAATGATGCGATGATGGGATGAAGTTGAGCATGTGAGATGATACCAATCCTGAGAGAAATGAACACACTCTCAGCTTGGTCTAAGGTATCCCATTAAGAAAGTATATAGCTACCAAGGTAAATAGGACTAACCTCTATAGTAAAGGTGTTGATGTCGATAAGAGAAAGTCCACCAACTCCCAAGGGTGAAGGATTGTCTATAGATATAATATCCAAAGAACAACATGAGAATTCATAGCTCTGGAACTGTCTGCTAAGGCCATAACATGCAAGGGACTACCTAAATGGAAACCCCCTCTTGAGGTATACAACATCTCACACATGATTGAGATGATGGCATAAGTAATCCGAGCATTGAACTGCCAAGTATATGAGTCTCAAATGTGCGATGAGTAGCCGAAGTAGAGAACATAAAAAAAAAAAAGGCACCAATGGGAATGATCAATCCAAAGGAGACAATCCTCTAAACTTGACCCCTATAATAAAAGTGATGAAGTTGATAGAGGGAGGCCCACATGAACCAAGGAGAAAGAAACTCCTCAAGACCAACATAAGGTGATAATCATAGTGTGATGGATTGTAATACCCTAGGTTTTGATCCCTACAAACTAGAATTTATTATGTAAATGTGACTTAGACTGGCGAGCTGGTATGTTGAAAGGTCGGGGCACCTAGAAATATAATGCTTATATATATATATATATATATATATATATATATATATATATATATATATTAATAAAATACATCGTTGGTTGTAGGACAAACAAGGACAAGAGATAGGGGGCTATGATTTCAAGAGAGAGGGGGCTAAAGGGGATGAGTATTTTTATTATATTTTATTTACCCATATTGGTTTTAATTGAGAAAAGTGGTTACATGAGTTTCTTAGGGAAATTCCATGTGGCTCTTGATTTTTGAGTAAATATATAAACCCCTCTTTGGGTTGTTTTTGGGTTCAATCTTTCATTTGGTTATCCATTCATTATTCATTATTCGTTCACTGTTTCTCATTTGTGTGCTCTTGGTCTAGGCATGAAAATTAATGGTTGGAGGTAGAGAGCCATTGCTAGATGTCTGTGAGGATTTATTGATAATTACAGGAGGGAATGGATGATGGTGTGCATGGGATTGATGGAATTCATGAAACAATTGTCTGCATTTGAGAATCCTTGGAGTTTCCAACATCAATATTTATTTAGAATAGTACTGGAGCCATGGAAAGAAATTAGAACAACCCGAGGGACTCCATTTCATATAAAAAGGTTCATTTATTTGGGTTGTGCAGGCTAAAGGGGAAGAGGAGAGTTGGAAATTAGTATTGTTGAGTGGTTGGAAAAACTTGAGAGCCTGATAGCTAACTTTTGTGTGTAGATTCAACCTAAGACCCATGCTTTTTGATTGATAGCCTTGGCTTGGGGGTGACATGATTTTGAGATTTGGAACAATGATGTTTATGGTTGGGAGGAATGTCCTTGGTATACAACCAACTGATGAATAGTTTAATTAATGATAAGTGATCTTTGAGTTTTCTTGTGTAAGTATATTCTACTATGTATTTATTTATCTATTAGATGCATTTCTATGTGCATTCTGGTTGATTATTCAATGCAAATGGCATGCTGATCCTTTCTTGGATGGTTTAAAATGTTCTTGTTAATTACATGTGTTGAATCCATGTTTGTTTATTTTAAAGAATGGAAAATAAATTCGTAATCAGTCTAAAGGGGAGAATCTAAAAGTACCTGGGCAATGGGTAAGTTTCAGATCTATATCCAAGAAAATTGTTTCAGTAATTGTTGTACCTGGTATGTTACAAGTTAGGCTCAGAGTGTTCTTGGTGGATGTTTCGATGCATTGTGGCCCAACCTAGTGGTTGGGTATGTTAAAGAGTGGTATCAAAGATTCTAGTTCAAACACCAGACTTCTATGGGCTAGGACAAGTGTGAATTGGGAAGATTTGTAGTCACAGATTTCGTCAGTGCAAATTTGGGGAAAAAATTAAAAACAATCATAGTAAAATTCCCCAAATTTGTGAGAATATTTGAGTTTTAAATAAACCATAATTGTTTGAGATTTTTAATGGCATCAATCAACCAAATTATAGAGTTAGATTCTACATGCAAGGAAAAATTTCACTTTTTAATGGTTGTTGTAGCACTATGCAGAGTTTGATGAATCAATGACCAAGATCATGTTCTATATCGATATCAATGACCTATATTCATCCTTAATAAATTTTAAAATTTATAAGGTTTCAAATTTTGGAAAGGATACCAAATCAATGACTGAGATTCATTTCAGTGGTTGGGAAAATGAGGAAGATCGATGGTTTGTGTTTGTTTTTGGTTGTTTGGAAAGTTGAAGAAAATCAACGATTAGGATCATTTTGAGTGGGAGATCAATGAACCAAATTCACCTGGGTTTTGGACAAAATTTCTAAGTGTTGAATTTTGTCAAAGGGACTCGTCGATGGATGATGGTCGGATCTGCATATTTGGTGAAGAGATGATTTCGAACAAAAGAAATATGTGATCACCAATGGCCAATGGTCAAGGATCAAAAAGTTTTAGAAAAGGGATTTCATGCATCCAAAGGAAATCTTTAATCATTGATGGTCGATGGTCGGGGGTCAAAACATTTAGTGCGAAGCTCAAATTTATTCCAAGAGAAATTGTTGATCACTGATGAATGAAAGAGGAGGGTGATGTGTCTTTCCATGTCAGATTCTACATGTCATGCCATGCCAGCCAAGTTGATGCCTCATGATTATGTGGCATTCCATGTGTAACATCCCCAACATCCAACTGGGCTATGCCACATAAACGTTTTGAGCTGTATGCAAATTAAAATATATACACACATAAAATCTTGCGAAACTTTATATATATAAAAATTAAGTCATACAAATTAATTCTGCAAATGCACAGATTCATACAGAATGATAATAAAAATATACATGCAACACACACAGGAATAACCCATAAAAATAAATGCATACATAATAATGAAGCATGTAATTTAACACAAAATGGACACTTATATTGTAAAAATGTCACCAACTGTGGGAAGACCTTCCACGGACCTCCCAGCCTTAGACCATGTTGCTCATCACTCTCAATAGTGGGTCACCCCTGAGCTGGGACTAAAATCCACACAGGTAAAGGGGTTCCTAACCAGGCTGATGTATCTTAGACAACAGGAAAGACTTCGTTATAGGTGCCAACTCAAACTAACAACCTATAGTCCCTCATTCCCCACATGCCTATCCCACCCTAGGAAGTGTGCCCCTTCTCTGCTCAACAATCCCTCGACTTCCCCACTTCGCTTCCAAGGCTCTAACAACAGGCCAAACATGAAGTCTTAGAGCCCTATAGCTATAGTTTGGAACCTTCCAGAAATCAATTCCCAACAATTGTCTCATCTAGAGAGAAATTTCTCATGGGCCTGACAACTTGCCTCTTTAGCATCCCACGGGCCTGACAACCCACTTCTTCAGTCCATCTCCCAAGCTAACTAGGTACATATATAGGTATGGGTACAGATACAGGTACATGTACAGTGACAGGTAAAGGAAGGTGCAAAGGACATATGAATGAGTGAGTGAATGGTGATGGAATGGTAGTAAAATGAACTAAGTCCAAGCTATATGTATGCATGTCCCCAAATTGGCACTTTTCATGTTGAGAACTACTTTGGCCCACTTGTCCCCATCCTTAGAACTTAGGATAAAAAAATTATTCATAATTTAGACTTTAAGGAATATTAATATAATTTTCCTTTTTGGCTTAATCTCCCTAACTTATCCCTTTTCCTTAACTTTTAGCCCCCCCGCATTTCCCTAACTAGTGGAGTTTAGTCCCCCATACTCTTTTATCATGGTCGGCCTACACGCAATGATGTATTATATTAATGATAAGACATATACAAAAATAGGCTCACTGGCCTTTAACATCTAGGATCTCTAGCCTAATTCCACACATAAGCCTCCTAGCTTATAAAACTGGCTCACCATCCTATAAAACACCAAATATACACAAAGGATCCCTAGCCTCAAAATTCCATGCACCTAAGTTTGCTACGTACGGTATCAAACTTATTTTAGTGTGCAGTACATGTGCACACTATACCATGGAAGGTGCATAGAAAAATGATTTCAAAAAACTCACCAACTTAAGTACATTTTCATTTACATTTATATTTGGGGTTCGAACTAGGGGTATTACAATCCCCTCCCATTATTTATTCATTGTCCTTAATGCATTATGTACACATATACAACCAAAATTTAAAAAATCCTAAAACATATGTGGATATTTTGTTCGCATTGCATCCTCATGCTCCCAAGTAGCATCCTCAGGACCATACCAGGTCCATTGGATATTTTCAATCCCTATGGCTCAATTATGGAGCTGTTTTATTTTCTGGTCCATAATGTGTACCAGATGTACTTGGAAAGCACCTTCTTGCTCCACCTGAATCACATTCCAATCAATAACATGATTAGCATCAGGTATATATTTCTTAAGCAATGATACATGAAATACATTATGAATGGTCATTGATGTAGGCAAGGCAAGCATGTATTCTATAGGCCCAATCCTCTCTAGGATTTCAAATGGCCCACAAGAGCAAGCTACCAACTTTGAACAATTTCCCAACTTCAGGGAACTTCTGTTGGCCTTCACTTTCAAAAATACATGGTCCCCCACTTTAAATTTCCTGTGATTTCTTCCCTTATTAGAATAGATTTTCTTTCTGTCTTGGGGAGCCTTTAAATTTTGTTTTATTTTCAACATTTTCTCCTCCATTTCTCTGAGTAAATCTGGCCCAACCACTACTCTATCTATTGGGTTATCCTAGCTTACCAGTGTGTTGCACCTTCTTCCATAAAGTGCCTCAAATGGGATCATATTTAGAGATGTTTGGTACCCATTGTTATAAGAAAACTCTACTAAATTTAAGTATTCTTCCCATTTTTATGGTTTATCCATCACATACATCCTCAACATATCCTCAATCACTTGATTCAACCTCTCTTTTTGTCCATCTGATTCGGGATGATAAGTTGTACTAAAATTCAAATTTGTTCCAAATCCATTCCAAAAATTTGAGGTAAATTTTGGATCTCTGTCAGACACAATTGTCTTGGGTATACCATGTAATCAATCAATTTCTCTCATACAAACATCAACAATGTTGGCTACCTTGTGAGTGAGCTTTACTAGAATAAAATGGTTAGCTTTAGTAAGCTTATCCACCACTACGATGATAGAATCATGCTGCTTGTTTGTTCTGGGAAGTTTGGTGATGAAATCCATTGTTACAACTTCCCATTTTCACTCACGAATGAGTAATGGTTGTAGCAAACCAACTGGGTGCCTATGCTCAAACTTTACCTTTCGACATTCCAAACATTTGGCAATAAAATCAACAACTTCTTTCTTCATTCCTGGCCAATAATATTGTCTCTTGACAACTGCAATTGTTTTCTGATAAACTGGGTGAGCAACATAAGGTACATTATGCATTTCTCTCAATATCATATTTTTCAATTCCTGGGAATTTGGTACATCAATTTTTCCCCTGTATGTGAGAATTTCATCATTTTCTAGCTTACAGTGTTCAATTTTCTGCTGCAAAATACCTTGCTATAATTTTTCCACTAATTCCTTGTATTGCAAATCTGATTTTGTAGCCTCTATGATTCTGTCTTTCAAATATGATTGGTACATGCTTATGGTTGTAGAATGAAACTCATGTACTCTTATTCTTAGTGCATCAACCACTTTGTTCTCTTTCCCTTTGATATGATTTATATCAAAGTCATATTCACTGAGAAATTCTAACCATCTGCTTTGCCTAGCATTTAGATTTGGTTGATCAAATAAATATTTCAGACCATTATGGTCTGTTCTCAACTCAAACCTTTTCCCCATGAGGTAGTGCCTCCATTTCCTCAAGGCATGCATTATGGCTACCAACTCTAAATCATGAGTGGCATAGTGCCTTTCATGCTCCTTCAACTTCCTTGATTCATAACATACAACAAATCAATTTTGACTGAGGACTCCACCAAGTCCTTCTTTACATGCATCTGTGCATACAATGAAGTCTTCATTTGGATCTGCAATACTTAAAATTGGAGCACTTGTTAATAATTGCTTCAAGTGTTGGAAACTCTTTTCACAATCCAATGTCCACTGAAACTTCACACCCTTCTTTTCAAGGAAGTGATTGTTTGTGCAATCTTTGAGAATCCTTCAATAAATATCCTATAGTATCCTACAAGACCCATGAATTATATGACCTCTATCACATTCTTTGGTGTTGACCATCCTCTAATGTCTTATATCTTCTCAAGATCCACTTCTATCCCTTCCTCTGAAATGATATGCCCCAAATAATGATTTTTCTTCTGATAAAATGAGCACTTGCTCAATTTGGCATACAACTGATGCTCCCTTAATATTTGTAATACCATTCTCAAGTGTTGTTCATGATCTTCCTTTGACTTAGAATATATAAGAGTTTCATCTAAAAATACAATGACAAACTTATCTAAGTATTCTCTGAAAATACCATTCATTAAACACATGAAGACAACTGGTACATTTGATAATCCAAAGGGCACCACTGTGAACTCATAATGATGATACCTTGTTTTAAAAGCAATCTTGCTGATGTCTTCTTTTTTAATTCTTACTTGATGATAACCTGAACTAAGATCAATCTTGGAGAATATTTTTTCATCTTTTAATTGATCAAAGAGGTCATCGATCCTTGACAAATGATACTTATTCTTCACAGTTACTTTGTTCAACTGCCTAAATTCAATGCAAATTCTCAATGTTCCATCCTTCACAAATAAAACTGGGGCACGACAAGGTGACACACTTGGGTTTATATACCCCTTCTTCAAGAGATCTTTAAGTTTCATTTGCAACTCCTTCAACTCTGGTGTACTCATCCTGTAGGGAGTCTTGGATACTGGAGCTGCTCCAGGCATCAAATTTATGGAGAAATCAATGTCGCTTTTAGGGGGTAATCTTAGTATTTCCTTAAACACATCTTCAAACTCTTTTAGGACTGCATAATCTTCAATATTTGACACTCTATCTATAGGTCTTTCTTCCATATTAACTGCAAATATTTGACACCCTTTTCTGTAACATTTCTTCAGCTGGAATGCTGAAATTTATTTGATGGTTACTGCCCTGGGAATTCCCTGCACTGTACTTAGGTTCCCTTCCTCATCCAAGCAAGTAAATGTCTTGTTATGACAGTCTAGGATAACATGATGTTGGTCCAACCAATTCATCCCAATTAGACATTCATAGGAACCTAAAGGAAAGATGTTCAAATTTTCCCTGGTGTTCAGTCCATTAATGTCCATAGGACATGACTTAACCATCTCATTAACTTTTCTTTTGGATCCGGTATCCACCTACACTAACCAAGATTTTCCATGCTTTCTTCTTGGAAAATGCAAACTTTCCACCATATTAGGATCTATATAACTATGAATAGCTCTTGAATCAATTAAAATAGAAATAGTTTGGTTGTTGATCATACCTTCCTCTTCAATCATATGTGACTGATACTCTGCTTGCTTGTTGTCAAGAGCTGCATAGATACTTTATACATTTATGCCCATGTCTTCCACTATTTTGGCTTGTTCTACATTGTGAACAGTCCTCATCTTTTCACCCCTATGAGGGAAATCTCTAAACATATGATCTCCTTTACAACCCAAACATTGAATAGGTGGCTGCCTTGGCCTTTGACCTCATGTCTCCATCATTCTAGGTTCTCTAGAAGTTGGTTGTCCCTGAGGATTATTTCTGAAGAATGGTGACTTAGTTCCCTTCTTCCTATGATCCGTATTGAATTTCTTCTTGTCCTCCCAAGATTTTTGGAAATTTGGCCTTTCTTTTGTTGATCATATAGGCATTTAGCTCACCTTATGGTCTCCGCTAATGTTTTTGGATCATCATATTTTATTTTTTCACTGATGAATGATGGCAATCCACTCAAATACCTGTGAATATTAACTATCTCATCCTTGATGAAATAAACATACTTCAACAGTTCTAAAAACCTTCTTTAATAGTCATCTATGGTCATACTCCCAATCTTGAGTTCAAAGAACTCTTTCATTTTCTTGTCATAGTATATCTTAGTCAAATATTTATTTTTGAAATACTTCTTGAATTCCCTCCAAGTAACATTTTTCTCTTTAATGTGCTGCAACTGTACAAGCTGATCCCAACACATGGATGCATTTCCCTTGAGTTGATAGATGGAAATTCTTCCTTATGCATGAGAAGAACAATTATGCAATTGAAAATACTTTCTCATGCCCAACAACCATGTCTCTATATCTTCATCCTTGTGCTCACTATCAAATGTAGGAGGTTTGATTTTGTTCATTTTTCCTCATAGCTCATCCACCCTAGACCTCTTATGATTCTTGACAGGGAATGGACTTAAGATGTTGTGTGATATCTTATTGGAATGCCTCAAAGAGTGATGGTGATGTCTGCTAACACTTCTTGTTCTTCATTTCTCATGAGGAGACCTGTGACTTCGTGATTTGCTTGAGCCACTCTCCTTATCCAATTTATTTTCTATTATGTTCAAGCTCTAAATTAACTTCATGTTGAAGTCCTCCTGCTACTCCTTGGCTCTCATAATCCGCTCATTATCATCTTTATGGCTTTGGACATCCTTTTGAAAATTGTTAATGGTCTCTACCATATTCATGTTTTCATCCCTTCCTTCTCCATGTCCATTGGAGTTTGTTCCTTCAATGCTCATATGGAAATACATCCCTATGATCTCATATTCCTAGATGTAAGCCCCTTGTGCATCTCCCATTCCTCTACACTTTTTTCTATTCCTGATCTGATCTAGTTGTTGTTAACTATGCAAAATGTGCAGGCAACAGAACTTTGTCAGGCTAACTGTTTCAACAATTTCATGAAAATAGGAACCATTCCGGTTCAATTAATATATCAGAATTATTTCTTCTGATTTCCTAAAACATTGATTACCCATATAAATTTTATAAATGAATAATTATATTCTACTATCCAATACCTTTCCAACGCCCGCTTCCATGCTCAATTCTGAGTCTTGAGCATAACGTTATAGTTATTTGAAAATTGTCCATTAATTTTTTTGTTCACTCTTCAACTTGGCGCAAATATGTGTTGTAATTATGCATTTTTTCACCTACTCCATTAGATTTTTGGTAGGATATCAATTGGGTTTATTCATATACATATTTTGGATAGTCTATCCAAGTTTCACACTTTTCTGGGTTTTGGGATGGTAGTTACATCCTGCTGAAATTCTAGGCCAATTCGTGTTTTTGGTCTGGAATGCTACATGTACCTTCTTTTCCATATTACACATTTTTAACATGCCCATAATTTTAATTTATCTCTATGACTATCTTCTATGGTTCAGTAGCTTTCCGGAGTAGAAAGTTATGGCCCCTCAAAGTTAGTTGGGTCTTAAAATTTACCCTCCATTGTTTGTCCTGTAACTTCCTCATAAAAGCTTCATTTGACGAACGATTTACACCATTAGAAAGATCTCTTCAGGCACTTTTATTTGAGCTACACAGATAGAGTGTACCTTTGTACACTCTATTCTCGGGTTTTTTGAGTAGCTAAAAATGCTATTTAGGGCCTCAAAAATATGCTACAAAAAGATGACGTTCAAACATTATAAAATTTCGAAATTCACTGGTTTTCTACTGTTGTAGACCATCCAAATGACTTCCCGTGCACAAATTTGAGCCTGTACACACATATTTAGCATGAAAAGCAATACCATAAGGTAGCGCATGCTCCACGCACCTGCACTTCAATATTTTTCCACGCAATGCAACTTTGCACCACGTAGTGCCAAATTTTAGTGCACACACCCGCACGCCAATATTTTTTTCACGTAATGCCATTCTGCACCACCCAATGCCAAATTTTAGTGCACACACTCAGATGCCAATATTTTCTTGCGCAATGCCACTCTGCACCACGCAGCGCCAAATTTTAGCACGTGCACCCGCATGCCAAAATTGTTCCACATATCACAAGCTTTTCATTGCGCATCATGTATTTTTAGTGCGCCCACCTACACACATTCATTTTTATGTGCATCAATTCCTCACGAATTCCGTTGCAGAAATTGGGGCTTTTGCCTAAATTTTTCCCAATTTTTACCTTAGACATTTTGCAACTATGAAATTTGTTCAATTTCACCCTGATAACACCCATTCAACCTCTGCAACAAAAAATCGCTGCTCGTTGATATCCTTGGAACAAAGTTTTCCCAAACTCAATTCACGAATTGAGAATTTTAATCAACTAATCTCGCTCCATCTGTCATGGCTTCCCTATAACTTTAAATTTGGCCAATTCCAGGTCTGAATTTTCTACAACAGATATTAAATCAATAATACCTCACCACTTTGCCAAATTTCTCAATTTTCCCATGAATTTAACAACAAAAATTGGGGCTTTTCCCAATTCCACGCAATTGCTTCTAATTTTTACCATGGATGCTTTGTAACTTGAAATTTTGGCACTTCGAGATCAATCCTCGGTGAAATTTCTCTTCAATTCAATTTTCTCGGCCCATCGAGGCTCAGTGTTGAAAATTGGAGCTATGATACCATATTTTAACATCCCCAACATCCAACTGGGCTATGCCACATAAACGTTTCGTGTTGTATGCAAATTAAAACATATACACACATAAAATTTTATGGAAATTTATATATATATAACTTAAATCATACAAATTCATTCTGCAAATGCACAAATTCATACAGAATGATAATACAAATACACATGCAACACACACAGGAATAACCCATAAATATAAACACATACATAATAATGCAACATGTAATTTAACACAAAATGGACACTTATCTTGTAAAAATGTCCCCAATTGCGTGCAATCCTTCCATGAACCTCCCAGTCTTAGACCACGTTTCTCATCACTCTCAAGAGTGGCTCACCCCCAAGCTAGGAATAAACTCCACCTGGGTAAAGGGGTTCCTAACCAGGCTTATACATCTTAGACAATAGGAAAGACTTTGTCACAGGTGCCAACTCAAACTAACAGCCTACAGTCCCCCATTCCCCACATGCCTATCCCACCACACGAAGTGTGCCCCTTCTCTGCTCAACAATCCCTCGACTGCCCCACTTCCCTTCCAGGGCTTCAACAACAGGCCGGACAGGAAGTCTTAGAGCCCTGTAGATGTAGTTTGGCACCTTCTGAAAATCAATTCCCATCAATTCTCTCACCTAGAGAGAACCTTCTCATGGTCCTGACAACCCTCCTCTTTAGTATCCCATGGGCCTGACAACTCGCTTCTTCAATCCAACTCCCAAGATAACCAGGTACAGATACAGGTTTGTCTATAGAGACAGGTACAGGTACAGTGACAGGTACAGGAAGGTATGGAGGACAATTGAATGAATGAGCGAATGATGATGGAATGATAGGAAAATGAACTAAGTCCAAGCTATATGTATGCATGTCCCCAAATTGACACTTTTCATGTTGAGAGCTACTTTGGCCCACTTGTTCCCATCCTTATAAATTAGGATTAAATAATTATCCATAATTTATACTTTAAGGAATATTAATATAATTTTCCTTTTTGGCTTAAGCTCCCTAGCTTAGCCCTTTTCCTTAACTTTTAGTCCCCCCCTTTCCCTAACTAGTGGATTTTAGTCCCCCATACTCTTTTATCGTGGTCGGTCTACACGCAATGATGTATTATATTAATGATAAGACATATACAAAAAATAGTCTCACTAGCCTTTAACATCTAGGCTCTACCGCCTAATTCCACACATAAGCCTCCTAGCTTATAATAACTGGCTCACCAGCCTATAAAACACCACATATACACAAAGGATACCTGGCCTCAAAAATTTTCACACCTAAGTTTGTTGCGCGTGATATCCTTGAATGTACACACTTCGTCATTTTAGTGCGCAGTACATGTGCACACTATACCATGGAAGGTGCATACAAAAATGATGTCAAACAACTCACCAGCTTAAGTACATTTGCATTTAAATTTATAGTTGGGGTTCAGCCTAGGCGTATGACACCATGTCATCGTCTACATGTCATGCCATGTCAGCATAGTTACCGTGTCAGACAAGAGATGGCCGAAAACCAATGGTTGGGGTTCGACAAGATTGTAACTAAGTTAGTCGTTAAAGGAATTCACTGATGGTTCATTGTTGATGATCAAGGATCAACGAGATTAGTGGGAAAATTTTGGTTTGTGAAAAAAAATGGCTGATGGCCTATGGATGATTATCAAGCATTAGAGAGATCGATACAAACGTTTGTTTAATAAAATAAATCACAGATTGTCGATCATGAATAGAGAGCGTATCAACGATCCATATTTCTTATGATTTGAGATCGGCTGTGGATATTGAAGGGATGTTATAAAAGGAAGTAGGGAAGTAGTCCCTGGTAGGTCAGTGGCTAATGCAATATCAGGGCCATGTCACTTATAGGTCATCGACCATGTTAGCAAATTATCACATAGGCAAGACTGTCCATCAATTTAAAAAAAAGAAGTCAAGAGCCATATTCGTATTTTTTCCATAATTGGAGCATACTAAGTCGAATTGAGATGAAACTTCTGGGTTTTTTTCATAGAGAGGATATCTACAAAAGTGCCAGAGAGGGCCATTTACCATTTCTTCTTGGATTTGTCATAAATTTCAAAATAGTGATTTTTAAAGATTTGGGTCCAGATCATTGGCAGAGATCAAGATTAAGCTGGAAATTCTTGGAGAGAGTCCAAAAAGAATACATGGAAATAAACCATGAAGGAATTGAATAAATTCCATGGGGATTGGAATGGAGAAGCTGAAATAGGCCAAAATCCATTATTTCAGGCCACCTTTTAGGGATTTTTGAGATTTTCATAGGAGGAAAAGTGACCCTAAATCAGAAAACTAGAAAATTTTATTTACACGACTTTTTATATAATCATCAATAAAGGCAACTTTGGTTTAATGAAGATTTTCTAGAAGTGCACAGATTGAGAGATAGCCAATTTTGTTAAAAATTCAAGTCTGGAAAAAGGGGTGAAAAATGGCAAAGTTGTCATTTCCATATTGTTGTAGTTTTTGACTAGAGAATCATATTGAAAATATGAGAGTTGTTATGAATTTCCCATCATTATTATTATCTATGTATCATAAAAATGTTCCTCTAGTTCCTGACATATTTTCTTCTGCAGTTGACAAAAGTTGGCCCTTCGATACAATTACACCAATGGAGAAAAAGCACAAACATGGTGAAAATGGATTTTTTAGGAAGCCATAACTTTCATCCTAGAGATTGGAATGAGGAATGAATATATTCGTTGGAAATATGATTCATAGGAGAATAACCTAGAATTATTATAATTTATAAAATTATGACATAATTCTTCATGAGTTGCACATAAAAAGGACCTGTATCATTAATCGAAATTTTTTCTATAATATGCATAGTTCTAACAAGAATGGTTCCTTGCACATGGTGTGGAATTATAGGTATAATCAGATAAATTCAATCTTAGGATTGGATATAGGAGTAATGGAATCATGGAATATATTGTAGAAGTTGGTTGCAGCAGTAAAGAGCCACAGGGAAAGTGATGAAAAGTAGATACACAACTTGAGAAGAGCAGAACAAAATGATTATTATTCAACTGCTATAGAGTGTGAATGAATTTCAAGGCATAACAACAAGTATTATCACGAAGCACATGAAGGAAATGGGTGAAGAATTTCATTAATGGGAATAGGAAGGAAAAGTAAGTCTCCACAACATTGAAGGTAGAGATGTGTATATAGCTACAAGCTTGATGTTAAAGACGAAAAGAGGAGGTGATGTGTGAATAATCTCTATGCTACAAGAACATGAATTCCTGGGAAGGATTCACTAGATATGGCATAGATACTTGTCTAAAAGTACTCAGAGAAAGAAATCCACTTATGATATCAGAGTTCACATTGGAAGTAGGATACTGATGCAAAGAAATCAAGGATATAATAATGAAGGTTATTTCACTTGAAAAGTGCCACTAAATGAAAATAGACTTCCATTGGGAATGGTGTTGAGTGGGAAAAGTATGGCTTCACAGGGAATTGTTAAATAAAGTGAGGAGAACTATTCCCAAAATTGAAAAATCCAATGGACAACTATAAGTAATAGAAAGGATGTGGAATGATTATGATTAAGTTGATTCAAGGATGTTGTGGTATTAGAGTGATGGAATGTTGTGAGCTAACTCATTCCAAGGTGTTTGAATGCTTCATAAAGGAAAAGTTTGGATATGTATGCCTAAGAAAAGTTGTTTCCATAGAACACATTAGTTGTATTGTAGAATGGCCTAGTGGAACTTGGTTGGAAAGTGTCAGACCAGGGAACAATAGTGTAGATGAGAAGAATGGGAGCACACAAGGAAGCAAGGATTTGAAGAAATTAAAGGAAAACAAAATACAACATAAATAAATAAATAGATAATGAACTGAAACATTAATGCACTAGAATTCATGATGCACACAATGAAGTTAGATGCATTAGTAGGCATGCTGACAGTGAATTATTGGTGCATATGGATGCACGTTTGTGCACATGTACATGCTTCAATATGCATATGACATTCTTATGGACTTAGAATAGTCTGTTGTTATATACATGCAATAATGATGTTAAATTGAGTATGACTAATGACAGATTATGTATTCTAGAAAATGATATATCATGGTTAAAGATGTGGATGCTGCTACTGCTTATGAATTCCATATATGTGAAGATCCATGAGGGTGGTAGGAATGGTGATCAAAAGGGTGGAGGAGGAATCCTGCGAGTGTTATAGTCCAAAAATGCCCTACCTATGCATAAAATACATTGGCCTTTCCACTTACATAATTTTCCAAGATACTATTGAGGATCCTTCTTAAAAAACCATTTCTTGGAACATGTACGCGCCCTACTCAACTGATAGATCACGTACACATGTGAGATATATAATAGTTATCCCACGTATATATGTGAGATGCATACTAGTTATCATGTGTTTACCTTCAAAATTTTCAAAAAATATAAAATTGCAAGGATTTCGACAGAGTTTATGGGATATAGAGGGTTTCCCAACCATTTTACCTATTGTAGCCCATCCCCAAAGTCAATAACCAAATTTTTCTCATATAAAAAGAGGTCTTGGGGTCTCATTTGATAAGACAAGCAAGAGAATAAGAAAACTCTGCAAAAATCCCTTCCCCTTCTTAGCCCAAGTTTTGCATCCCTTTATGAGATTTGGCCTTAGCATTCCCCTCCAACTCTTTCTCCTTATAAAAAAATTTCCCCTTTCCCAAGTGATAAGTTGGTTGTGACTGGAAAGCATGGGAATTATTCACTTGGAGCCATGATAGAGGAGCCTAGATCTGGTTTGTGGAGCGATTGCCAACAAAGTTTGTAATCATTTTTTTCTTGAAACTTAATAAAAGAGTTCATTCTTGTCCCAAAACATTATGTATTTATAAATTTATTGATTTATGCATATATGTCTATATCTAAATATTTAAAGTGATAAGTAGAGATTGTATGTGTTGTAGCATCGTTTTCCTAATATTTTGCATGTCATCTCTGGGAGGAGACCCACAATATAGGAAGCTGCAAAGGTGAAATAGGTATACACCAGACGTAAGGACTAAAGGTGCACCCATTGACCTTCTCTCCTCTCTCTTATCATTCAATTTAGATAGTTTTTGGGTATCTCAAGGGTAGAACAATATTTTAAGGGAAGTCAATGCTCTTCCTGTACCTAGACCTAGTATAGGGGGATTTTTCCTGCTAGCAGAATTGGAAACTCAACTAGGGAGTCTCTCTAGGGTCTTAATGGGAGATTTTGGTTTGATTCATTTTGTTTCAGTTTATTTTTGAGTTTTTTTAGATTTATTGAGTCAGTTTAGGGTCTCTGGTCACCTTTTAGGTTCTTACTAGCCTTCCATGCCCAGTTAGTTTTCCAATCCTTTTTTTTTTTTAATTTTCAGAGGTGTACGCACCATACACTCTGTTTATCCCATGTAAATACGCATGATGAAAAATATACAACCCACGTACATATGCAGGCTACTTGAGAACAACCCACGTCTCTGTCTTTTGGAAGGTTTTTTAAAAAGAAAAAGAAAATTCTTTTTCTTTCCTGTCAAGAAGATTTATGCTTCTTAGGCATTCTAGAACTCTTCAAGGTCTCTATTAGTGGTCTTTGGTTGGGTTAAAGATTCAATTTTAACTTTCTCTTAGTAAATAACCCCTGTTACTTCTTCATTTTCCTTTGTTTTCTTTAGAGGTTTAGAGTTGACCTATAAGTGTTAGATCCTCCTCTGGATTTTTGTGAGTCCCTATGTTCAGGTAGTGGTTTAGGGTCTGTATGAGTCTTGGGTTTTATCTTCTCTTTATCTAGTGTATTCTTTGAATAACAACAAATATATTTTACTTTTGTTTTTCTTGTTTAAGCATTTCGAAAAATAAAAAAAATATTGCATTCAATTATGCATTTAGTTTGGTAATTGTAGCATATCTTGTCTTTTTGCAAAATAAAAGAGTTCTTTCTCAAAGTTCATTTCTTGGATTTTCATTGAAATTTTAGTAGTTTGCATCATAAAATGGAAATATCATTCTAGGAAACTCTTGCATTATAGGATCTTGAAACACTATTTTGAGAAGTTTGCATTTACAAAGATTTGAAAGCCTTTTATTTAAATTTGAAGTATCTAGTTTTATTTTTCATAAATTCTCTAAAGTATATATTCTCTTTTGTCTTTTCAAAAAACCATAAGTTGCATGTCCGTACCCTTATGAGTAAGTCAATCCCATAAAATTCAACGCTTAACACTTAAAATAAATTAGACTTTTTTTTTGTAGGGTTCATCAACTAGTCTAGGCTGTAGGGCCTTGAAATAGGTGTAGAGAGGAAACTCTTCAAGGTCATCTAAACCTAGGAGTCTGTGATAGGGAGTATTCGAGTCCAATATTGTAAGATTCAGATGGGACCCCCCTCCACTATTAAATTTGAATGTTTTTGCGATGAAGTTTCGTCGGAATAGGGTCTTTCTAGCAACCAAGATAATTTGTTTTTTTCGTTGGAATAAATTCGTCGGTCTAGTGACCAGACATGGATTGATTCGGTCTAGTGACTGGGAAAAGAAGCCTATTCACATTAGGGAAAAGTTACCATTCATCGGTCAAACGACCAATATTAGTCGGTCTAGCGACCAACTTTAGTTGTGTTGACGGGCGAAATTGTCCGTCCGTCAATTGAGAGAGTGGAACCGGTCCGGGGTTGTCTAAATAACCCAAGACGTTTGGAATGAACCACCCTGATGGGTTTAATGGCTCCATTGGCCGCTCTAAGGTCCTAAGAAAACCAAAGAGAAAACTAATCTAAACTAACTAATCTAACTAAAACAAATAAAACTAACTAAAACTAATCTAAAACTAATAAAACAAACTAAAACTAAATTCAACTATCAAAACAAACTAAAACTAACTAAAACTAATCTAATACACTAATCTAATTAAAACAAACTACTAAATAAACTAAAACTAAATACAAATTACACTATCTATTCTATACAATCTACTAATTACTATCGTACTAATTCTACTAATTAACCGTTTAGTTATCTATTATAATACAACTTATTCACAAATATACAATATACACACTTGGAAGATTTAAATAAAACCTGTAAAACTCAAATGTTTTATGTCCTATGACAGCCGGAGATATATTTTTGATTTTTATATTTTATGAATAAGAAATAAAACTACTGAAATTAAACGATCTAATATATTAATTCTAACTTAAACTAATATCTAAAATAAACTAATAAAAACAGTGAACAGACAAGCAACTAACTGACCTGGAAGCACTCCTAATTTGTCCCGCGTTTGATGTTTTCGTAGTTGGTCGGAGGAAGGAAACTCGCACCGGTTGATCCAGGAGCTTTTTGTAAATGATCGGCTGGGCTGCTCGTCAAGTTATTTACAGGACAAACAAGACATAAAAGATCATAACAATTATATGATTATAAATCTCTGCAATAAGGAAAACCTGTTATCCAAAAACTTATATTTAACAATTCAATTCATGAAGAAGATAAACCTGTCATTCACAAACTGAATTAGACAATTGTTATATCTTTTATACACTTGGAAGAAACCAGATATGGATCACAGTAATTAAAATTATATCATTTGCACATGATCAAGATAGCTAAAGTAGTCATAAACCATATACAAATTGATATACACAACATGAAACAAAATGCTGATATAATGAGAAGCTAAAGCTGTGTCAAAACACCAAATTCTACTTCAGTTTGTATTATAACTCCATATCCTTGTTCTCCCATGAATGAGGATGAACCTTATTACAAAAATGATAAGTATATATAAGTCTCTCCACAAGGTAAAACCTCCTTGTCGATAATATCAAAATGTTTTACATAATCTGGGAAATATCCCAAAATCAACTAAACTGGGAAATCAAAATGCAAGAGAAATCTTTGAAATATCCCCTAACTGCTCACAAACTCAACTGCAATTTCGAATTTACCTGCAATAGAACACAATTATCAAATTAGAGAGATATTTCAGTAACAAAATAACAAAAATTTGATCCTACAGACTTAGCTACAGAATCATCTGATTCTGTAGCTAGTCTAAAATAACATACAGGACCAGATAGAAATCAAACGAAATCTTTTTCAAAACAATCCAATTTAATTTTCCTTTAATAAACATTAAAATCGAATTACTAATGGTTCAAGAAAATTTATCATTCAAATTAAACAAAATCGAAAAGGATGCAATCGAAACAGGATAAGAATGCTCTGTTTTTTAGTTGCCATAAAATCGGATCAAATAGTAACCAAACTGTTTCATATCCAAATGAAAATAGTATTGAATCATATCGTATAAGATATGATACAATTAAAAACAATCATAATCGATACAATCATGATCGAACACAATCATAATCGATTAGTTTCTGATGTATAAGATTCATATTGTTTTAATCAATTGCCAATATGGAAAAGTTGTTACGATTATAGTAAAAAATGAAACATACATAACAACATCCACCAAAATTTGCCATAGACTCCGATCACTGAGTGTTACACAGTCAACAGACATGACCCAAAAATAATGATCACAACCATCAACAGATCGACAGAGGTGATAATCGTAAACTGGGCAAGAATCGAAACAAGTCGTGACTGAGTCCAATATAGAAACAAATTGTAATTCTAGGCATAATCACAAATTTAAACAAGATATTTGTTGTAATATGAATCAGACTGATAACACGGTCAAACGATGTGAATCGAACAGTTGCAATTTGGTTATGCATTAACAGAATGGTATTCGAATTGGTCAAAAAGACATGGGATATAAAATCACAACAGTTAACCATAATTGCCAACCATATCGTATAGAATATAACCAATTCGAAATGAGATATTGACTGTGTTCAAAATTGTAATACCAAAAACAACATTTGTTTAGAAAATATATTAACAACTTCAATAATCAACAGAGTATTCAATTCGAACCAAATTAAAACAACCAAATCCATAACACGATCAATCGAATCAAAGCTAAATCCAATCAAAACTGATCCGGGAAATGAAATTAAATTAATCAAAACAAAATTATACATCTAATGCATGCTTATGTGTCAAAGAAAATCCAAGCTGTAGATAGAGTTTATGAGTTTGTCATATAAACAGGTGATAGTCATACCAGTGGGGTTGCTCGGGCTATGCCAATTTTGAATTGACGACTGCTGTAGCCGACTCCACATTCTTAAACAAAATCAAAACTGTTGTTCGCTGTTTCTTATTAGTGGATGGCATCTTTGCCTTTTGATTGGTGAGCTTTGCAACTTGATCCTCCAAAGCATGAATTCTGGACTGTAGCATTGGCACATCAAGGTAATACCTTTCCAACCATGAGCCACACTGATAACATGGTGGAGCAGATGGTTCAGTTGGAGCAGGAGAGGGTTTCGACGAGTCACCAGGGGTTTCACAAGGCATTTTGATGCCTGGATAATTAGGGTCATTTTGCAAGCAAGGTGGTAGGTTTTTCACAAAATCGTATGCGGGTTTGTCACATAGACCTTCTGAATAGGGATATTCACTTGCTAGGTAACGTTCAATCTCTGAGTCAGAATCTTCACTCACCATAATAGGGTCAGGGTTGACATAAGTTTTCGGTTTGTTTGTTGACATGCGAGAGATTAACCGAGCGTTCTTTTTACCTTTAGAATTGGCAATAGGCTTAGCTTTAGGCCTTTTAGCCATGGGTTTAACAATTTTGACATGTTCGGTCACATAATTGGGTAGGTCAAGAGGTGATTCGGGTAGGGTTTTAGGTAACAGAGAACTGTAAGGCACAGGGGGTACCGACTTGCTCTCACTCACCACAGGTTTGTCAACCTGTGGTGGGCTTGAGTCATCAAAATCATTTCATTTAAGAAAATCATTCCAACAGTTTCGGTGTAACCCCAAATGAAAAACCACAAGCATTTTAATTAACCCAAAATGAAATAGGTTGTTATCGGCCTGATTACGTTTGTATCTTTTAGACATTTTAAACAGACTCCTATGCAAGTAGTAAGGCATATTAAGCTCATAGCCCATGAAAACCATAAGTAGCCGAAGGTGGTACAAGAAAATGAAACCATACTGGCCCTCGCAGGTGATGAACTGCTTGGTTATCTTCAGCGAGTCGTGCCAATGTTGCTTGAGCATATTTGCGGGAAACCCGTTGTCACAGGAGCTCACTCTTCGTGACTGGAAGAGCAATGTCCACGGGACATCTTCCACTTTGCAATTTTTTGACCATTTCTGTCTAGTAGCAGGAAGACTGGTAGCTAAATTGAGAAATTGCTCGTCAATTTCTAATTGCACATCCCCAACCTTGGATTGACATCCATCAAAGGTTAATGCATATTATCGAGCCACGCTAGGTTTATAGCCATCAAACTTTCGTATGAACGGGAGCCATCCGAATTTCTCAAGGTCGCTGTAAGCACCATCGAACATCAACAATGCCAGGCTACCATTGGGTTCAGCCCTTACGACCGGAGCCATGGTGTGGGCGCATGGTAGTGTTTGGAGTGAACACACAGGAGAAAAATTGTTAGGGCTAACAGATGCAAGCACTCAAAGGGGAGGCAATTAATGTATGCGTGCGAGGGTGGTGTGATTATCACCGCCATGCAGCATAGTAATGGCAAAGTACAATGTTGTTCAATCAATCATAACCAAAATATTTGGCCAACCCAAGGATTAAACGGTGGATAGTAAACCAATGTGCCATTCTATTATTTGAAGTCAACGTTAAATCAAACCCAAAGTTAAACATGCGCCAAGTAATAATTCAAACCATAAAATCAAAACCCAAATGTTTAACCAATGCACCATTGCATAACTTCAAACTATTGCCATTCAATATGAAATCAGACTCATATGTTACCCATGCGCTTGTTGCATAATATGTAATCAAAGTTTATAAAACAATGTGATAAGAGATTTTATAAAATCGATAAGCCAAGAGCTTATAATAGTAAGGATCACATCATATAAAAACCAAAATCAACCATGACCCTTATATAGTCAAGTATAATTCATAATTTAACATGCTCAGTGCCTTATCAATTAAATAAAAGTCAAGTTGCGCAATCAAAGTAAAAACGTCATAGTTTGAAAAAAATCTTTTCAGCCACATGATAAACCAATGGTAAATTGCCTTTCAGAATAACAATAAAAGACTATGACAGTTCAAATAATGATAGAGGACTTTTCACGCTTTCAGTCGTAAAAACTAAATTGAAACCAATTTGCAAATGTCGCATGAAATGAAAATATTGTCTATTTGCAAAATGCGACGACAATTTGAAGTTCAAGAGACATAGGTGTAGGTAGCTTATAAGGAAATGGAAAAAATTGAATTGGTTGCCAACAAGTTGCAAGCCTTGCTAGCATCTCTAAGGAAAACATAACCTTGATCACTCTAGCGACCATAATTAGTCAGCTAGCAATGAATGTTAGTCGGTCTAACAACTAATATTAATGGCAAGAGCGACCAAGACAACCCTAGAAAAATTAGTCAATAAACCATGCTGAGTCGGTATAACGATGAAGATTAGTTGCTAGAGTGACCAAACCTAAATCTAAAAAGGTCAAACGAAGGACAAACAGGTAGTCGGTAGAGTGACCAAGTTACATAATTTGCGATCAATTGGCTATATAAGCATCAAACATGTTAGTCGCTAGAGCGACTAATGTTGGGGTTTAAAAAAAAATAAAAATATGTCATTCAAAGAGGAATAAGCCCAGACTAGCAAGCTACATAAGCATACTTTCATTATGTACTTGGGAAACAATACATAAAAGAACAACAACGAAGTATGACTATCTAGAGGTGATGAACACACATTCTTTCAAAATCATTTTGAAGGGAAACAATACAGAAATATAATTTGGAAAATTCCCAACCCAAATGGAAGAAATAACCTCAAAGTTATGTGAACTTGCAGATATGAGAGTAGTTTTGTCGGGGTAGCAAAAGAAGTCATGTATTGTATTGACATAAAAAAGACCTAGATAATTAAGATTGGTCAGCCAAAATTCTTATGGCAGAGTAAGATGGTTGTATTTAAGGCTTATATTGAATTACACAGGCTTTAACTATCCATTCAAGAACTAGATTGAAGGGTGCCCACCCTTATCATCCTTTGTTGTTTTAATTAACAAATTGCTTGTCCTTAATCCATATCATTTATGTCGACAATGTCCACCTCTTTAGTGTTTGTTCACTTAGGGAGGAAGAATCTTGAAGAAATTTTTTAATCTTTATTGTAGAGTCACTGGAATGGAACTAAATTTGATCAAGTCCTATAGAGTATACCAAGGCATGAGTAGAATCTAAATATTATTCTTGCAAAGTAATAAAATTTATAGGTTCCACCATTCTATAGTTGATCTACAACTTATTGAGAAATAGATCATGGTCAATCCTAGCAAATCTACACTCCTTGCAAAAAAATTCAGAATAGTCAACACAATTTATCTAATATAGAATTACCACTCTTATTTGTATGCACACCAATATATTCAATAACTCCTCCATGATCTTGAAATATTGGTTTTCATAGATTTTGTCCCTTTATAAATGACATATACATACAAAATCTATAGATTCGTTAGCATATCTTAACGATGAGCACCCTAATCCTTCTCTTTTCACACATGCCAATAATGCACATACACAGTTTTTTTTTTTCTAGTACAACTCACACAACTAATATTTTCCATCATGCATGTATTAATGAGAGTTATCACATAGTGCATATGCATTAGGAATTTCCACCATGGATCCATCTGCCAAGGTCCTAATGGTCTCAAAACAACCCCAGTCTTATACTCCTTCACTCACTCAATATAGAGATCTTTATGCTCCCCTCCACTTCTGAATACATGAATTTTTCTTAGCTTTTGCCAAAAAAACATCATCTATCTACAATTGAGGCCTAAGGTTTTAGACAAATTATAGGGTTTTGAGGCCTAAGGTTTTAGACAAATTATAGCATTTTGAGCATGGGTCTTGCCAAAATAAGAAGAGATAAGCACCATTGGACATTCTGAAAGGTAAACATATAAAAAATTGCAACCGATTCAAATAGAAACTCAAAAATACTTTAAATAACAAAAAGAAGAAAAATTGTACTTGTGAGCAACGTCCATAATAGTATTGGATCCATCATGGAGCACAAAACTTACATATTAATGTTATTTGTTTCTTCCCCGTGATTAAAATTGATCTAAAATTTTAAAAGATTTCTAAGCACCAAAAACATGAATAAGATGCAAAATTTCTAACTCTTTGGACTGCCCAACTTCCAAAATTAGTTAAGATATAGTACATTTTCATGGTATTTGATTTCAATCCTCACAAACAAGGATTTGAGTTTGAGAGTAATTTAAAAAGATTTCTAATCACCAAAAACATGAATAGAATGTTGGTTTATTGAAGCTTTTCTTTCAAGATAATAAGAGTAGAATTTAGTAAGCATACTTGTAATTTTTGAAAATTATATTAGGGTGAATATGAAAACATACCACACCAGCAACATGTAACACAATGCATCCATGCGCATCCATTGCAACTCATAGAAATGCATCTACTAATTAACTAAATTTATTCACAAGTCATTGCCAAACTTTTCATGTTAATTGAAGGGTGCTTTGGGGTATTGTTGCTACTCCTAGGTAGGCTATCATTGTACAGAAGGAATGTGGAAAATTTGACAAGTTGTAATCGTAGATATGGCCATTTCCTACATATTTTACAACTCTATATTGTTGGGTATTTTGATCAACACTATGCCAATGGTGTCCACCTAACAAATGTATATGAAGGTCGTTGGGTGCTACCATAACACCAATCAAAGGATTTACACCAATGAAGGGATTTAGAAGTTTGACTAAAGTGCATCCATATAATATTTTAAGTGAGTGAGTGTATTAACACCAATGAATGAATCCATTGTCAAGTAAATGGCCTCAACAAGTCAATGAATACCTAGATTTGCTAGCTCATGAAAGGGGAGATATCCTAGGGTGAGCTAGTATGAAAATAGGTCAACATTAGGTAGGTTGGGGATGCAAAAATAGCTTAGGATAGTTAAATGGTAGACAATCCTGAGGAAGTTCTTCCCAATACACACCTCATTAATGAACTCAATTGAATGATAAGAAGTTCTTCCCATTGCTACAATTAATCACCACACTAGCATGTGGATCATGTATTGGTAGTTATGGTACTATGATAGAATATGATCTTGTTACGAGGGACATCCAAAGAAAAAAGGCAGGGAAAGTTTTTATCACTAGATTGATAAGGGTTCAAAGGCAAGGATAGCAAAGAGGCATTCCACTCATAATAGTGGGAATAAAGGAATTCAAGCGCTAACTGCAACATTTGTAAGTATCTTGAATATGATAATTGATTATAGATTTACTATTCATAACTAAATCATTGATATCTAATTTGTTCGTTTGTCATATTTTGATAGGAACAAAAATATGGTAGACATCTAAGTCATATGGAGAAAGAAATGATGCAACATAAAATATGGACCAAATTCATGATTTGTATGGAGACAGAGGTGATGTAGATTTCAATCCTAATATATATACATATATATCCTTGTTGTTCTCCTTCATCTTCCTTGTTTCGTTCTACTTGGTGTTTTCATTGTGTTTCATATAATGTTTGGTCTTCTAGCCTTGTGTCTTTTATTGTAAAACCCCCTCTTTTTGGTAGGTGTAATTATGGTGGATCATTTATTACATGCCACTCATCTGTAGGAAATGGGAAATCCAAAATTTGTTTGGTCTCCTCAATTCTTCCTTGTTCATGAGAAAGATTTCCAATTTGTGCTTGCAAGTCTTCTTAAAATAATTAAGTGGTGACCAAGATCTCTCCCTATCTAGAATTATGTTGACATTTTACCAAACACTCCCTTGTTATTCCATTACCTCCACCTTATTATATTCCTTCATCTTCCTCTTCCCAGAATGCATTGTCTTTGACCACCTTCTTTTTCTTATTCTCCTTGCATATCCTTTTTCTTATTTGTCACAAATGCATCCATTGTCTCTTTTAAAGAAACATGATTTTTTATAAATCAATGATCATAATAAAATTATCAATAACTACTAGCAGATTGGTGTGTTAGTGGAAAATAACAAGAAAATATTTTTTACTCTACTAAACTAAGAAATAAAGGAAGAAAATTAGGACATGAAGAGAGACTAGAAGAGAAAACCCTATAATTACAAAGTAGAATGAAAGTTATTTTGTGCCACTATCATATAGACTTGCTAAGGGATAAAATAG